>VWZS01003107.1:154-70402 GCA_013397075.1 Rhabdornis inornatus | reverse complement strand
TCCCAAAATCCCAGAGTTTTACAGCTCTGCATTGCCCTGTGCCCTTCCCAAAATCCCAGTGTTTTGCAGCTCTGCATTGCCCTGTGCCCGTCCCAAAATCCCAGAGTTTTACAGCTCTGCATTGCCCTGTGCCCTTCCCAAAATCCCAGAGTTTTACAGCTCTGCATTGCCCTGTGCCCGTCCCAAAATCCCAGAGTTTTACAGCTCTGCGTTGGGCCCAGCATGTGGAGCAGGGTCACCTCCCCCCACACCTGTAGAAATGTGGGGCAATGGCGAGGTGAACACCCCACCTCACTGGCCAGAGTGAGGGCCACCAGCCTGCTCCAGATGGGCACAGCAGCAGCAAAACCGAGGGACAATCCCTTCTTGGGAGAGGCTGTGCCTTGCCAGACTCCCAGGGAGCCCAGGGACCACCGTGGCTCCCTCCCTGCCCTCCCTGCACACATCAGAGCAACATTTAGCTCCCAGTCAGGGGCCCAGGACTTTCCTTAATAAAGACATTTTTCATGTCCCCAGCCCCAGTGAGAGCGAGTTCAAAGCAGTGTGAAATTGGAAATGGTCACGGTGCTTCCCCAGGTACGGCACAGGGAGCTCCTGCTGCCATAAATTCCAGACAGCTCCGAGTCCCTGCAGTAGCTGCTCATTTTCTGGGGGATTTGTGACTGTGGCTGGAACTTCTAACAGCCCAAAGCTCTGCTGGATGCACTCAGAGGGGCTCTGATGCCTGGAGAAGCCAGGGCTGCCCCTCACCCCGTGTTCTGTCCTTCCTGCAGCAGGGATAAATTGGTGATGGGGAAATTGCAGCTCAGGGTCTGTGAGCATCAGAGGGAGGGCAGGGCAGTTCCCACCACCAGCACTGGTTTGTGTGACTGCCAGGCCTAAGTGGCAAAATCACACCCGTGACAAGGAGGGGGGAAATGGCCAGAGAAAACCCAGTGTACATGCAACCACAGAGCAACCATCTGGAAGAGTGAGCAGCTGCCTTACTGTTCCCAGTCTTCAGGCACCGCAGGGTGGGACACCTCGTCTTGGCACTTAGAGACTGAGGGCTCTTCTGTGACCTTAATGGAGACAAAAGACAGACAGGGGTCAGCTCCAGGGCTGGGGGACAGGGCAGGGACAGGGCACAGGATCAGCTGGGGATCAGAACCACATCTGCTCTGCCAGGCTCTGGGGATGCTGGGCTGGGACCACACGGTGCCCAGTGCTGGCTGTGGCACAGTGAGGGTGCAGCTCAGGCTGCCAGGGAGGTTGGAGCCCTGACACTGAATAAATGTGCCTGGCAAGTTGAGGAGGCTTCTGTCAAAAAAGTGATTTTCTATGAATATTTTCACACTTCTGTCTCTTCCCTGCAGACTGGTAGCAGTTGTCCCCTGGGATGGGGTCCAGCCCTGCTGCAGGTGCTGTAGCCTTGGTGTGAGACCACACTCAGCACAGCACAGACTTTGCACTGTGAGCTTGTAAAATAAAATGAAATGAGTCACAGGAGCAACTTTGTGGATCCACTTTTCAGAAGTTCAGTGAGAACAGAGGAGTCTCTGCAATTTGAGTGTAATCCAGCCCTGCAGTACCAAACACGAGGACACGTGGTCCTGGGTGGCATCTTGTGGTGCCTCTGGCATAGCCCATTTCCCTGGAGCTGTGCCCAGCCAGAGGCAGCTCCCTGCAGCCCTGTGGCTCCCTGGCATGCAAAATGCAACGTCAGGAATTGTGTGTCCCCCTGAATGCTCTGGAAGAGAAGGACTGAGACTGATTGCAGATTTTGTTCTCCATTCCAGCCACCTCCACCCAAGAACAAACAGCCACAGCACAGGCCCATGGCCCTGCTGTACACAGCTTAATTAATCACATTGCTCAGGAAAATACATTGGCATGATTAATAACACAAGGCATCTCAATTGGCCTCTGTGGCACAGCAAAATCTGAGGCAGTAACACTTGGATGTGTTGACCTGGATTTCATTTATAATCCACAAAACCATCCCTGCCCAGCCGGGTCTAGGGAGGCACAAACAATACAAGAAACATAACTAAACAAAAATACCATTAAAAACAAAAACAAAAACAAAAACAAAACACCCCAAAACCATAACTAAACAAAAATACAATACGAAAAAACATAACTAAACAAAAATACAATACAAAAACCATAACTAAACAAAAAGCAAGATGGACAGCATGTGCCTCATTAATCACTCCCCATGCTGTGGGGATGGGACCCCCTATTTTGCCCTTTACTCTGCATAGGTTTTGGTATGTCACAGGCCTTCTCCAGAGAGGTCCCCAGACACATTCCAGAGATCCCCAGAGAAATCCCACTGACTTTCTATTCCATTACTGTTGTCAGCTGGTGAGAGGCTGATGTGTGTTCAGTGGGAGCCCTTCGAGGGGCAGGATCAGGTGAGGGGTGAGGATGCAGCTGGCTGTTAACTGAAACTGGATTTACCATCCCATTAGGGAGATGGTGTTTGGCAGCAGCAAGGAAAAGGTTTGCTGAAAGAGACAAAAATATCTTCAATGGAGAAAGGGAATCCTCTGGTCAAAACAAAATAAAACAAAACAAAACAAATGAGTTTGATTTGCTCAGCTGTGAGCTGGGCCCCAGGGCTGTACCTGGGCTTTGGGGCTTCCACAGAAGATTCACCTACTAAATTAGTTTAATCATGTCTGTCATTAGTCATCTTCGTTGAATCCTCATTTGGAGGCCATTTAAAGGGGATTAGAGGAAATCTCTGCTCTTTATTCCCCTACAATAGCGATTAACTCTCTGGACTCACACAGCATTTTCATATTGATGGAAAGAAGCGAAATGAACTCATAACCACAAAATCCAGCGCCTCCACCACGGAGCAGGACTCAGAGGCAGTGCCAGGGGAGGAATTGCTGGGGTGACACCTGGGGTGCTCACCTGTACCCAGGGGAGCCTCCAGGGCAGGGCTGAGGATGAGAGGCTCGGAGGAGCCGCAGGGCAGTTCACTCTGAATGCTCTGGGTAAGATCTAGCACACTGAGAGGGAACCACCAGGTTCCTGGAAAAAAATTTAATTCAGGATGGACCTGGCTGCAGGTACTCCAAAGTCATCAAGCTCCGTGAAATACGAAGAGAAAAGCCTCCGGCTGGAGATGCAATCGGTGTTGTTCCAACAAGTGGGAAGTCCTGCAGAGGAATCCTCTCCCTGAGGAGCGCCTCGGCTCCCCGAGGCCCCCGCCGGCACGCAGGGCGCTGAATAAACATTTCCTAATCCAAACCGATTCCAAAGCACCTGCTGGGCTGTGCCAGCAGCCGGCAGCTCCCCAGGGCGCTCCGTGCCTCCGCTCGCTGCCAGCACCACCCGTTCCTGCCTCGCAAAACCAGCCCGGCTCTGCCCGCGCCTGAGCGCCGACATCCCTGACCCGAGCCTGCCGCATCCCTGCTGCCTCTCCCGTTATCCAGAGAAACACCGCTGCCACAAACAGCCCTCCAACATCCTCTACAGAACCGCTCTCCTCAATTGCCTTCGCCCTTTTTCCCCTCGCCACGACGCCCTCAGCACTCGCCAGCCCCAGCCGAGCCGTGCCGGCATCCCCCGGCTGCAGCGGCGATCCCTTCCCGCAGCTCGGAGCGATGTGCAGCGCTGCAGCAGCCCGGCGCACAGAGAGGACCCTTGTTCCGAGAGCTCATTAATCTTTAACACAGCGTTCGGGTTAATTGGAAAGGTTACTCACCCGTCAGCGTGAAGGGATCCCGACGGGAGCGCTCCTCCTGCGCACGCCACAGCCTTGGTGGGGAGGAGAGAGGAGAAATGAATCCGCAGCGGGAGCGCAGCGCGCTCGCATCCCCTGCCCGGGGCTGGGCACCGGGCGAGCCGGGCACCGGGCGAGCCGGGCACCGCGGCCACGGGAGCATCGCGGGGCCCGCCGGACCGACAGAACCCCGGGGAGAACCGGACCGACAGAACCCCGGGGAGAACCGGACCGACAGAACCCCCGGGCTGTCCCCGGGCTGTCCCCGGGCTGTCCCGGGGCCGGGCACTGACCTGGCCTGGGCTCCCGGGGGGTCTCGGGGTGCATGGTGCGGGCTCGGGGGGTCCCCGCCGCCCCCCGAGCTCCCGGCAGCGCCGGGGCCGCCGCTCCGCCCGCGCTCGCCCTCGCCATCGTCCCGGCGCTCACGGAACGGATCCTAAATCAAAACGACGCCCGTGCAGCGCTGGAGCCGCTTCCTCGGCTTGGGCACGGCTCCGGGTTTGGATTTAGCATCTACTGAGCCAAGTCCTCGGTGCATTCTGTGTTAAATAACTAAGGTTAATTTGATTTGATGCACCACTTCATTACCATAAACAGCTCACAGTGTGTCAGTCCTCTGTAATTATGGTTCCTTGCAGCCGGAATCTTGTTCATTTTCCATCAGTGCTGGAGCTTCCCTGTGATCCCCTCCCAGCCAAGCCCTCCTGCCTGAACTCCCCCAACAGTAATTAGGTGTCATTTATTCTGCAGTTGACAGTTACACTCATTCGCAAAAACAGGGGCAAGGATATAAAATTTACTTTTCATTGCAGCCTCTGGTGGCTGGGACGGAGCCGTGTGCGCAGGGGGCTGGGGGGGAGGGATGCTCCGAGGGGAAGGAAGGTGCTTTGGCGAGGGGATGCCGTGGCAGGGAGCCCCGGGGAGCCCCAGCAGGGACGGCTCAGGCTCAGCAGTGCCCACAGAGAGCGAGAGGGCAAGGCGTGGCGCCAGTCACTGCCAAAGAGGGATTTCTGCCCCTGTTCCTGCCAGGGATGAAACTGCTCTGCCACCACCACCAGCTCGAGAGTGGCTGCAGATCACAGCCCCGACAGAGCAAAATGAACACACAAACCCACCTTGGCCCCTTTTGGGCACCAGTGCCTCTGCCAAGGTGGGCACTGCCACCCTCCCCCTCCTCCTCCTCCTCAGCTGCATCTTCCTGTGGGAGTGCAGGCACAGCTGGGAGCCAGGGACAAGGATGGGCACTCCAGGCTGTCCCTGTGCTGCTGGAGCAGGGAATCGGGCTGCCCATGCTGTTCTGTCCTCCAAAACTGTTTCCTCATTGTCTCCCACTCAGTTCCATCCTTGTGCTGGAGGTGCCATGCTAGAGACATTTGCCATCTCTTTTGCTTGACAAATGGCTCCAAGTGTTTGGAATCTCCCTTATTTGCAGCTACAGAAACCAGAACTACAGAGCCATGCTGGCCCATCCCACGGCAAAGCAGCTGTGGGACAAATTCCCCAGCTCCACATGTTCAGAACTCACCGGCCTGCTGCAACCCGGGAAAAATCTGGGAACTGACCAACGAGCGGCACAGAGAAATCTAAAAGCATCACACTGTGGCTGTGGGGAGAGCTGCAGGTGCCGTGACCAGCCTGACACTCAATGGAACGCAAAGAATTCAGCAGCAGCCCCGCCCCGTGCTGCTCCCTGTGCCCCCTCTGCAGAGTGGGACACTGCAGGATGAGGGTGTCCAGGACACGAGAGGAACACCCAGCACAGAGGAGGAATGCCTGGTAAATGACAGGAACACCCAGAACGCCCCAGGAGCACCCAAAACCTGAGCAGAACAGCCAGCAGAGCAGAGGAACACTCAGTACAGGAGCAGAATACCCAGTACACAGATGAATCCACCAGGACAGCCCTGGCTGCAGCCCGGGCTCCATCTGCTCCTGCTGCCCAGAGGAGCTGCTGCTGGCTGTGGACCCATCCTTGGGGGGTTCCTTGAAGCCCCCCAGGCTCCTTGAAGCTCCCCTGAGCTGGGCACTGCTGAGGTTCCGTCCCTCCCCACCCAGCCCAGCTCCCCACAGAGCAATCACAGAGCTGAGCTGTGCCCATCACCCTCAGAGATCATTTCTGGGGTTTTTAGCTGCAATATTCCCGGAGCTGAAGCGATGGTTTTTGCACAGACGGCGGCACTAGCACAGCACTGAGCTCTGACAATATAAAATAGATATTGTTAAAAGCCACTTAAGCCTTTCCATGTGAGGATTGTGGGTCCCCGGAGCAGAGCCCAGGGGACAGCCCTTTATTGCCATTGTGACCAGGTCAGCTTCTCCAGAACCCAGCAAATTATTTATGAGGTGGTTGGCCTGTTAGAACATTAACACATCCATCACCTTGCTGCTGATCCCATTCCCGCCTCCACAGCCCTGTGCTGGGAATTTACTGGCAGTTGATTTGCTCCAAATCTGCATGTGGAAGAAAATCTCCAGCCCAGCTCTCAGTGTGACAGAGTCACAGCAGGACCTGCCGGCTTCTCCAAAATCCCTGAGACTGTTTTCCATTCTGGTTCTGTTTTTGCTCCTGTTGCTTTGTTGCGTGGTCTAAACAAAGGCACAAATTGGGTCTCTAGTTTGCAGAGATACTTTAAAGCAGTAAAAATCAAATTTAGCCATTACCGTTGGAATCTGTCCTGCCCTTTAAGTGTGAGTGCTGGCGGTGGGAGTGGGATGAGCCAGCCCAGCCTCTCCTCTGAAAGGGACAAAGCATCGGATCTGGAGGACAAATGGGCTCTGGGCATCCCGTGGTGAAAATCCAGCAGGGAGAGGCAGACAGTGCTTCCCGGGAAGTGGGGGCATTTACTTCTGTCTGTCAAGACAGAGGAGAGATGGAGAACACACAAGGAATGGGAATTAGTGTCTTAATCTACTGCGTTTACTCTCGTCCCTTTTTTCAATGCCTTTGGCTACTCATTTTCCTGCATCTGATATTTTATTATCACGCCTGTTATGACATCTCCAGATACTTATTAAATCAAAAGAGAGAGCTCTGCTTTGTGTGCTGAGGATCCCAGAGGCCAGGTGGAGTGGCTGGAGCCAGCTGTCCCCTGGCTGGTGAGGGGGGAGTGGGTGCCCCAGCCCTGCTGGTTTGGGTGGGAGAAGGGATAAAACCACAGAGCAAGGAGGGCTGGGCAGACCCTGGCAGCTCACCCCACTCCTCCTGCACAGCCCCTCTGGCTGAGCCCCATCCATCCCTGTCCCACACTGGGTCCAAGGCTGCATGAACGTCCCCAAAAGCAGCTGCTGTCCCCTCTGTGATGGACAAAGCCGCTGCAAAGGGGGAAGGAAGAAGCTGCTCTCCATGTCCTCTGTGCACAGGTCAGGAAGCAGCTGGATCCCTGTGAGGACACTCAGCTCTGGCAGAACGGGCCGTGCCAAACCTGGGCTCCCTCGTGGTCCATCTTTCTGAGGCAGGAGTCAGGGTGAGGCTGCCTCCCGTGGGCTCCTTCCCCTGCTGCCAGCAGCCCCAAGGTGCCCTGCACATCAGGGACAGAGAAGGACACATGGCAGGGACAGCCTGCTCACCCCAACCCCATCCCCTCCAGCCTCCCTGGGCTGCATGCAGCAAATTGAGTATTTGCTGGGGGTCTTAATTACCAATTATTTGTTCACAGCATCCGATGAACTCGTTCTTAATTCTCTGAGCTATCCATGGGGGCTCTCCTCTGCTTCCTTGGCTCTGGGTTTAGCAAGAGCTGGGAAACTCAGGGTCCTGGGCAGGTCTGTCAGCAGAGTCCTGGTGTCCTGCAGAGTGCAGCTGTCATGTTTGAAGGTTCAGTGTTGGCAGCATGTGCAGCTCTGGAGCAAACTCAGAAGCAGGAATGGCTGTGGGAGCCAGGTAGCACCAGGTCCATGTGGATGGAGCACCTGGGAGAACCTCAGTGGGACAGTCAGGAAGCTCCCATGGGAAGATTTTGAGGAAAGATCTGGTTCCTGCTCCTGGAGGAAGGTCCTGGTGGAAGATCCCTGGTGGTGGCTGCTGGAGGGTGGCTGCCCCCTCTCTTTGCATCAGGTGTCTTCCCAGCTCTGCAGCTCCCAGTCCCTTAGGAGAGATCAGCACATGAGCTGCACTGGAAGCAGCAACAGGCCCTGGAAGAGAAGCAGCTGAGGGCAGCCCTGAGGCTGCACGGGGAGCAATGGGACAGAGCACAGAGTGACAGGGCTGGGCCCAGTGCTGCCGGCCCCAGAGCTGGGAGGGGAGCAATGGGAGTCAGGAGGAGGAGGAGAGGGGAGGAAGTCTCCCTGCACGGGGTGGCTTTGGCTTTGTGACCTGAGGAGCTGCTGCGGTGGGATTTGGCTGTCCCTCAGCCGGCACAGCTGGTGCACAGCTGGAGGTTTGCACCCAGGAGTGACCCTGACCCCTGAGACACGACACCGATATCCTGGCACCTGCCAGGAGCTGTGCCCACGGCTGCAGGTGAGACCCACGGGCTGGATGTGCCACACAGGGGCTGCACAGCAGGCAGGGGGTGCCAGGCTGGCACTGGGGTTTCCACCACATCCTCTCCCTCGTACTTATCTCACTTCTACCACAGGGGAACACCCACAGCAGCAGGTTTTGATGGGAGCAGAATTCCTGCCGTGAAACTATGACAGAGCCAATTAAACCCAATAAAAATCCAGGATGTGAGCAAAGTGCTGCGGGAGAGCGGCGGAGCGAGCGGGGGCTGCTGGCTGTGCTCAGGGACAGCCCCTGCCAGGCACAGAGGGGGAAAAATCCTCCTCCAGCAGCGCCACCGCGGCCCCTCCGATGGAATGAAACGGGAGCCGGACTTGGGAGAAGCAGCAAAAGTGAGAGCAGGGCAGGGCGGCCGCTGGTGCCGATTAAAAGCCTGTGGAGCTCCTTCCCCCGGATGGCAAATCCCGGCTCCAAACACGAGCCCGGCTTTGCCGGAGCCGCCGCCGCGCGTTCCGGGCGTCCGGCCGGTGATGGGCAGCGCCCAGAAATCCCTTTCTGTGCTCCAGCGACATCCTCAGAGGTGCCTCGGACACATGTGGCTCCTTTCAGTGGCACAAAGGGCTCGCGGTGGCCCAGGAATGCCCCGAGTGTTAAATACGGGGTCACAGCACCGCGCTGGAGCGGCAGCTCCTATCGCTGTCCGCCCCAAAGAGCTTTTGCCAATAATTAGTTCAAGGACAGAAAATATGAAATTGCTCCTGGTTCAGCCTGCGGCGGGGCCGGCCCTGGCCGTGCCCGGGGCGCTCTCCCCGCTCCCCGTCCCTGCGCTGACAATGGGGGAACAAAGGCCGGGCCGGCACAGGGCAGTAATTCATTCCCAGCCCGGCACGGCTGCCAGCCGCCCCAGACGCGATTCACCCTCGGCTCCCGTGGTCTCCAGGGAGATGGCGATGGACCTGCATCCTAATGATGGGCGGCACAGCAGCGATCGGGGGCACTGGGTGGCCCCAGTCCAGCGGGGACATCACTGGGGACATCACTGGGGAGCCGCAAGGCATCGGGTGAGCGCTAAAATAAAACCTGCATTGTCTGAGAGCAGCGCTCCAGCACTGCCAGCCCGGCATCCTCGCTGAGCACCCGGCACCGACCGCCCCTGGATCAGAGGAACAGGAACCAGCCCCAAAACCACCCACGAGGGTTTAAACCCTGGCACGGAGCAGCGAGGCCGAGGAACGCCCTGACCCCCGCCCCGAGGAGCCCTTTGGGGAGCACCAGGACACCGCAGGATGGACACTCGGACATTGGCCGGACAACCAATGACCCCGCCGGGCTGCGAGGCCGCGGGCGGAGCCCCCCGTGACAATTAATCGTCGTGCCCCGCATGACAATTAATGAATCGGCAGCGCATTTAATTACTGGAAGGGTCTGCTCACTCACCGGACGGGAGCCGTGGTGCCGGGCGGAGGGCAGGGCTCGGCAGCACGGAGCCGGGCAGGTGAACGCAGGAGACAGGAGACAAACCCGCTGATATTTTTGTATTTAATTTTTTTTTTCTTTTTTTTGAGCTCACGTAGCATTTAGGGTCACATGCTGCCGGGAGCATCGGTGGCACCATCACGTGCTGGGGTCAGGGCTCACGTGAGGAGCAAACCTGATGAAGTGCCACCACGACCCATTTTGTGTCGACCCTAGAAAACTTAGCTGTAAAAACCCAATTTATAAAGGGGTTAATGAAATAATTAATTTTCGAAGCAGGCTTCTAACCTTCAGGACCAAATAATTTCGATGGGAGGGGGTGGGAGAGTAAGAGATGGGAATGAAGTGCCAAGATTTTGATGAATATTTAATACACCCTCCACGCTCCTCAGCAGCTCCCGCGCTTGGAGCGGCGCCAGCAGCGGCTGAATCCGTCCTTTGTTAATAACCAAATCCACGCTGCTGTCGTGGGTTGGTGTTTGTGCCTCAATCAAGCTGGAATCTGTCACAGCGGATCGGGAGGGACGTGGGGCTCAATGAGCACCGGGCTGGGCCCCACCCTGCTGCCCCTATAGAACCCTAATGTATCTACATGCACACATTTGTGTTTAAAAATGTCTGTGTATGTCTTGTTTTTCCCAGCCAGAAACAGCAGAGGATACTTCAGAGGTTCCTTCCTGCCATACCAAGAGCAGAATTTCGCATTGTTTGAAATGTTCTTAGTTTCAAGCGGAAAATAACAAGGCACATTGTACATTTCTGCAGTTCCACAAACAAATATCTCCACCCTCGCCACCTGACCAACCTTCCCTCGGTGGAACTGCAGGGGCAGCTCACACAGACAGCAACAACAGGATTGTCACAACATCCCAAGTGCAGGTGGGCAGGGCACAGGGATGTGAGGTACAAGGTACAAGGGCAGGGTCACAAACCGGCCACGGCCCCACTGGGCACCAAGAAGCTGTAATTCCACCCCAGTTCTGCCTGCACACTGATTCATATGGATCAGGGAAACAAATGGAAAACCTTCCCTCTGGAAATCCAGCAGAGCAGCAAAATCAGAAACCCCAGCTCTGTGGAGAGGGTGGAGGTCAGTCCTGGAGCGCCGGTGGGGAGCTGCGGGTACCTGCCAGCCCTCCTCACCCACAATTAATTCAACGAATCGGACAAGGGCTCCGGCGTGAGTGCCTGGCTTCCTCCGCCCGTGGCTGCTCTGCATTCCGGGGGGATGAGCGCTGCGGTGCCTGCTGAGCCGGGGCTTCATTGGCATTCCCGGCACACGGAGCCGCGGGCAGGGCTGGAGCGGCTCCAGCGCTCAGCGGCTGCGGGGAGGGAACATCCCACCAGCCACGTGCCGGGGAAAAGGGGAACAGAGAGACACGAACGCGATTTTCACCTCGTGTTCCATCAGCATGGTGGCGGGCAGGGCGCTGGGCAGCTCCTGGCACTGGAAGCACTGGCGAGTCCCGAATTACGCCCAAGTCACCACCACGCTGTCACTCTGCCCCCACTGAGCTCGGTGTGGGTGGCTCCTTGGAGCTGGTAGCCCCAAAAGGGCAGGATTTTACACCCCGGTCCCCTCCCCACACTGCTGGGATGTCCAGGACATGGTGGAATTCCCAGCAGAATTCCCGGCATTCCCAGGAGCTTTTCTTCCCTTCTGTCAGAGAGGAAGGAGTGCTCTGGCTTCATCCGTCACTCCAGTGCTGCTGCACAGAGCTGTCAGTGCTGGGTTATGTCCTTGGGACACAGATTGGCGCCATCCGGGCAAAATGCCACGGGATCTCTGGAGAACAGGGAGTTCCACACCACATCCAGAGCCCCAGGGAGCATCCAGAGCCCCAGGGAGCATCCAGAGCGTCAGGGAGAATTCCAGAGCCCCAGGGAGCATCCAGAGCGTCAGGGAGAATTCCAGAGCTCCAGGGAGCATCCAGAGCCCCAAGGAGAATTCCAGAGCTCCAGGGAGCATCCAGAGCCCAAGGGAGAATTCCAGAGCCCCAGGGAGAATTCCAGAGCCCCAGGGAGCATCCCGAACCTCATGGAGCATCCAGAGCTCCAGGGAGCCCCGAGCACACCAGTGCCAATAACCATTAACCAGGTTATAAATCAAAAACCATCATCTGCCGTGTGGCTGGGGTGGAGCACGGAGCAGGGGGGCACAGGGAGGCTGGGCAGGGAGCAGGGCTGGCACTGTGAACCCCGCACTGGGGGTCCCTCTGCAGTGGCACGAGGGTCCATGGGCGTGAACTCCTGACACACCTGGACCTGAAACTGAAATGGTTCCATTTCTTGTGCCAGACACCCACCCTGGCTGCCTTCACGTGGGACCAAGACCGCCTTTAAAATCAGGCTCCAAGCACCTCTTACCTGTTCCTCTCTGCTCCCAAGATCCCTGGTTACACTTTCCTGGGCATGATTTGCCAATTCTTCCATTACCTACATGGAAACACAGCACAGGAACACTTGGTGGGTCCCTGAAGGGGCTCCCAGCCCCAGTGGCTGCCCCTGGGCTCGACACAGGGACCGTCTCGGCCCTGGTGTCCCAGGCTGGGTTGGCCCAGGCTTGGAGCAGCCTGCTCTGGTCAAAGGTGTCCCTGCCCATGGCAGGGGAGTGGAACTGGGTGGTCTGTGAGGCTTCTTCCAACCCCCACCAGTTTGTGATTCTCTGATCCCCTACCGGGCCCTACAAGAATTAGCAATGCTAATGGAATGGATTTCACTGAATTTCCTTGAATTAGGAAGGTTTAGAAGCCAAGCAGTTTTGCATTCACCCTTGAGAGCAGCTCTGATGGGGAGGTTCCTTTTCCCTCTCTCGGCACTTCACACGCCGATGTCACACGCTAGGACAGAAGGAGTGACACGCTGGGATTCCCCTGGAGGGACAGGGACACGCCCTGCACACACCCGGGTCCCTGCGGCAGAGGGCGGCAGGCACAGCCCCTCTCCAGCCTGCAGCATCCCTCTGTCTGTCCAGGACCCCCAATCCCACTGCCCCACATCCCCCCAGTGTCAGTCACTGGAGCTGGGCACATGGAGGATCCACTGCATCTAATTAAAACATTTATCCAGTTAATTACTGATAATCATGAATTTCCTCTCTAGTCCAGGTTCTGGCAAAGCTTGTGCTGAGGACAGCAAAGCAAAACGCTTTGTTTCCAGTAGTTTTTTTTAAAATTAAAAAGCTCAATTTGTCTTAACATGACACCAAGAGGCAGCACAGCATTCCCGGGCTCCAGCCCGCTCTCCCCAGCCGTCCCTGCAGTCACAGACCAGGAGATTCAATTATCCTGCAGAACATGTCCCAGAGGCATCCAGATAATTGCAAACATAAGTACAAAATCTGCCACTAATTATGAAAGAAACACCAAATAAGGAAACCAAGTGATGGAAAAGTTGCTGGTGGTGCAGAGACCACCCCCACGCGCTGCAGGGCAGCGTGTCCCGAGGGTGTCTGTCCTGCTGGGAACCAGGGGGGGAGAGCCCTGAGCCCATCACGGGCCCCCTGCTTCCAAAAAAAGGCTGTTCCGTCACCCAACACGCCACCTAACACAGTGCCACAGGCTGAACAGCCCCAGCTCTCCCAAACTGGGGGATTTAACTGGGATTTAAAAAATAAAGAAGAAAACAAATGAACGAGATCCAACCCCACAGGTGGATTCAGGCTGAGGCTTCAGCACCGTTTGTTGGTGCTGTCAATATTCACCAAGTGCTTCCATCCCTGGAGTCCAGCTCTCTTTCCTGCCCAGTTTTCCAAGCTCAGCCCTTCATCCTGCCCATGATTCAGATGTTTGTTGGATCCGTTCTCCCTCTGCCTCACAAGCTTCTCGAGGAGCTGGGCTCTGCCCAGCTGCAGGACGGTCGCGGCCAAGTCCCTCAGCCCTGCCAGCACTCACGAGTGATGCTGGGGGTGTATTTGGGAACACCCCCACGGCTCCTGTGTCCCTCCCCGTGGCCACGGAGCCGCTCCTCCTCCCCGGGGCAGGGGGATGCTCCGAGCGATGGTGCTGCCATGTGAGGGGCTTGGAAGGCAGCCCACATCTCAGGGCTCTAAAGGGAAAGCAGCTTCTCCCTGACAGCGTTTTGGCAAAAAGAGCGTTATTTAAACACAACAGTTTATTCAGTCAAAGTAAATAATAATTAAATAATCCCAATGAAAATCAGGAATGCTTCAAAATATTCTCAGAAGCGTCTGAGCACTTAGCTCCTCGTGGGAGGAGCACGGGCTCATTTCAGGGCTGGAGGGCTTGGTGAGCTGGGAATGTGACCAGAACCTACCTGGGATGGGATGGGATGGGATGGGATGGGATGGGATGGGATGGGATGGGATGGGGGTCCCTCTGCATCCTCCCCACCCCAGGCTGCTGGTGTCAGCCCAGCCTGGTCCTCAGATGAACAGGGCCATACAGTAGCCTAGCCCCAGCTTTTGGGCTACCCCACACCCACAGGGCAGAGCAGAGATGCCCTTGTCCCCCACCCCTGCACCGTGCTCTGGGTTAGAAACAGCTGGAACAGATGCACAGGACTTGGCCAAACAGCCAGGGAGGGATCCCCAAATCCTCTGATTCCAGACCCGAGCACATCCCACCAGGCTGTGGGGACAGGGGACACACGAGAGCATCCCAGCCCCGAGGCACAGCTCAGCAGCAGGATGTGTGTCAAACAGGACTTAATTATATCTGCACGGTGACTTTTCTCCATGTCCTCATTTCCCTGCATCCTTAAAATACCGTGGAGTGTTTTTATCTGCGGCAGAGTTTCACCAGCTCAGGCCTCCTGTGCTGGGCAAGGCTCTCTCCTTCCATCAGCATAATCCCAATGATGATAAATCCAATGAAAACACACTTCTTTTGAGAGCATCCTTAGGAAGCCCGGGATTTTGGAGAGCTGCCAGCTGCCCTCGGGGCAGGGCTTCGGGCATGGAGTTCCCTCCTGGATCTGCTTCAGTTCTCAGCTGGCAGAGCATTGCTGAAGGCCGCTGGCTGGGGAACCACAAATGTCACCCATGTTTGCACACATCTTCATCTGCTTTCCTGTGAAACATCACGATATGTCTGAGCTGCTGGCAACGCTCAAAGCAAAACAAAGCAAAACAAAGCAAAACAGAGCAAAACAAAACATCCCCTCTCTGGTGGCTTCCAGCTCCAGGAGCTGGGGGCGATGCCCGGGATGCTGAGGCAGGGCTGATCCCTTGGCTGATCCCTCGGGAAGCACCGAGGGCAGGGGCTGAGCCGCGGTGCCTCTCACAGCCTCGCCCACTGTGCATGGCCAGATCACTCCGTCGTCGCTGGCCTCGTGTCACTAGCCCAGCGCCAGCGAGCCCGACAAAATAACTGTTTGCAGCTGTCATTAGCGGAAAACAAGGCGAATCTGCATATGCTTCGTGTTAATTGAGCAGCTTGGCAAGGAGCCCTCGACCGCTGCTACCAAACAGCCATGTCGCTCACAAAGGGGTGGCAGCAGCCCCGGCGTGTGCACACACAGACACACAGACACACACACAGACACACAGGCACACACACAGACACACAGGCACACAGACAGGCACACAGACACACAGACACACACACAGGCACCGTGCGTGGACAAACGCCGAAGCCTCGTCCTGTCCCGGCCCCACAGAGGGTGATGGGGCTGCCCGAGCCGCCCCATGCGCATCCCAGCATCCCAGCCCGGGATGCACAGTCGCATCCCGATAGCCGAGCTGATGGAAACGAAACTTGAGGAATTTCGCTCCTTAATGCACCATCGCTAATTACTCAACTCTCATTTACCTCTCAAAGGCACGGGCACTGGCAGAGCTCGCGGGGGCATTTCCATGGAGGCCGAGGAGGAGGAGGAGAGCCCGGCTCTGGCAGCAGCCTGGGCTGGATTAGAGCTGGAATTGGCGAGGGAAGGGAAGAGAAGGGAAGGGAAGGGAAGGGAAGGGAAGGGAAAGCGGGTCCCGGGCTCGGCGCTGTCCCCTCGTGCCCGGGCTGACGCCAGCCCTGCCCGGGCTCCGCGCTGCGCCTNCAAAGCAAAACAGAGCAAAACAAAACATCCCCTCTCTGGTGGCTTCCAGCTCCAGGAGCTGGGGGCGATGCCCGGGATGCTGAGGCAGGGCTGATCCCTTGGCTGATCCCTCGGGAAGCACCGAGGGCAGGGGCTGAGCCCCGGTGCCTCTCACAGCCTCGCCCACTGTGCATGGCCAGATCACTCCGTCGTCGCTGGCCTCGTGTCACTAGCCCAGCGCCAGCGAGCCCGACAAAATAACTGTTTGCAGCTGTCATTAGCGGAAAACAAGGCGAATCTGCATATGCTTCGTGTTAATTGAGCAGCTTGGCAAGGAGCCCTCGACCGCTGCTACCAAACAGCCATGTCGCTCACAAAGGGGTGGCAGCAGCCCCGGCGTGTGCACACACAGACACACAGACACACACACAGACACACAGGCACACACACAGACACACAGGCACACAGACAGGCACACAGACACACAGACACACACACAGGCACCGTGCGTGGACAAACGCCGAAGCCTCGTCCTGTCCCGGCCCCACAGAGGGTGATGGGGCTGCCCGAGCCGCCCCATGCGCATCCCAGCATCCCAGCCCGGGATGCACAGTCGCATCCCGATAGCCGAGCTGATGGAAACGAAACTTGAGGAATTTCGCTCCTTAATGCACCATCGCTAATTACTCAACTCTCATTTACCTCTCAAAGGCACGGGCACTGGCAGAGCTCGCGGGGGCATTTCCATGGAGGCCGAGGAGGAGGAGGAGAGCCCGGCTCTGGCAGCAGCCTGGGCTGGATTAGAGCTGGAATTGGCAAGGGAAGGGAAGGGAAGGGAAGGGAAGGGAAGGGAAGGCAAGGCAAGGCAAGGCAAGGCAAGGCAAGGCAAGGCAAGGCAAGGCAAGGCAAGGCAAGGCAAGGCAAGGCAAGGCAAGGCAAGGCAAGGCAAGGCAAGGCGGGGCCCGGGCTCGGCGCTGTCCCCTCGTGCCCGGGCTGACGCCAGCCCCGTGCCAGCCCTGCCCGGGCTCCGCGCTGCGCCTTCCTCTTCATCGCCATCCTCCTCCTCCAGAACCCTCCCGCCGCTGCCCAGAGGAGCCCGGCACGTCGCTCCATTGCCGTGCGCACCAATACAGCCAAGGTGCCACCACTCGCCACGGGGCCCGCGCTGTCCTCAAGGGCACCGTGGCTCACTCGCCACCCGCACTGCCGGCAAGCCGGGGCTCGTGTGACCCCGGGAGTAGGCTGCAAGTAAATGCCTGGAGTGACACCAAATCTTCAGCAAAAAAAGCCCCAAAGGCAGGTTTCAGACAAAGCCATCCCGTTATTCCTAACCCGATACCTCCCTGGAGATGGCAGTGCCAAGTGCCTGTGCTGCCTTTGCAGCGCCAGATTCCAAACTTCATCAATTTACAGCATATTCTGCACAGAAGGGAATTAAAATTAGGCTGGGAATCATCACAACGTTTCACTTTTAATTGAACTTAACTCCGAGATTACACAACAGAGAGGCCAAATGAAAGACACCGACACCCAAGGAAACTCCACCTGCCAGCCTGAGGCGAACAGCAGCGCAGGGCTCCAGACTGTGGCAAAGTCCAGTCACCTGTTCAACACCTCAACAGGGTGAACTGGGCATTGGGACAGACTTCAGTGACAGCTTTCCAACACAAGGTTCTATAAAAATACGTAATATTACTGGGTTTATGGAGCTATTCCATTAAAAAGGTTCAGAATTTGATTTCAGTGCAGGTTTACCCATTAACTTGAGTCTCAATAATAAAACACTTAACACATGCGAGCCCAAAAATCCCATTTCTCCAATTCCTGAATTTTCAAATCCATTAGCCAAAGCACCCAGAGAAGTCCAAAATCAATCCTGCTCTCCAGCCTCATCCTCACCAGCACAGACTGTGCCAAGGGAGACACTGTGGGTGCTTTTGCTGTGCTCCCACCCTGCCCCACACAGAGCAAACCCCTGCCAAGAACCCATAACACCATCACTCACCTGTGCTTTTTCATGCTGGAAAGTGAAAATGGGAGCAGATGATGGAACCCTGCTTTTTCTTGGGCAGGAAACACCTGGAAGTCACCAGGAAGGCCTGACATTAACAGGCACAAAGTCCTGGGGAGAAATCCAGCAGTGATCCTGGTGTGCTTGTTTTACCTTTCAGGATGCTCTGGGGACATCCAAGGTGCCAGCTCACACCCAGGAGAACCAGGATGAATGTCCCATTTTAGCATTTCTGTGCTGCTCAGCCCTCAGGACAGTTCCTCTGCACGGTGACACTTTCTGCCAGCAGGAAATGCCACTTCCCCACATTTCCACACAGCATTTCCACTGCAAACTCTGAGCAAATCCCTCAGTCCAGGGCTGTCACTGCTCAATCCCACGGTCACGGGTGTATTGTGCCTTTAGTGACACCCATTCCACTGCCACCTCTTTGTTAAAATTACATCTTCAAATTGTCCAGCCCATAATTTCCATTTTCTCTCTCCTGTCACTGCTCAGAGCAAGATCCTGCCCTTCCAGGCTTCCCTGTCCTGCCCCTTCTGAGCCCCACATATCACAGAGGGGTCAGGGCTGTCAGGTGTCACCCCCATATCCAACACTGACCAAACAGTTCTGTTTAAATATCAACACCTGGTGAGCAGCACTGAGAGAGAGAATGCAAATTACAGGGAGTTTAATCCTGTGTGCAAACCTGTGCTGGCAAATTCCAGACTGGTTTTGGCTGGAAGGGACCTTAATGACCACAGACTTCCAACCCCAATGGACAAGAGCTCTCCAAACCCAGCAGAACAAAGCAGCCCTTGTGTGACATTACCTGAAGCAGTCAGTGCCAGCACCGAGGGGCTGCAGCTTTGGGGCCACATCCCATGTCCTACCCTACAAACCCCCAGCTCCTTGGCACACACAGAGCTGCACACACCACCCCCAGCACCTCCCCATCCACCACCAGGGCAGGTCCTGACCGTTTTCCCAAAATTAAACCCCTTTGTAAGTTATTTTTCCCACACAATAGTTGCCAGCAAACTTTTTCTCTGGCACTACTGCTAGAATCCTGGAATGGTTTGGGTTGAAGGACCATAAAGCCCACCCAGTCCCACAGGCAGGGACACCTTCCACTGCATCAGGCTGCTCCAAGCCCTGACCAACCTGGCCTTGGACACTTCCAGGGACGGGAAGGGTTGGGATGCTCCCTGCTCACGTGCAACTCCCACTGGAAATCTCACATTGGGTCATTTACTGAAAACTTTTTTATTGTAATCAAAAAGTGACATAACAGGGCTGTAATGTATTCTGCATTTCATCCGCTGGTATTTGGTAACTGGTACCAGCTGCTTCTGCCAGGCAATTAAAAAAAACCCGAATGTGAAAATCTTCACAGTACAGTAAACTCCACCCAAAATAATTAACGGTGGTTAAAAAGAAGATGCCCCAGCAAAACCTTTCATGTTACATGGTCACAACTCACAATTCTGTACAAAATGTTCACTTTTATAAAGCTCTGATGTAAAAATCAAATAATCAAGCAGCAATATTTTAAGTGCAGCACAGGGTCTTTCATGTCATTATTTACAACGCTTGAAGTCGTTTACATTTTAACAAAGATCATACAGATGACTTAGTAATTAAGTCATTTTTTCATTATCTGTCGGTTTATGTCGTGACAGATTTCACTTTTTGGTCGTCTTTCTCTTTATCTTTGCTCTTCTTCGATTTCTTCTTCTTGTGTTTGTGTTTTTGGCTCTTTTCCAATTCTGTTTCATTTCCCATATGTTTCTTATGCTTCTTGTGTTTCTTGTGCTTCTTGTGCTTCTTCTTCTCTTTCTTCTTTTTCTTTTTCTTGCTGTCCTGACTCTCCCCTGAGCTGGCACTGCTGCTGTGGCTGCGTGTCTGGCTCTCGGAGGGGCTGTGGCTGCGGCTGCGGCTGACGCTGGGGCTGCTCTGGCTCTGGCTCCTGCCCACCTCGGGCTGCTCCGCGGGAGCCGGGGCCGCCGCCTCCTCTTTCGCCTTCTCCACAGCCTTTTCCTTCGCCTCTTTGGGCGTTTTCCCCGCAGCCTCCTCGTCCTTGGCAGACACGTTGCTCTCGCTGTCGCTCTCGTTGTAGTCCGGCACGAAGGCGGCCTCGTCGGTCTCGCGGGTCAGGTCGGACGAGAGGCGCGCGGCGCTGCTGGCCGGCGCCTTGGCCTTCGCCACGCCCTTGTCGCCCTGCCCCGCCACGCTCTCCTTCTCCACCTTCACTTCTGGCGACTCCTGCTTCACTGCTGGTTTAATCCCACCTGGCTCTTTCTCCTTATTGCTCTTGACTTCTGGTACGTGCTTCTCCTTCTCCTTCTCTTTCTCCTTCTCCCTGGGCGGGTTTTTATCGGGAGGTTTGTGCTCCTCAGCGGGGCGCTTGGGGTCGTGCACAGCTTTGTGCTCGGGGGGTTTGCGCTCCCGGGGGGGGCTGTAGCTGCCCCGCTTGGGCTCTGCAGGGCCCTTCTTGGGCAGCTCCACTCGCTCCTCCCTGGGTTTGCTCTTCTGCACTGCTGTGGAGTCTCTGACCCGGGATGGGGAGTCTTTCCTCCGCGCTGATTCGCTCTTCTCATCCCTGCGTTTGGAACTCGAGTGCTCCCTGCCGCCATCGTGGTCAGACTTCTTGTCTCGGTTGGGAGTGAAGTCCTTCGCAGCAGAGCCACGGCCACTCTCATGCTTCTCTGAAGATCGGCCATCTTTGGAAGATTGAGATATAGCTTTTCCATTTCCTTGTTCAGCTGCACGTTCTGAGTGCTCTTTTTCTGGCTGAACACTGCTCTTCCTCTTCTCAGAGCTGTCCTTGTCTGACAAAGAATGATCCCGGTCTTTGGTTTTACCTTTTTCACTCGACACGGAACTTTTTGAACTCTTGGCATCGTGTTGGGTGCTTTCATAACTCGCCTCTTTTGCAGCTTTCTGTGTTTTCTCCAGAGGCTCTGTCTCCTTTTCAGTGTGTTTGAGGGGGTTTGGTGCCTTTGCACTCACAGGTTTGATAACACTGGCGGGTTTTCCTACAGCTGGGGGCACCTGGGTGGTGGATTTGATGTCTTCCTCTTCAGACTCAAAGTCATCTTTATCCCATTTGGACTGAGGGACCTGGATCATGATAATGACGTCCTCAGCAGGGGCTGTTATGTCGTTGTTATACTCCTCCAGGGTCTTAATGACAGTTCGTTTGGTGTCTGACTTCTCCTCAGGCTTCCTGACAGGGCTTCCCCCAGTGGAACTCGTGCTGGGAGGAAAAACATGGACATCAGTAATGGGATTGCACACTCTGCCAGCTTTGGGAACATTTTATAAACTGGCTTGTGTTTGAGTTCTAAATTCTCAGCATTTTCCTCAAGGATGTTCAATTAAGGGAACAGACAAGAGAAAGGCTGCGTCCACTGGCTGAGATTATGAGCAATCAATTAATTTAGTATCTCGCTACTATACAATTAATTAACAAAGACACAAGATTATCAGATTGGGGACTGTCTGATCTGGTAATTCCTTCATGTCCTATTTCTCCCAATAGCAGATACATTAGACATCCATTCTTCTTTCAACATGAAAGCAAGCAATTATGGAGAGGTACAGACAGGCAAAGTTTTATTCTCATGCCCCAGTTCTTCCTGAAAAAAATGGACATTTTAAAATCTTTTTAGATTACCAAGACACTATCTTAAGTCCTCAAGAAATGTCTTCAAAGTTTTGAGTTTGCATCACCAATGAATTAACCCTACCAGCTTCCTGTGCAGTAGAAACTGCTTGTTTTCCTTAACAACATCTGAGTCTGACCCAAGCACAGTTTCATAAGGAAGATCACGGATTATTCTCCCGTTTAGCACAAATTTAGCTGTTCCTTTCTATAGGCATCATAAAGAATTGGACAGGGAGAGGAGGAAAGAAAGAAAGAAAAGGAAAAGAACTGCTGAGGTACCTGGTGTAATCCACGAGAGTCGAGCTAGCGCTGTCAGCTGCCGTCACTTTCCTCCTTGCTTTTCCCTTTGCCTTTTCTGCTTTAACTTTGCTGCTGCTGGGCTCAGGTTTCTCCACAGCCTCTTTTCCAGGTGGCACGTTTTCTGCGCTCACAATCTTTTTCCCAGTTTCTCGGTTCAGTTTAATCTTTTTGGACGGGTTGTTTAGAAAAGCAGCTTTATCCTTTTCTGGTGTCCGCTCTCCTTTCTCCCCCTCAGGCTCAGCCTTGCCCTTGGGTGATGTTTTCAATTCTGCAGTTTCAGGTTTATAGGCCTTTGCAGAAGTGGCTTCGTGTTCTTTATCAGCCTTTTCCTCTGCTTTTCTTTTCCTTTTCTCAAGTTTGGCATCAGAAAGTTTACTTTTCTCAGCAGGTTTTTTTGACTTATCTTCCTTGCTGGAGGGCTTCTCTGCCTTGGCTTCTTTAGGATGTTCTTTCTTTGCCTTCTCCTCCTTGGCTGGTCTGGTTTCTGGGTGATCCTTTGCCACTTTGGGATGAGCCTTCCGTGGTGTACCAAGAGCCTTCTCATCCTTCTGAGAGGAAGAGGTTTTAACACTGTCTGTCTTTGGCAGCTCTTCCTTGACTTTTTTCACAGGAGGTTCCGTCCGAGGAGATTTTTCGCGATCGGGGTCTGCCTTTTCCTGGGAAGCTTTAGCTGGCTTTGCTACATTGTCTTTCTTAGGAGCAGCCGCCACTTCCACTTTCCGCTTTGTTTTCTCAATCTTTGCTTTTGGCTTATCCTTCTCTTTTTTCTCCTTTTCAGACACTGGTTTGAAAGCAATGGAATCTGCTTCCATGGGCTCATCCCTTACAGGGGTGGCATCATCCCTGCTTGGCAGCATGAACAGAGAGTCAGTTTTAGCATCTTCTGTTGGAACTGGCTCTCTCGGTTTTCTCGCCCCTTCTAACAGCTCAACGTTGGGAAATCCTTCATTCTCATCCCCTTTTCTTCTCTTCCGGTGTTTTTTATGTTTATTGCCTTTGCCATCTCCCAGTGGATTTTCCACCTCCTTCTCTTTTGATTTTGTAGGATCTTTGATGCCGTGGCTCTCTCTCCCAGCCTTTTCTGGGTAGTTTCCAGCTACGTTACGATTCCTGTGGCTCTGCCCAGCAGGATACTCCTCCCTCCGTCCCCGAGCATAGGGTGAATTCTCTCGTCTGGTCCCAGGCGGGCCAAACCTTTCCGGAGAGAAGTTCTCTCTGTTCACCGGAGGCCGCGGCTGAGCGCCCACGGCATAGCCCTTGTAAAACTTCTCGTACCACTCTCTGTAGTTCCTCTCCCACTCCCTGTACCTCTCCTTCTCAAAGGGGTCTCTGAAGTCCACCGAGCGGCCATAGTAAGCCTTCATGTCGTAGGGGGGCACCTCCCTGTAGCGGTTGAAGTACTCGCGCTCGGCCTCGCCCTGCGGGACCGCCCGCTTGGTGGGGGACTGGCCCCGGAACACCGGGGACCTGGAGCGGGAGTGGTAGCGGCGGTACGGGGGCGAGCGGGAGCGGGAGCGGTGGTAGCCGTGCGAGCGCGAGCGGGAGCGGTAGTTGCGGCTCTTGCCTTTGCCTCGTCTCTGGTACGGCGGCGACCGCGAGTAGGAGCGGGAATGGGAGCGGCTAAAGGAGCGCGAGTAGGAGCGGGAGCGCGATGAACCTGAGCGGGACTTGGAGTAGGTGTACGAGCTTCTGGAGTAAGATGAAGCGCTATAGGGAGACTTGGACCTTAAAAAAACACAACACAAAAAAAAAAAATTGATGAAGTTAATTCCAAACAGTCATTCTCCTCAAATCTTTTCCTCCCACATTTATTTTTTCTTTCCTCTCCACATGCTTATGTCAAAGCTTCCTTCAGCTGCTGACATAAAGCTACTGCAAATTGAAAAACTTGATAACACGTAAAAGTTTCTGCTCACAAGACAGAACAGCTGCTGCTTTGTTAGTGTCAGAACACACAGAAGGGTCAGTCTACTTCCACTCACTCTATCACATGAGCTACCAGACCTATGGACAGATTTCAGGTGGTTACACTGGCCTCTACTGGTACAGGAACACGCATGTTTGCCACTGCTCAGCAACCACACGCAGCGCAAATCATTTTTGTTGCAGTAAGATACAAAAAGAGCAAATCTGAGTGGCTACAGTGCAGAATCACACCGAGAAAACACCAGCTAGCCTGAAGACAGCAAAGCCCAATGTTAAAACAACAGCTCGGTCTAGTTAACTTCACCCTTTTTTGGAAATTTGGACAGATGCACAATCCTAATATTGCAAAGGACCAACAGACAGGCCTGTGGAATCCACACTGCCAGGCAGGTATCCCAAAAACATCCTGCAAATCCCTCCAGCTCTCACCAAGGCAAGTGACTACTTGCAAGAAAAATCCCATCTGAAAGCTCCTAATCTCAGTCCCTAGTCACATGCCCCAGTGCCATGACTCTGGGAAAGCTCCTGACAGCACTGCTAACAACTACTCCTGCCCAAGGGATTTCTGGGGACAGAAAACAGCAGCTACCCTCAGGTTTTCCTTCTACTATTTTTAATGAACCATTTCACATGATTCATATGTTCATTAGCATCATTCCTCTTCTCCAAGTCCCTCACCTATCTCAGATTTCCTTACAAATAAATCTGAGCTTCTAATTCCCAAGAAAAGTTTAACAATGTAACCCAACAAGTGAAAGCCCCCAGTTTACAGTCCAGGTTCAAACATCTCATGTATCCACATGAGATGGACAAAAGCAGAAATGAGGATGATTTCTCTCACCTATCTCCTCCAAGCTCCTTGGTCTGCTTGGTTACAATCAGAATAGCAAGATGCTGAAAATCCAGCCCTTACAGCTATTCTGCTCCTGGCCTCCTCAGGGCTGTCAGGCAGTGAAGGACATCACTGCAGAGACACCTCAGCAAAGCAGACCCTCAGCACTCCTCAGTGCCTGCTGCCCAGTGCTAATTCAGTCACCTGCAATCTCTGCCACACTGGAGCCAATAACCTGCGTATGACACTCTTGTCACTGCTCATCCCTCAATCATCCAATCCATCTAATGACAGGGAGGTGGAGTGAACTCCTCCTGATTCCTCTAGACAATCTGCTTCTCCATTACGGACATGTAAAGCAGTTACCTGGAAAACGAACGCCTACGCTCCTTTTGAATCTTTTTATATTCCATCAATTCCTTAGCAAAATCATTTGTAAACTCATCAAGTTTGGACTTTTTCTTTTCCCTGTTAAAATAAGTTTGACCTTTATTACAATTATAGTTTGACCTTTATTACAAAAGACATCAAGAAACAAAACATGGCCAATATGAGAAAATGTTTACTGCATGCAATGCAAAAGGTGAACATCCTATTTAAGCAAAAACAGTTCCTACAAGTTTTAGGAAAAGTTCTAGAATTACATTTGTCTTGGTTTAGCTTTGCATATTTACCATCTGCAATGAAAAAGTATATTGGAAGAAACACTATGTCACTTTTGCTAGGTCAGATGCACTTTAGTGTAACCGCAGTCCGACACGCTCCCCCGATACAGACACGAAAACAAGGCAACGTTAGCAAGCCAAATACTTACTCCTCTTTAAGCCTCCGCTGCTCTCTGTAAAACTCCTCCCTAGAGAGAGGAGGTGCTTGTGTCGTTGGGATGGTGTTTGAATGAGCCGCTGGCACTGCTGTTGGGACCCAAGCTGATGACATGTTTGCAGGAGCTGGGGGATATCCGGGAGGGGGGACAGTGTACCCAGCGGATGGAGGCTGCCCAGGTGGAAACTGAGGAGGAAACTGTGGTGGTGGTACCCCCGGAGGAAGAGGAAGAGCATGGGGTGGTGGAGGATACAAGGGAGGTGGAGGCACAGGCACAAAGACTGGTGCTGATGCTGGCAGTGATGGGGCCTGAGTCCTTTGGGCACGGTCACTGTGCGGGCGTCCTCGATTTGAACTTTAAAGAAACCCAAAAACACGTGTCACAGTTTGGCACAGCCTGCCCTGAGCGCACCCAGGAAAGCGAAGCGGCAGCACGGCGGTCGCACTCCTGGTTCTCACTGGTCTCCGGCTTTCTGTTCACTCGAGACTACACTCAGTCCTGGAGCCTCGTGCTTGGCTTGCACATCCTCGCCCCAGCAGCTCCCTCAGCCTTCTCTCCTCACACTCAGCTTTGGGGCTGGGTGGAGTGGGTGAGGCTGCCACGAGCCCCCCAAGCACCCGCTGCTGCTCTGGCCCTGCTGGAACGCCTCGAGCTCCACGCTCCGAGCACTGTGCAGGAATTAACTCACCTCTCAGACCTCTCCTAACCTCTCCTACTTTTGCTTCCTGAGCTCCTGCCTCACGATGGATTTGGCCTGTTCTTGCCCCTGAATTGCTTTTTTCTTGTTTACTGGATTTGAGATTTTAGAAATCTGGGAGATGAATCCTGGATTTTGTTTTGATTTATCTTTCAGACTTTACAATGACCCTTACAGCCTGGCTATAACAAATCTCTAGCAAATGAAGGACTAACTTGACACTGTGATAACAGATAAACAAGCTCCTCTCTCTAATGAGAAAAAGCAGCTTGGCACTTTGAGATGACTAAACTGCAGAAATACAAAACTGTCATACAAATAAAAGCCTCTAATTTTTCAATAATTTGCTCAATCAGTATCAACTAAGTTGTTAAAGAAAGAATGTTGGAGGGTGATTTCTACTGGTAAATCAATTTCTTCAGCCCTATTCAGTCAGCAATCAAAAGGGTGCTTTTCCATCTGATCTTTTAATTACATTTAATTTTTGTATGTAATTTAGTTTTCCCAAAAAGTGTTCATTATTCAGAATCTTCTTTTCAATTATGTACTGGAGTTTTATTTTTCAATAATCTTACTGTAAGCACAGGTCGCCTTTGTTAAAGCTAATTTAAATTAAGCCACTTGAAAATTAATTACCACTTGAATTCTCCACATCTATTATTTCATTATGAATCAGCTGTTGTCTAAGTGATGTGTTACAGATTAATTTAACCAGTTGCAACTAGCAATACATTAAATTTCTGTTAAATACTTACAGTTCCCAGCCTGGCCTGCGAAGCGCACCAGCTCTCATTGGATGACCTTTTGCAGGGGGGACAGGAAAAAGAAAATCCCAGTAAGTTTATCTGAAGACAGTTTTTTGGATAAAATTCTGAAGTTCTAGTTTCTTACCAGTTGTGGGTATTGATTGTCCTTGAGGGCCCAGAAGACTTGGTATCGCTGGTTGTCTCAGGACAGGAACCTGATAGCCCTTGGGAATAAATGCACACAGTCACAAAATAAGCTCTACTACAACATAAGAATCATTGTATGTGCTGAAATAAAATTTACCTTCTCTTCCAACAAACTGCTGATTGACAAAGGGGAAGATTTGGAAAGCTCAGCAGCAGCCATCAGAGGAGGCAAAACAGCATCGGCATCACTGGAAAAACAACACATTTTTATTATGGAAACACTGCTTTGAGGTGAAATATACACATATTGAAATTTAAAGGCCAAGATGAGAAAAGGCTGATTTCACTAAATGGAAAAATACTTTAAAATAACCTTCACCAGATTTACACCTGTGAGGTTGGCAGGCTCCAGAGGAAGCATTGCTGAGGACTCTGTTTGGATATTGGCACTTAGAGAAGAAGCTCTCTGGAAAAATATTTGATTAAGCAGCACTTGAAAGGATGAGAATCCATATAACCCAAGCACTGAACCTCAGCTTTGGAAGGTGCAAGAACTGAAATTCCATTAGAAAATGTTTCTGTGCTCCTCTGAATTGTGATCCTTGTACTGATGGCCCAGCTGAGCCTGGCAGCCCCCTGGACACCCTGGCTCTGTGCATCCAAGGCAGCAGGGTTAAAGGATGCAACCCTAAACACTGGTACACGCTTTTGCATGAAAATCTTATTTCTTCAGAACTAAAGAGAAATTAATTAAAGTCTGATGGCTACTCTAGGAATGGCTGGCCACTTCAAATCAAAACCAGTCCCTCCTTCAGGGCAAACCTGAACAAATGGTAAGGGAACCAAACAGAAATGCTGCCAAGAAAATCCTTGCATGAGTACATGTTCTGCTTACTGAAGCGTCCTCATTTCAAGTAAAAACAGAATCACAGCTCCCACAACGGGCTGCAGCTATCACTTGATGATACACAGGGTGCAAGCTGCAAAACTCAAGAAAAATCCAACCGAAGCATTTTGGTTTGTTCTGCATTCCTGTTATCTCCAGAGGTCCTTACCGAAAAGGCCCATCGGGCTTTTCCCCACGGAGAGAGAGGGACACTGCTGGAGGGAGGTCAGACACAACCACGGAAGAGGGATTGACGGGCAGCCCAGCTGCCATGGACGGCCCGGGGCCCAGGGAGGAGAGGGCGGAGCGGGAGGCCAGCGAGGCCAGCGGGATCATGAGCGGGTCCTGCTGGCGGGCCAGCGCCGGCCGCATCAGCGGCTGCAGCGTGCGCGTGATCGTCTGCCGCATCAGCGGGGGAGGCGGCGGCGGCGGCGGCGGCGGCGGCAGCTGCTGCTGCTGCTGTTGTTGCTGCTGCTGCTGAATCTTACGGAGCCTTTTTGTGTAACCGGTTTCATTTTTGAAGTTGTTGACAGCCTAGAGGTAGGGAAACAGGTTTGAAAAGGTGAGAATAAACTTCAGTAGAAATATGAGCAAAAGCGTCCCTACAGGAAAATCACTGTGTGTTCCTATAAGTAACCAAGCAACACACAGCTATGAACACATCCCATGAAACTCTGGTATCAATGGCTGGTACCTCAGAGTCTCTGGATTAAAAGTACTTTACTGTTAATACCCAGTTTGAAACTGAGGACATCCCATTAAACACAAGTGTGTCCTCAATTTGCCAGATTGTCTCTAATGAGCTGTAGGCTTCTGTAAAAACAGATAACGTATTTGAAAAGCAAACTTAGCCTTGTTGAGTTCAGCCTTGCTTACAGAGATCTAAATTAATATTTTCATCCTTTTCAGCTCTTTACAAATAGATTTTTCTAACAAAGAGCTCAGGCTAAAGTCCCCACATTACCTGGCGCAGAAATTTGTTGGCAATTAAAGCATCAGGAGAAACGTCAGTCTGATGGCAGGTGGGGCATGTGTGCTCCTCAGACTCCAGCAGGGCTGTTCTAATACCTGCAAATATTAAAGCAGTTTATAGCCAAACTAAGGAAACTTTTTTGGTTCTCATTAATTACAAAAACAAGCATATGATTAAACATGGAAATATGGTCTTGAAAGGAAAGCACGAAGCTGTAAATGTTCTAGAGTGCTAAAAATTGGCAGAGGAACAGGCTGCCCAGAGAAGCTGTGGCATCCCTGGAAGTGTTCAAGACCAGTCTGGATGGGGCTTGGAGCAACCTGGGCTAGTGGAAGGCCTCCCTGCACACGGCAGGGAAGTTGGAATAAGATGAGCCTTAAGGTTCCTTCCAACCCAAACCATTCTGAAATTCTACAGCAACTTCTAGCATACAGCAGAGTTGGTATTTCACTGTAGTAATATGTAAAGATGAAGAGCAGACTGGTATGTGACATCACAACTGATCTTTTCTCCACTCTAGTAAAGCAAGAAGCCATTCCATGTTAATGAATAAAACACACTTAAAAAAAACCATGAGGAGCTTTGAGTTCTGAAGGTTTTAACTCGCTCTAGGGAAGAATGTGGACGAAATGCCTCCACGTCAATTCTTTGTAGTCCACAGTAAGTGCCCAAAGCTGGAAACATAATTCTGTGTGAGGGAAAGGGCTTTAGACAAAAGAAGTGCATTCAGTATCTAATGGTGTAACCACCTGCACTAATATGCACTTCCTTCACCCTCTTCCTTCTGCAGGTAAAGAGGATTTAACTAGAAACTTAAGGAGGGAAAAAAGCTTTCTGCCTTTTTTCCCCCATCTACACAAGAAGAGTCTTTCCCTGTTCAGGACATGCTGAAGTATCCAACAGAACGAACACAGCAATTTCCTTATCTCCTATTTCTGCTCTCAGAAGATCAAATTTGATGTTTGGAATTAACAAACCTGGCAATAACACTCACATTCATCACAGTAACTGTTTCCACAGCAGGGAATAACAACCGCATCCGTCATTATATCCTTACAAATGAGACACAACAGCTCATCTGGAATAGGATCATCTTCTTCTGAGGAGGAGGATGGCTCCTCAGGTAGGAAGGGAGGCTTCTCCTTCTTTCCTATAGCATAAGCTTCCCTGGAAGTAGTTGGGAAAGCAAAAGAAAGAAGTTAAGGGGAAAACTCTTCCAAGCTTTGAATTTAATCAAAGAAAGAAAATATGTGGAATTCTTCTCTCTCTCCATTGGCCTTCCTAAACAAAGCTGTT
Organism: Rhabdornis inornatus; assembly: GCA_013397075.1. NCBI lineage: Eukaryota > Metazoa > Chordata > Aves > Passeriformes > Rhabdornithidae > Rhabdornis > Rhabdornis inornatus. The sequence continues at coordinate 40,487 of VWZS01003107.1, read as the reverse complement.
CAGTTTGAACTGCTTTCCTATAGCCCTAAAACAAGAAGAGGAATTCTCCTGCAGAACTATCCCACCCATTGTATCAACTAAGAAATCGCTGCAGACTAGAAAAATATTTGACAGCTCATATCAGGTGAAATGAATCCCAGCTCTCTTTTGCCAGAGGCTAAAAGTAAATTGGAGGCTCAGGATAAAGCTGGTCTCCCAGCAATTCTATTTTCTAACTGAAGGAAGTCAGTGTTACAGCTTCCAAAAAAGGACATCCAGGAGAGAAAATCAGAAGGGCTACCAAGAGTATTTTAGAACAGCCACTGTGCTCAGCACACACAAGTGTTTTCCTAGTTTATAGCAACAGGAAAACTAGAGCCTGCTTCCCATCTGAGGGAGGGAGTCACAGTCCAACAGCTGCTTTATTACATTTTACATGAAACCTTTGAAAGACAAAGTAGAAGCAAAATGAGCTCCCTGAGAGAGCAATCCCAGTTACAAATGCTGCTGAAATGTTCTGCAGAAATGGTCTCAGCACAGCCCACGTTTAACCAGCTCCCAGGGGTGTGAGCAGCAGCACTCCCACTTTAATGTCAGGTAGCAGCATGGATTTTTAAAGTTGAGATCCAGTGCCAATGCTTCCTCCCCACAATTCCAGAGCTGGCCAGTGTGGCTGCACCACCACTCACACATTTCCCCCAGTTTCTCTCATTCCCTTTTTGGATCAATCCAACCAATCCCATACTTACGCATCTATGGTTGGAATTGCATATTTCCCAGTGTTGGTCAGCATGGCACCCTTTGTGTTGGGGTCCTTCACCTCCATCATAAAACTTCTTGGAATTCCTGTGCTTTTTTTAATTCTGGGAACCGACTCGAAATTTTTGTCCTGTCAAGAAATGCAGACATATCTCAAGGCCCACACTGCAAATGAGATTTCAGTGACTATTTTAAACACAAAAACCTTTAACCCTCTCCTCCTACCTAGTAGTGTAATGGTTGTTGGATTAAAATACTGATTTCCCTAAACGAATGCAGCCAGGGTGTTCCAGAGGCTGGAGCACTGTTTTGAACTCACTGGCATTCTTTGGCTTAACTACAGGTTCCTTAAGGGTGAAATCCCCCCAGCCTGCTCCTCCTCCAAAGGGCAGTTCAGAGGGAGCTGGATTCAGGGCTTGGAGAAACTTATTTTGAGACATATCAAGCTATACACAGGGGTTGACAGAGAAACATCTATTGGAATATTTAGTGCCTCTGACCTAGCGAAAAGAAAATTTTACAATTCCAGGTTTTTCTTGAATCCAAAGAGTTTTGCAACACTGACATGTAACCTCTGTATTTCACACAAAAGACACAATTCTTACTGTGAGTATTCACATTTGTTATGTAACTATCCAGATAAAAATTAAAAACTGAGCACCCCCGAGTCCCCCAGGTCTTACCCCATTTGTTGGACAGTTCTTTATGTAGTGCCCAGGTTTGCCACAGCGAAAACAGGTGTACGAGGGTGGAGGTGGCCCCACGGGTTTCTTCATGTAACTACAAGTTTTTTGGGGAAAAAAAGGAAAAGAGATTCATGTGTCTCTCTTATTTAAAACAAACCATCTCTACAATTTTTACATCGACTTCAAAGAACAAGTTTCACATTAGCAACACTTACTTGACTGGATCATATTCATGGCCAGACTGTGTCATCATAGCTTTTATTTTATCCTCCTCGGAAGCATTGGCTTCAGCCAGATTGGCAGTCTGTGCAACAGGCAATTATTTGACACACACATTAGAAACACATTTAAGCCCACGCAGCCCAAGACAACACCACTCATCCAATCCTGTAAAGAGCAGCACTACACTAGCTGAGCTTGCATGAGAGCAGCTGCTTATACCAAACACATTTGTACTGAAGATGGTCTGGGGAGTCCTTATGCCATGACATGATGTTTATGTGCCTGAGAACCTACTAGAAAAGAGCACTCTTGGGCACTCAAACCTTAGGCTCTGTTTGTACCTTACAGCAAGACTTGTGTAACCAATCCAATTTCCTTCAGAGGACTGAAGCTAGGTGTAGATAAACAATAATATCCAGTATTTTTATGCTGATCTTTAAGCTCCAGAATATATGCAGGAGAAGCTCTCCACTGGACAAGGAATTGAGATGGATACAAGCAGCATTATTTACATTTTGCAGTATTAAAAGGACACAGAACTGCAGAGGTGGGGCAGTTAGGTTTGCTTGCTGAAACTCAGCTTCAGACACACAAGTATCAAAAGGACCAAAGGATTTTACAATCCCTCAGCAAGGCAAAACTCTTTTCAGCAGAAATTTGCCCAGCAGGAGCTGCAGGCAGTCCAAACTGCACAATCCCCTCTCCTAACTTCTTCCTGTGAAGTGATTTAACTACAGTGAAGACAATCTGCAGTTTTTTTTCAAATTGACTATGTCCTTTTAACACACAAATTGTAATATAAACCTTCTGCACAACTAGATCTTCCAATTTCTGAAGCCAGCTGATTTTTAAGGCGTATTTGTTCAAATGTTTTTATTACACACTAGTCCAGATACAAGCAGGGTCTAAGGGAGTGACTGTAAATGACTTGGGCCTTCAAGCACCTATCACTCAGCTCAAGCACTCACGGTTTGGTTTTGTATGCATTCATTCACAAAAGCAACCAACTAGTTTCAACATTTTATTAAATGGTTGTTTCATATACACAGTGTTTCTCCACAGTAACAGAATCCGGATCGCCAACTATGAAATCATTTCCATTAACAGTTACAGAAAACTTTACAGATAATACTTGACTAATTTGTTTGAACCCAAACGGTTTACAAAACACATCCAAAAACCACAAAAAAAACATTAGTAGGAATAGACCAAAATTCAAATATGGCATTTCATACATAGTAATAATCACCAGAGAACTGTTAACACATTGCCTCCGTGCTGAGCCGGGCTGCACTAGAGCCATTAGAGGGAGTGACAGTGCTGAGCCACTTGGTGTCACCTTCCTGCATCTTTCTGAAATACTTCCATATCCTCAAAAGCTTAAATGTGTACCCCCACCCCCTGGACAGCTTTGCACGTTTTAGAGTAAAACTTTACACAAGGTTACAGACCAGAGGACACACTTAGGGACAGCGCTAATGGGGACCAATTCTTTGGGTGGCTACCTGCCAAATTAGAGATATTTATATATATAATGGGGTTTTTTTTGCCAAATGTATACAATTTAATTTCTGTAGTGAGGAGGGGAAAAGCTACCAGTGGGAAGAGATTTCTTTTTATTAGAAATGAACTCCAGCCTCTATCTTGATGACAAAGAACTAACTAGCTGCTCTGCCCCAGGCCCTGCCTACTCTGCTGCCTGTAGCTTTAGGGACTGGTGGTTGAGCACTCGCCTGTCCACACAGTGCAGTCACTAGTGCTTTCCCAGACAAATTACACATTGGTGAGCAAAAATGCAAGCAGTTCCCGAGCAAAACATGGCATTACAACAGTTTCAGAAGGTCACAGCTGCTCAGATGCCACACATACACATTGGTATATTCCTATAAACAATGGGGTACATTTACACAATTTACACAGTCTGCGTTCAAACAAATTAGATCGGGTTGTCCACTGTATAGATCCCACAATTTATGGAATTGTGCAGCGTTCAGAGAATGGGTCTGTAACTATGACTAGGGGTTCAAAAATAGCCATGCAATTGTCCATGGTACAGAACCGCTTCTCTTGTGGCTGGTCACACCCCCCTGGAATGTCCGTAACTTACAGCCAATTAAATTCTTCTGTACAAACTGGGTTAGTTTCCAACGCAAAATTAATGAAACGTATGAAAAACGGTAAAACAGCTTCTGCAGAGCTTCTTCTTTGTGTCTTGAGGATGAGTAATACTGCAACATTATGCTGAGGCTGATAAGGTACTCCCCTTCTATCTTCCCAAACTGGGAACTACTCTTTACAGGATAGTATCAAAATATACACACATTTTAAAGTTAAAAATAAATACTTTAAGTTAATGAAAATTAAAGGGGGCTTTCCAATTACAACAGTTATTCACCTATAGATCACAGTATCAATTTAAAAATAGGAAGCAAACACTTTTTAAAGTATTTGACAAGAATATATATATATATACCTTAGTAAGCTGGGCCAGAGAAATAGATGCAGAAGAGTCATCAATCTGTTCACAAAAAATTAAACACATATTCAAGTTCTACAGTCAAAACACAGCAATAGTTAACCTCTACTATAGTCTGAATGTCTGCACTATATCCCCCTGAGTGTCACCCAAAGGAAATCCCAACCCAGTGTAATTTGTATTTACTCAAAACAAAGTTCAAATCTATGATGGCTTAAGAGTATCTACGTGCTTATGAGAAGAAATTAAAATAACCAACCCCACTGGAGATCTACTTATTGCTCAGAATATCTCAGAGAGGGATCTCTTTCAAAAGGGTAAGGAAACTGTCGATTTTCAGCTAAAAAGGATTTAAAAAAAATCTTTAATTGAGGGAGAAGAATCACTCCAGGTAACATAATATTAGTGTAGTTCATAAATGAATCAGTGAATGTCTCAACTTCTATATGCACACAGTGATGATTCTGTGAACCCACACCTGCCTGTCAGAGTGAAGGCCATCCCCAGCAGCCCCAAAACACACACCCTGCCCCTCCTGCAGCTCCCAAATAAACCCAAAGAAAAGCCAATCTAGAACAGCAGCCACAACCTGCCACTCTGTCCGGAGAAAAAAACTGCTTAAATCATTTATATAAAGGTGTTTATAATGACAGAGCAGACTAAAAATTGAGAAAACTGATTCCTTGTATGTTACCAGACCATGGGCCCTACCACCCAAACCAGTGAGAATTTAGATGATTCCTTGCAATCAGACCAAACCTGACCTTTAATAGCAGCCAAGTGCTAAATGAACAAAGCAAAGTGCAAAGCATACTTCTGATGATAAAAACATGGATTCAGAGCACGAGCCTGGAATTTCTGTCTCCATTTTTCTCCTCCCAGCTGCCTATGGAACAGCTCTCAGGAACTGAAGCCAGAAAACTAGTACTGAAAAGCAGTTTTTCCACAAGTAAAAAGATTAACTTCATCTAGTTCCTCCTGCAGTATATTGAACTATATGATGCCATGAGCAGCACTTGAGCTGGCACAACAGAACCAGAAAGACACTTGAATCACAGCTTATCACATCTAAATTGCTCAAAAATGTAGAATAAAATTTCACAATGTGAACTGAACAGCTCTCCAAGAAGTCATTAAACAGGTCAGCAAAGAAATTAAAGCCTCTCCCTAAAAAAGATTTGTCCTTTACTACCTAATGTAGCAGAGAATTCCAGGGAACAGTTTTAGTAGACTGGGAAAAAGTATTTCCATGCACAAGACGATTCCTCACACCAGTGAGCTGCTCCTGTGTTTCCAGGAAAGCACATACAGCATTCCTGCATTACTGACTGAAGAGCTCTTGTGTCTTTGGAGAGGAACACAGAGATCTGGACAAAAAGACCCTCATTCCACTTCAAGATTCACCACAAGATTCACCTCTCCTTCCCTCCAGAATGCTTTGTACCCAGCTCTGTTCTAAAGGAGGTCTGCACAAGCATTCTGAAGCTTCATGCCCCATATGCCACTCTTTTACACGTGAAAAAGCAGGCCAGTGTTCTCTCAGGGCAGGCACAGCTATAATTTTGTGGTTTTTTTTCAGAAACAAGCAAGAAATTAGGAAAGCTCTAGCGTTAAATGGTCTAATACTGACCAGGAACTGAAACACAACAGTTAATAAACTATTAATTCTTTCCTCTATTTTTTTAGGAAGCTGCTATTATACAGCCTGCAGGCAACACTCTAATTTCTTAATGGAGGTGATACTGAACAGCTACCAAAAGCAGCAAACAGATAATTAATGTACTCTTCAATGCATTTACCCATGGCCATCTTTCAACCATCCTACTACATTTTTGCCAATTTTGTTCCTTTTAAATTTCTACTGAAGTACTTCCTGGCAGTCCCTTAAAACAGTCAAGTAGAAACAACATCTCCATGAATTTGCAGGCAACCCTATGATAACACTGCAGAAGTATTGTAAGAAAAAAGCCAAAAAACAACCCAGAAAAAGTAACCCCCAAACCCTAAACTCAACAACCAATGTTTAAACTCCCATGTTGAGCAGCAGACTGAACAGAAACTAACAGGAAGCCAAGTGGGCAAGGGGACAGGAAAGAGGAGGAAAAGGCTGATCTCACTGCTGGAGTGCTACACTGAAATTCCAGGGCTTCCCCCAAAGCAGGGGCTTGGCTGCACAGAAGTTCAGCCAGGGAGGCTCCAGATGTGCCCAGAGGTGCTAAACCAAGGAGCATAGCTCAGGCCTTCTGCAGCCTCCAAGCAGCCTGAAGGACAAGACACCGACCCTAAAGCAGAAAGGCCCCACACCTGGCTCTGGCTGTGCCAAGGGTGGGATGGCAGCTGCCAGAAGAGCATGACAATGGAAAAATACTAAAGAGAAGAAGTTTTTGTGCATCCTTTAAAAAAGAAAACTGATTTCAACCTTGCAGCTTTACTCTCCATCAATAACTGACAAGATTCCTAGTGATTTACTCCAACTACACAAGGCCCAGCTGCTGCTCTGAAATACATGCAGAAATATGTGTGTTAAAAAAAAAAAAAAGCAAACAATCCCCCCACACCAAGACCTGAGTTAGCTTTAAGAATAAACTATTTGTGTCTCCAGGGCTTTTCCAGTGAGAGAGGGCCTGTACAGAGGGATGAAGGCTTCCACCCTCCCAGACCAGGGGCAGTCAGAGCACACCAGGGAATGGCTTTGCTTTTCCTCTCCTGCTGTTAGTTCTCACTCACACTGTCTTCCCTCCCACTCTGGGATTTTTCCTTTTTTCTTTTTAACACATCTATGTTAGCTTATGGTAAGATGCTACTGAGCAATGTAATACAGACATGCCAGGGAACACACGAGGCTAAAAGAATGTTAACTTTATTTATGAACATGTGGTTTGTGTTTATACACATGCTAGTAAACAAAAAGAAAAAGAACTGTTTTCAAGAAATAAAAACCCATCTGAATTAGATCAAATACTATAAAAGTGGTTTACACAAATGCATTACATTAACTGCTAGGGTCACTGGGCCAGTTCAGCTAACTCCAACTCACAATGAGAGGCATTCATCTCCAAAAGGAATTGCAATCAATCAGCAATAGAATTACGGATGTCACATTTAGTGGTTTTAAACCTACACACAGCAAGTTTTTGATTTGAAGTTGATAGTTTCCATGGGAACCAGAGGCTGTATTCTTCCCAGAACACAGCCCCAGAGTTCAGGAATTTCTAGATTAAGTTATCCTAATAGCTGATCAAGTGATCAGAACCAATGATCCAGGGTTAGTGTAATGCCTCACACCAGTCTAGTGAAGGAGAAGCAGTTATATTTAAAATAAAGATAAAAAATGAACCCCACCAAATAGCACTTTGATACTCTAAGGACTATAGGAAAAGCACAGTTGCACACAGTACTGAGCCAAGTGGCACACCAAGATCTGCCCATGGCTTCCATGTGGGATTTTATGTTAGCAGCAGTACAAGTGTTTGCAAACCTGAAGAAAAATGCTGCCCCTTTTCCAAATGTGAATTCCAAGTGGTGGTATACTAAAGAAAGGCTTCACCTTTGGGAATTACAGCAGCAGCCAGCCCCGGAGTCACCCAGACCCAAAAATGTGCTGCAGGCAGAAGTTAAGAAAAGTGACAGGGATTTCACCCCCAGATGCCCCAGGCTCTAACTTGGTGCCAAAATTTGTGTTACATATTGTCATTTGCAGACAAACTGTTGAACTAAACTGCTTCACCAGATAAAGGGGAGAGGTCAAATCAGAACTTTAGAATACCACTCTGTGTAGCAGCGATATTGAAATTCACGTCAGGCTATTAAAGACATTTCTGTACTCAGGGGGGCCCAAACAATATCACTTCAATTATACAGTTTTAGGAACAAATACCCAAATATTTAAGGACACAAGAAGGAGTCATTTAGCTGCACAGAACTGTCCTGAAAACATCTGGGATATGCTGGGTTTGGTACTTGTTTGAACCCCCAAGTCAAAAGTAAGGAACAGCACCAAGTTTCACAATAATGATTTCTCAGTGGTTTTTGACAACATTTTCAAAAACCATTAGGCAAAAAAAAGGTATTTAAAAACAAAAGCTAAGTGATACAATGTGAAAATGGCAAAAAATACACTCCAAACAGTTTTTATTGCAAGAAACAAAAAGCACACAACAACCTATACAAACATACATATCACTAGCTATAGACAGACAGATGTAGAACATGGCACCATGTTCAGTGTGCAAACCTCGAGCCTACAGGATCTGGAAACGATCATACATTATCTGTACAACACAGAGTCATACAGGAGAGATTCTGGCATATTCAATATGAAATACAATGCATTACTAGGCACAAATACCAATATTCACATTAGAACTCTGCAAATGATGGCATTACCCAGCTTTTACTATGCTGGATTAAATACAATGTATTTACAACATACACTAGGTTTTACTGGAAAATATATTAAGTTAACGTTTGGCAAATTAATAAAAGGCTGCATTGTTTAGAACTAAGTGCAGTGTGTAGGAAAAAAAGTGTGAGATTGTGTTTTTACATACTGCTTTTGATGTTCCACTCACTGGCTCACTTCGACTTCTAGAAGAAGAAATAAAGGTGATCAGAATCGAAAACAAATCACTTGTACCCGACACAAAGATTCCAGAACCTGAACAGCACATTATGCTCCAATACTCTAGTGAATGTAGACATTTATTTGCAACATAAACTGTTCTCTCTTGGTACAGGTGCAACTAAAAACCCCCCCAAAATCACATTTCTATGTTGTCACAAATTACTCAAGACTTACAGATCTAGAACACAACAGTGCAAGAGGAAGTCCTCAGAGATTTTGTCTCTGCTCTCTAAGTATCAAAGCCATGAAGTCTGTACTAGAGCTCTGTGTTCTCAAATAATCAATCACCAAAGCACAGGGCAGCTTTGGCCAACATGTACATCCCTGGTATCACACACAGGTACCAGGTACAGGGCTTCAGTTTCTATCAAAGAACAGGGATAATCTACAAGTGCAAGTCTGCTCAAGTGAAAAAACATGTGACAAAGGGGCAACATAACAGTGTCAGCAGCACAGTCTCTAGAACAGTGTTTCTTTGTGGAAGCCCAAGCACTGTGTTCAGAGATCTACTATATTCAGCCATCAAAGTGCCAAAATATTAAACATGTTACATATGCTATATTGACTAAAAGTAGTAGTAGAAATGTCACCTGAAAGTAGTTTCTAGGATTTTGTGCGATTTAGGAGTCCTGTGACAAAAAAAAAGGTCTTAATTGCCAGAATTTGCTATAAGATAATCTTGAATATGTTACAATATTTTAGGAAATATTACTACATTTGAAAACTTGCTGAGATTCCACATACTCGGTGGTCTGGAGCTGCATTCTCCTCACCATGAACCACACATGCAGGCACTGAGAGAGCTAACAAACAATGCACACATCATCCAGAGTCCCATGAGCAGAGCAATGCAAAGGCTGCTGGGGAATTCACGTGCCAATGGAGAGGCTCAGCTTCCTGCCACTGCTAAACCCCCCAGGCTCCCAATTATCCCTCCTGAAGGTGAGGAAATACACGGAAATACTTTGGATTACCACACAATAGCTGCTTCAGCCATTTACTGCAAGGTGAGTAATGCCTTTCTGAAGGCTCTCCACCATTCCAGCAGACATTCCCCATCCCCAAACATTAACCACCCTACCAGTGGTTCCTGCAGTGTTTCCAGCTCATGTGTCTGGTTAATTTTCACCTGTACCCCAGCAGTGCTGTTCTCTCCTGATCCCCCACAGCAGTGCTGGCACAATCTTTGATGCCAGCTTGGATTCTCTGGAGGGCTTTACACACCAGGTGAGGTGCACTGGCAGGACAGCACCCTGCTGAAATGAACCCCAGAGCAAGGCTGTGCTCACAGGCACAAAGCTGTGGGTGCAGAACCCCAGGGAGAGGCAGGAAGCACTGCACCAACTCCTGCAGTTACATGCCCCAAGGTTACATGCAGAGCCACATCTATTCGGGGCTTTTTGCTTGCAAATGGCTCATGGGTACCAGGATGTTGCTGTATTGTTTGTTCAAGACACACTGTAACTCCTCAGGGTACTTTACTGAGAACCAACATAAGAAAGACATGGCAAAACCACAAGCTAATAATATTTCCTGCTGGTGGTGAAGAGGCATGGCTTTAAGGAGGTTGAAAAACATGCCCATTCTAACAGAGCTGATGTAGCTATTACAGATCTGGACTGCATGAAAACATCAATGCAGCAATAATCCTGTAGTCAGAATTGTATGAGTATCTGTGATTTTAATCAATACTGAGGACAGAGAACCAGGTGTAAACCTTAGGAATACAGAATTAAAACCTGGAGCACACATCCCACCTTGGGTACAGACAGTCTCAGAAAGGGAACCAGTACATTTAGTAATGTGCTAATTCTGAGATTTGAGTTTGGACAGGATTAACTGTTCCTTCATGGTACCTGCAGAAAAGCCAGCACCTTTTAGGGTATGGCTCTTTTTCTCTTGCCTCAGACACTGTGTGTTTAGGAAACACACAGGAATCACTTAGGAATGAAACTTCTTGTTTGCATGGCTCACCAGCTGGCAACCCTTGATCTTCCCTCTACAACTACCATACAACCCCCCAGATCTGAGGCAGAAAAATACCTGTCATACCCTGCCCCACCTGCCCCAAATGCAGGTGACAGTCCAGCACCCAGAATCAAACTCCTCTGAGACAGGAACAAATGCTAAATTTACACTACAGTGTGTACCTGCCTTTGTAAAAAAGGCAGACACATAGAGTAAGGAATCTCCCCATGTAGAGGAAACAGGACCTGCACTTGAATCTCAGAAAAATACACCTCAAAGCAAACTCAATAGAATCATCATGAAAGTTATCACTGTTGGTGTCTGAACATCGAAATCTAAGTTTCCTTTGGGACAGACACATTGAAATCTACCCCATGACCACAAACACCAGCAGCAGCTTTAACAAGCAAGGAACAACCCCAGTGCCTGTGCAGGTGCTGGCACTACCAAGGTGGGCACACTGAGCCCTCCCACACAAGAGAATGTTTGCAGTACTCACATTACATAAGTTTTGCTGGTAGCTTTAACTCCTCCAATGGGGATCCTCCTCACAATCACCGATGAGTTCTTGGGAATCAGAGCACTATCATCAGTGTATTCTGGAAACAACATCAGTACAGAAAAAACATTAGTCAGTTTGTAAGAATGTATTTAATACGTAATACACAGCACTCTTGAGAATCACTTTACAGATCTAAAAGCAAAATTTTATACATAACATCAAGCTTTCATCCTCTCAACACACCAACAGCACCTGTCAAGGAATCTTCAGGTTTGATTATCAAACACAAGCAGCAAAACCATTTTCAGTTTTTAAAGTTAGTTTGAATGCCAAGAGCAAAATGGTTTCAAATCACACTAAAGCAGAGTCTGATAATGCATGAGGTTTTTCCCTGATCTGTTTTAAGCTGTTTTTGCTTCTGTCTGGCTACAAAACCAAGAGATCTCGGGAGAAAAACAAACCAAAACCAAGCCTCACCTGCATGAAACAGATTCTAAAGTGTGTGTTTGTCCTGAACAAACCAGGCACTGGCTAAAGCAGGGAAACTGCACCAGTGCTTTCAGTGTGTTATGTACACCTGCCTCCCCTCTGCTGCCCTGCTCAGGCCTGGCAGAACAGCAGAGCCACCAGCTCTGTGCTTGGAGCTGCAGCATCCCCAGCCAGGCTGGGCAGCTGCTCAGGGCCTGACAGAGAAATGCAACTGAAACTGGCAGCACTGCACTTCGCAGCACAAAAACTTGGGGGTTTCTGCTTTCACAAGCAGGACAGAAGTGGCTCAAACCAAAGTAGTACCTCCCTCCTTAAGCTCACCATCCAGCCTGAATTAACCAAAGGGATATGAGTTCTTTCCACTCGCTTTCTATAGAGAACAGAGACTCAAATGAAATGACTTCTGAAGGCAGCCTTGAAAAGCCTTTGGAAAACAGCAGGTGCCTGGAGCCTGCTCTGCCTTGGCCTGTACTGGGCTGGCTGTCCAAAGAGAAGAAAAGCCCTCTGACCTTTCACATAAGGCCCAAACGAAAATCCAACTCTCACATACACTTTGAATAAGCTTAAAATGCAAAGCCCTCTCCATAAGGATGGTTTTTATATGGAACTTACACAGGCTGGATATGACTAAATACTGTAAAGCACTGTGAGCAGTCCTGCCCTGTGATGCTCCTGCAGTATTAGTTATTCCAATCCCTTACCTCTGCAGACTGAATCAGAACACTGGTCTGAAACCCAGAGCTCTTGTGTATCTAGTCAAGCTCTGTCAGGATGAGTTTGCTCAGTGATCACACACAAAATAGGAGCATCTCACAATTTATGCTCCATTTTTCAGTATATTATTCCTACAGGCAGGAACCTCCCTTATACCAAACCATACCTAGCAGAAGACATCACTTCAACCATGAAATTAAAATTTTACTTCTATTTCCAACAGAACATTTCTTCAGAAAACTGAGAAATCATTTAGCTGAAACTAATTCCTGATCTTCCCCCCAGGGAACCAAAGAGGGAGACTTGTCTGGACTGCAGAGTAGTGTAAAACTGCAGGTGAAAGGACCAGCAGTGACAGGAACAGCAACTCTTACAGATGTCACATCCTGACACAGCCCTGGAGCTCTGCTCCTCACACAGCCACGTGTCAAGAGAGGCTGCACTGGGACTTTCTGATGGAGAAGGAGCTCAAGTAGTGCTGAGGCTGAGACAAACCCCTGGAAGATGGTGCCAGCTGCAGTTCCAGAAGCCCAGAGCAGCTGCTCCTACTTGTGGACCAGAGTCAAACAAAAGTGTTCTTTCTTTCTGGTCCAGATCACAATCACTGGACTGTGATTTCAGAGATACAAGAGAAGCAACAGTGGCTTCACAAGAAGGCTTTTAGATTAAACTGGCATCTCCCAAAAGGAACCTGTTCCTCGTGGGCAGCAACATCTCCTGGGCAAAGCCTCACAAGTGCCAGGACCTGCACAGCCCTGTCACTGTCCCTCCACGACTGCACACCTCAAGGTGAGCACGCAGGTACTACTCACACTTGTCCAAGCAGAGCTCCAACAGAAACACTCAAAGCTGGAGGCTACAACTCCCATTCCCATATAGCACAAGCTGGTTTTACCACCAGTGGTGGCTGGGAAGTGGCTACTGGAATTTGTCAATCTGAGCTGTGATTGAAAGTACCCAACTAACCCAAAATGCCTGCAAAAACAAAGACAGATCTGGATATTAAAGGCAAGAGCAGAAGAGACACAACAGTCTAAAACTTGCTATTTATCCTACAAGAAAACAGTAGCTTGAAAGAGTCCAGAGAAGGAAGTATTTCAAGGCATGAATGGAGGTAAACTAGTTAACAGTTAACTAATTAACAGCAGCTACCTTGACTGCTGCCTCACACTGACACAGAAACCTGACATCAACTACTGCATTAGTGTCCACAACCTTCTAACAGCTAAGTTAAAGAGCTCAGGTTTGCTGGCAAGTTTTTATGCTACTTTACATGGAATGAACAATTTAAATCCCCCACTTTTTAGTTTATCTATGATAAAAATTTCTGCTAGTTTTAATAATTTGTGTTTATGTATGCTATAAACAAGTTACTGACAAAAGTTCTCATGTTACTTTCTGGCCTGCGTTTATCCACACTTTATCTGACAGCATTGCCCAAGCAGCTCTGAGCACTCTGAGAGGTTTTTCACCCAGGTGAAGTGCAGAACTCACCAGGAGTCCTTGGAAGGCAAGCCCAGGTGTGCCAGGGTAGGGAAAATCCTTGCTAAGCAGCTGCTGGGGGAACGATGTGCAGGTAAGAGCAGCAATGCCTGCCAACATGCCAGGCTGTCCCCACCACAACACAGGGAATTCCCTGGAACACATTTTCTCCCTAGACAGGATTTAACTCTGTTCTCATCTCCACCACTTTGGGACAAGCCACTGCTGTAGCTGCTACAAAAGCAGCCTTGAAGCTTCCTGAATAACATACTGGGCCAGTCCTGCTGGATTTTCTGTTTTCCCCAGAACAGGAATCCCTGATCTCATCTGCAGCAGCAGGTCATCACTTCTGGAACGAGCCGGCTCAGGAGGCCAAAGAGCCCAGGGAATCTCCACTGCACTGCTCTGAAGGGATGAGTCAATGAAATCCACCCTACTTCCAGTCATTAATCCCATTACACCACCCTGCTTTAGGGTCCTCTTGGCTCTGGTGTGGTGTCAGTGTGGGGCTGAAGTGCCTGAGCACTACTCTGCCTTAAAACCATTCAGCCATCCCACACCAGTTCAGAGCTAAGTTTTGGGTTTATTTTCTCTGCATTTTGCCCTGTAAGTACGGAAAGTTTTCCAAGTGTTAATGTCACAGTGCAGGAAAGAACACTCAAGAAACCTCAGTTGTGGAGCCTGCAGCCCTTCCACATTTCTGGGAACACCTGGTACAGAACACAGGTAAACAAATCCAGATCCAATGAAATGGAGGCAAGCTTAAAAGCACCACTCTGGAGCACAGGCTTTAGAGAACATGCCTTGATAGCAGGCATGGAAGAGGAACCCCCTGCATAAAACAGGTCCCACCCACTCACTCTGCATTCCCAGAATCTTACAGTCCACCAGATCCTTTTTTCCCACCAATATTTAAAATCCTGTGGACTTTTAGCCTATGTTAGCAGTTCTCCTGTTTCCAGCTTTCCATTAGGAAAAGTAACAGCTCCAGAATTGTACAAGCTTACAGGATCTTGGAACAATGTGAATATGCAGCACATCTCCACTCATGGCTCACTTTGTTCTTTCCAAAGATCATTTCAACATTTACTCAGGACTCCTGATAGACAAAGTTATAAAAACCCAGTACTTATGTCCACATGTAAGAACTCCTAACATCCCACTTAGGTAGAACATCCTGGTCTAACTGTTATTTCAATTTATGCAGATTAATTTAATCATCTACCTCTGATTAATAAAAAGTGAGATTCACATTTATGCATATAAACCAAAGATTTGACAGACATAAATTTTGTAAATACATTCTCTAGCTATGCTCTGCAAACCACAGAGGGAATTTTGCCTTTTCACATGGAAAACACCCTTAGGAAAGCTTCAATAAGCATCTGTGTCACTAATATAGAATTTTAAAGGATGTATTTGACATAGTTATATATTTATAATTGAATACTCATTTTGCAGAGGTTAAAGTGCAACACAACCTGCCCATAGAACCCAGGACAACGCTTTTTTAACTTCACCTTGAGGCAGCACCACATTTAACACCTTCCAGTGTGGCAAACACTTCTTCCCTGGAGTTACAAATGAAAACAAAGTAACACCCTGGTAAATCTGGTACCACGGATGCTGCAGTAATACTTTATGAGGTGACCTTTACGAGCATCTTTTTTCCCTTAACAACTTGGCTTTCTGTTCAGCCGACAACAACCCCCGCGTGTTTGGCCTATTTCAAAGCAGCTGTTCTGTTCCCACAGCGGGGCTCCAGCCCAGCTCCCTCCCAAGGCTCTGTTCCCAGCCCCGGGCAGTCCGGGTGACACCAGCGTGCCCAGAACTGCGGGCACAGCGCAGGGACCTCCCCAGCACAGCCCTCGCAGCAAACCAAACCCAGCCTTCAAAAGCTTTCCACAACTCCATTCAACAGTGTCACAAAAATCCAACACTTCTGAGCTTCAACACAACAGCAGCCCCTGCACCCATAAAGTTGTGCTGGCAAGTCTCTCCACACTATCCTGGAAATAATTTAAATATCTGTAGATAAACAGATGCTTTAACTCCAACCCCCCTGAAGGTCAGGGCTGAAGTTACAGAGCATTCTGTTTAAACTTCAACACATAACGCTGAAAGAGAAAAAAAACCACCAGTGCATATTTTAAAGAAAAGAGCTATTGAGACACAGAATCACGGGGGGGGGCGGCGGGGGGGGAAATAAAAAGGTTTAACGTTGCAGGAATGAAAATACAATTCTTTTTATTTCTGAAAAGTCACACTCCGAAGTCTTTAATCACATTCAAACATATCAGGATGGCAGATTACCAAACTGAAGCATCATAGTAACACAAGCCCATATTCGCACCGCAGAACCAAGCACCATTTATTAGATTTAAGCGAATTTATGACTTCCCGAAGAACATTTCTTACATATATTCACTGTAAATGTTCTGCCATAAAACTTCAGCACTGCCCTGATACAGCAAACGCTAAGCGCCAGGAAGAAAAACAATAAATTAGACAAGAATGATGAAACGACGCTCAGCAGCACCAAATTACGGCGTCCTTTGTTTGGGAAACTTACATTACCCAGGAATTCCCAAGAGTAATTTTGCTACACGAAACGCTGACTGTGCAAGAGGCTTTAAAGCTCTGCAGAAATTGTAACTCAGTGATACACTCGATACAAATTGTTGCTTCTACGCAATTGCTGCAATGGGCACTCCCTTTCAATGAAAGGCGGGTAAAAAAAAAAGGTATTAAGCACCTCCCAATGAAGGGGGGCAAAAAAAAGTTGAAGAAAAAGTTCAGTCCTCAAACACACTTTTTTTTCTTCTTCTTCTCATTCAATTAGCCACGTGCTATGTTCCTATCACCTTCACGTTTCTCTACCAGATTTCAAAGAAAGCTGGCAGGTTTGTTACGGTAAGACATCCTCTCCCCTCCACCCCCTCATTTTACCTACAACTCCGGGAAACCAAAACTTTAGCAGCCCGGTCGCACACGAACCCGTGCTCCGCACGCAGAGCTGCTCGGGCGGTGCTGTGAGAGCAGCAGCCACAAAGGAGCAGCTCTGAGCCCACAGCAGCCCCCGAACCCCACGCACCTTCTTTGGTCTGCGCGTTGGTGATCTGCAGGTCGCAGTCGGCCGCCTTCAGCTTCTCCCGGCCCATGATCTGGCGCTTGAGGTCGCTCAGGGAGATGTGCAGCCCGTCGAAGGTGACCGTGTCATAGTTGAGCTTGGAGGAGAACTTGTAATGCACGCACGACATGGCGGGGCGCGGGCGGCGCCCGCTCCGGCGCGGCGGGGCCGCGGGGGTCGGGCAGGGCCCGCGGGNCGATGGCGGCTCCCGCGGCCGCCCCTGCCCTCAGCGCTGCGCCGAGGGGTTTCCCGGCCGACACCGCACGGGCCGCGCGGGCATGCGCAGAAGAAGCGCGTCCGCCACGCCGCACGTGACCCGGCGCCGCGCGTGACACGACGTCACGTGGGCGCGGCGGCCCCGCCCCCTGGCCCCGGGCGCCCCCTAGCGGAGGGCGTGGTGCGCGCCCCTCATGGAGCCGCGGGAAATGTGAGGGTGGGATTGAGGGAATATTGACATTACAGCCCATAATAGTCGCCGTCCTCTGGGCTTCTTACCGCCATGGACTTCATACGACATACGATGTCATGATTAAACCCCTGCCTCTTGCACGGTATGCGCTGCTGTCATGTTCAACCCAGCTGGAAACTTACAAACAACAGTCTTTCACTTCACAAATATTTATTTTCTAATTCTCAAATCTTTACACAGGAAACCTTTTGCCCATCGGCTGCTGCTGTCTCAAAGGAATCAATCCAAAGACAAGTTAATTTTTTTGAATAAAAATAATGAAGCCTTGGAATAAACTCTTCTTACCCGAAATTTTAGTCTAAGCTTGTGACCTCTGAACGCTGTGGGTGATCAGGCTCCGGTGTCCGGCAGAACCCGCCGGGANAGCTGGACAGAGGGAGCTTTGGGAACACAGCTGAACAAGGGATGTTGGGGACACAGCTGGACAAGGGATGCTCCCATGAGCAGCTGAGCTGTGAGATCAGAGCAGGAACCTCGGGCAGGAGGGTGCTGACCCCCAAGTGCCAGAGGGCTGGGTGGGATACTGGGGAGGAATCCTTCTCTGGGAGGTGGCACAGGGTGCCCAGAGCAGCTGTGGCTGCCCCTGGATCCCTGGCAGTGTCCCAGGCCAGGCTGGATGGGGCTGTGAGCAGCCTGGGACATGGGAGGTGTCCCTGCCCGTGGCAGTGGATGTCCTTTAAGGTCCCTCCCCACCCAAACCATTCCATGACTCCAGGATGTGTCACCAGCTCCCGATTTGGGGAATGCTGCCATGCCCTGGCCAAACCCGTCTGACCCAAAGGAAAGGGCTGATGTGCCTGTCCCGGGCTGTTTCCTGCATGTGACACAAATGGTCGTGTCACATCGAATGTTTTCAGCCACCCACATTCTTAACTTTACAAAATAAAACATGAGTTTCCTGACGAGGCAAGGAAATACCCCGTGGCTTTCAGAGGGGCTGGGTTACTCTGAAAGCCATTAAACACTAGAGCATCGTTGAAACTTGGTGGTCTCTGCACACCTGTGGGCTCCAGGGCTATTTTTGTAGCTTTAAATTAGTTCTGAAACTTTGAACTCTTTCACTTCTAATACGTTCAGCAGTAGACTGTTCTCCAAGTTCTGCAAAACAACATAAAATGTGTTGGCACTTTTTCAGGTCATGCTCACACATTAGTTAAAAAAAGAGAAATATACAGAAAGTATTTGCTGCAATGTGGAATTTCAGTGTTCACCATGATGGATTATTGGGAGCTGTGTGGGAACTTCATTTAGTACTTCACTGATTTAGAAGCAGTTTTATCAGAGCACAGTTCTGCTGCTCAGAGCACCTCTGGCTGAGCTTTGGTCTTTGCTGCTTTAATTGTCAGATACACAAGTGCTTGAATTGTAGAATCATAAATAAGTTTGGTTGGGACAAGACCTAAAAACTCATCCTGTCCCACCCCCTGCCACGGCAGGGACACCTTCCACTGTCCCAGGCTGCTCCAAGCCCTGTTCCAGCCTGGCCTTGGACACTTCCAGGGATGCAGAGGCAGCCTCAGCTTCTCTGGACACCCCGTGCCAGCCCCTCCCCACTCTCACAGCCAGGAATTCCTTCCCAAAATCCCATCTCACCCTGCCCTCTGGCAATCTAATGCTGTGACATTTGTTTTCAAGCCTTGGACTGAGGCTGACACAGAATTGTCCCTGTTGTACCACCGAACAGTACAAAAAGAAACAAACACAACTTCAAAGCACAGCAGGACAAATCAGGTCTGGCAGGTCTCCTGCAGGAGCAGGCTGACAAGGTGGCAGGGTGTGGAATTGTGTTTCCTTCTGCAGTTTGTTTTGTCAGCAGCAATGACTCTACTTGTTTCTATTTTGTGACTTCAGCCGTGATCTCTGCAAGACGAGAGGAACTCCTTGATCTGAGCACTCAGGGATGGGGTGATCCAAGATCCCAGCTCAGAACCTGCTGAGGCTGAGCCCAACGGGGCCAGTTCTGCTGGAACACCCACACTGCTCCCTCAGCCCCAGCCTGGTGCCACCACTGCACCCCAGAGTCAGTGGGCAGGCACTGACTAAAGCCAAGCTTTAATTAAGACTGGCTGATGGTTTTCCAGAGTTCCTACCGGTTTGCAATCCATGAATATTTGCCAGATCCCTGAGGCTCAAGGGACTCAGAGTTGAGGGAAACTGAAAGAGTTGTGCTGGAATATTGAAACAAATCCAGAAACCTGCTTTTAGGTCATGGTAAGGAACAAACAAGGAAGCAAAGAAGCAACCCCAGTCTGTAATTGCCCAGAGCCCAGGGAGCTGCTCCCTCCTTGGCTTTGCTTTACCCTCCAGCACACCCCAACCCTGCTCACCCCTGTGGGCTGGTGGAAGGTGCTGACCCCGTTTTCAGAAGGTCCCAAGCCTGGACAGCCCCAGTGCAGCCTGACTTTAATAGCCTCTGTCCTAAGGAGAAGATTTACCCTATCAATGAGTCAGAAAGAAGATGAGAGCTCATTCCTCATCACAGAATGAATCAGGAGGGGTATAGCAGGACAAACTCCTCCTGTGTGAGCAGCAGAAGAGTCATTATCAGAGTGAAAGGAACTTCTTCCATAATAATCAGAGCTAATTTAATCGGGAAACCCTAAAGTTCATCCAGAGAGCTCCAGCAGTGTCCCCCAAGGAGCAGGGCTGTTCCCACCTGAGGATCCCAGCTCCAGCACCACACAGTGCCCCCATCCTCTCGGGGCCAGTGCCCCCCTTGGGTCGTGACCCCAAATTAAAGCAGGATCTCCTCTGCAGAGGGCTTTCCTTTGGTCCTGCCCCCGAAGGATGCCAGGAGATGAGCTCAGCTCTGGTCTGGCACTGCCCACGGAGCCCTGTGGAGCAGAGCCCTCAGCATCCCCTCTCCTGCCGCTCCGTGTGCCCGAATTGCGGGCACAGAGGGGCTTTGCGCTGCTGCTGGCCACAGCTCGCCTTCGTCCCGGGAGCCCAGAGGCTCTGGGAAGATCCAGCTCCTCATCTTGCTGCCGGGCATCACCTCCCGACCTGATCCCCCTCTGTGCGAGAGCGCCAGGGCGATCTTCTTTAGAACTGCTGGGCGAAAGAAAAGATAAAATTGACTGACCATCGCTCTCTCGGGAGAGAAGGAGCCCGACGCAATTTGCTTTTTATTTTAGCTTAATTTTATTTATTTATTTATCTATTTATTTATTTCCCAAGCAAAGCGAACCCGCCGCCCCCGTCCCCGCCTGCCACTAGAGGTCATTTGAGCACCGGGATAGGGACCGGCAGATGCGGCTCCTGCCCTGGGCAGGGACACTTCCCACTGTCCCAAACCCTGTCCAGCCTGGCCTGGGACACTGCCAGGGATCCAGGGGCAGCCACAGCTGCTCCTGGCACCCTGTGCCAGGGCCTGCCCACCCTCCCAGGGAAGATTTTTTCCTAATATCTAACAGTTTGGAGCCATTCCTCCTCGTCGTGTAAAAAGTTTTTTTTCAGCTCTCTTGGAGTCCCTTTAGGCACAGAAAGGAGACCTTGGAGCCTTCTCTTCTCCAGGCTGAACAACCGTACTGAAAAAGCTGAAATAAAAAGCTCTGCTGCCTGTTTTGTGTGGTTGTTTCTGTTCAGAAGGGCAGAAAATGTCCCCTGGTAACACTCAATCATGTCCAGCAGCAGAACCAGCAATGGTTCATGCCCAGCACAGCCCCACACACTGGTCCCAGTGTCCTGGCCCCTGATGGTGACTCCCATGGGCACAGAGCAGCCAGGGCTGTGCCGTGGTGTCCGAGCCCTCTGCAGAAGGCAAACACCACTGGGCACCTGCTAGAGTTTTGATTTGCCAATTGAAATATACTCGTTTTTTGTTGTGAGACAGAACTAGGAGCAAAAGCAAGGCAGGCTTAAAACTTAAAAGGGTATAAAAAGAAATTTGTTAACTACACAAAGAAAAAGAAAACAGTGACTTCAGAAAAAGATTTTCAGACTAACTCCTGCTTCCTCTTCCTATTCCTTCTTGACAACAATGTACAAAGACACTTCAGTCAGTTCAGGTGCTTTTGGTTAAATGATCTATCAAATGGAACACTCCAATTTTCCATGTTTTTTTCTACGGTTTATAGGAATTTTTAGTGCAGTAGCGTCTACCACACCACAGACCGGGCACTTGGCAGCTCCTGCACTGGTCCCAGTGCCACCAGCTGCTGTGGGAGCACCAGGGTGTCCATCCCCATCAGCACTCAGCCCCCTCTGCCCAAGCTCCTTGCCTCCAACCTTTCCTGCCTCTGTGTCCTCTGTGCAGCCTCTTGTCTGCATCCATCCCCTCACACATCAAAGCAGCCCCAGCGTCCCTCCTCATTCTTAACTTCTCAATACATTTTAAAGCAGAATTAATTAGAGGGATCAAAGGCCCCTTCCCGCTGTCCCCTGGAGCCCTCCCCTGGCAGGCTGGCCGTGCCCAGCCGGCCGCACACAGCAGCTATCAGCGGCTGCAGATGCTGAGGATCAGGAGGGGCAGAGCCAAACCCGAGCCCTGCTCCTCTGCAGCTCCCTGTCTGGCTGCACTAATCGCTCAGGAGACGCTGCTGAGCTTGTGGAATTGGCTGGTGATGGGACCACGGTTGGCTTTATCCCTGGATCCTGTCTGTCTTTGAGTCATCTCGGTTGTGAGTCAGAGCAGCCGCTAATCCCTTGGAGATAACAGCCCCATCCAGCGCTCTGCTCTGCACGCAGGTACTGCTGCCTCTGCTCTTCAGAACTGAATAAATCCGTGTGAGCTGGGGTTCTGGTGGGATGGGAGCACTCCAGGACACACTTGTGGGGTGGCTCGTCATGCCAGCTCCGTGTCACCTTGGGAGCCAGCCTCACCAGAGCCAGGGCTCTCAGCCACTCCTGCTCAGGAGCTCCTGCCTTCCCAGAACCATTTACCCCGTGGGTAAACACCACCAGGTTCCTCCTGTCCTCCTTCCCCCAGCATGTCTCTGCACTCCCAGCAGGACCCTCCTGTGCCTGGCACACCTCCCTCAGCAAGGGTGAGCTGAAATCCAGCGTCATTGTGTCCTTCCTTCTAAAACCTTCTATGTGTCTGTCAGTAAATTGTTTCCAGTCCAATTTCTCCCTTTGTTGAAATGTGTTTTATCCCAGCTTAAATCTCTCTCAGTTACACAACTTCTTGTGCCATCCATCACCAGAAACTTCCCACATGGCAACTGGAGACCACAATTGAGCGATCTTTAACCCCCTTGACTCACCTCTTTAATCTTTCACCCCGTGGCAGATTTCCAGCCCTCAAGCAGCTCTCACAGCCCCTGCCAGGGCCCTGCAGCTTCTCAGCCTGGCTGGGAGCAGAGATAGCAGCACTGCCCCAGGATGTTACTGGTCTGACTGGTGCTATGTAGAGAAAACTTCCTGAGAATTGTTTTGGTATTTCCCTGTGGATACCCAGGACCAACACTCTGCCCATGCTCTTTGCTGGCCATGCCCTCACCCTCTGCTGCACCCACTGCCATCTCAGCCTGCAAGGGAGCCCAGCGTGGGTCTGAGAGGCATCAACCCCTGGGAAACCCTCTTTGATTCCCACTATTTTATTTCCTTCTGGTGCCTGCAGTGATTCATGAAGCCTCTGCTGTTTCCAGAAGCAGCATCCCTCTTCCCAACCTCTCCAGAAGCAGGAGGAAAAGCCCCATCCTCTCCTGCAATGAGGCTCAGGTGAGCACTGGGTGCTGCCTGCACCCCCACAGAACCCACCCTGGCAGGGAGCTCAGCACCCAGAAACGCTGCTCTGCTTTTCCACCCCCCCCAGGGTGGGACACCCTGCTGTGCTGGCCTCACCCGTGCCATCAGGGATGATGTTCTCCTCCTCTCTTGTTCTCCCTAACCCAGGGACTGGAAGCCACATTTGTATGCAGAGTTTGAGAGCAATTAAATGGAATTCTAATTATTGTATATCGCAAATTAGCCATTTCTACCATGCTAATATTAATTGCTAACACGCCGATAAGGCGTATCAGGCAGTCAGGATGGAGCAGGAGTTTGCTTGTTTGGAGAGATGTGTGAGAGCAGAAATCGCTGCAGACATGGATATCCCACAGCAGGGAGATGCTCCTGGGCTGGGGGCACTGAGGCTTGGGTTCAGCCTCCAGCCTTGCCAGGGCTGGAGCTGCCAGGGCTCGGGTTGGCTTCCTCAGGCAGGGCCACTGTCAAAGGAACCTGAACCACAGGGTGGGTGTGACACAGATGTGCCTGCTCCCTCCTCTTCAGCTCAGGGAGTTTGGGGGAACTTTGTTGCCTTTGTGGAAAATTCAATAAAAAAGCCAATGGCTGGTTGGCTCTTGAGAGACAGCTCCTTAATCGCTGCCTAGAGCTCCCTAATCCCTGCCTGGAGCTGCTCTCCCAATCCCCCTGGGATGTTCCTCCTCTGGAGAGAGGGAGGTGGCAAGAAGGGCGTGGGGCAGGAGACCCAGTGCCATCATGTTTATCACATTCCATGAAGTTGCTGCAGTGACCTTCACCTCTGTGAGGCTGGAATCGTGGCTAAAGCCACACTGGCACTGTGGGATGGGCACTGGCGTCTGTGGGGATGGACAAGGACATCCAGATCCAGCTGAGCCCCGGGACTGACATTCTGCTTTGGCAGGAGCCGCTCCGAGCTCGTCACAGACGCTGTGGCAGGTGCTGGCTGTCACAAAGCCCTCACCCTGTCAGAGCCAGCATGTACAACATCCTTACATCACAGGGGAAATCCCAGATCACAGCTGGACGCTTCTGTGGATGAGCCCTTCCCTTGGGAGAGTTAAACAAGGACACAACAACCCCTGCAGCTGTGGAATGAGCCCTGACAGAGCCTGGAGAGGCACCGAGCCGGTGACTGGCAAGGAAACCCTTCCCGAGGAGGTTGCTGCAGGTCCTGGCAGTGGCTGGGCTTGTGGGGGCTCCCTGGAGGGAATCCGGGAACTCAGGGGTGTCCCTGACAGCTGGGAGAAGTCCTCAGCTCGTTTCTGTGGTGGGAGGGAGCATTGAGGCTGCAGGAAGATGGAGAGGGCTGTGCTGCTGGGCAGGC
This sequence comes from Rhabdornis inornatus, assembly GCA_013397075.1. Classification (NCBI taxonomy): domain Eukaryota; kingdom Metazoa; phylum Chordata; class Aves; order Passeriformes; family Rhabdornithidae; genus Rhabdornis; species Rhabdornis inornatus. Next base: position 15,975 of record VWZS01003107.1, on the reverse strand, counting down.
TCACAAGAAGAGCTGGGTGAGGCTCAGCAGGCAGAGGCAGAGCAATGAGCATCCCCCAGGACTGGCATTTCCCATCACTCATCCCCCAGGACTGGCATTTCCCATCACTCATCCCCCAGGACTGGCATTTCCTGAAGGGCTTGTCCCAAGCAGGCTCTGCTCACCTGCAACCATAGTGATTTAATATCAATGAGGTAATTTTGTCCCAAGGGTTATTTATCTGTCTATTGAATAACCCCAGCCCTGTATGAGTCACCAGGCTGCACTACAGCCCTGTGATGAATTACACTTGGACACATGCTAGATGACATTTACCAATAAATTTATGCAGATTTCTCCTGTAATCCTTCTCCTCATCAAAAGTAGTAATGCTTTCTCAAATGCAAATGCAATGCGAGAGCCTCACCACATCAAACCGAGCTGGGCTGAGCAGCTCGGAATTCAGAGCGATAATCTTCACTGTGCTCATGAATAACCATTTCCTACAGATGAATATTCAACAAAGCCCTGGCAGAGCCTGGCGGCTCCTGCCCCCTCTGAGGCGTGTCCCACTGCCCTGGCCAGCAGCTCTGGCCAGCCCTGCGGGCACATTTCACATTCCTTTGCCCCTGAGCTTCCAGAACCAGATTTAATGGGCTCCACTAGCTCAGAGTGGGTGCAGAGCAGTGGTGGACTTGCAGCTTTGTGGGTGCTGTGCTGAGCTCTCCTCTCCATCCAGACCTTTCCATCCCATGACCAGAACCTCCCCTGGCACCCTCAGCCCAGCCCGTGGGCTCCATGTGAGCCCCATCATGGGGTCACACCATTGTTGAGACCAGAAGGGTCCAGCACCAGGCTCACCCCGTGCCCTTGGCACTCACCCCTGCTCTTGACCAACACTTCACTGGCACAGGGTGCCCAGAGCAGCTGTGGCTGCCCCTGCACCCCTGGAAGTGTCCAAGGCCAGGCTGGACAGGGCTTGGAACACCCTGGGACAGTGGAAGGTGTCCCTGCCGTGGCAGGGGGTGGAATGAAATGGTCTTTAAGGTCCACTGCAACCCAAACCGGTTTGGGACCTCTGATGACCCTACAAAAAGCTGGCAGTGCCTGCTCCTTCAGCCCCCGATCCCATTGTGTGCTCCTCGCTGTGGTACAAGGAAAGGCTCCAGCTTCCCAGCTGCTGCTCTGCAGAGGGGAGGAGGAAAGGGGGAAAGGTCAGGACACCAGGACAGGTGACACCCCCAACACCCAGCAGGAAGCACTTACCCTGTAATGTCCCAGTCTGGGCACAGCAGGGATCACTGAACACCCCCGGTGCTGGAGGGGGGATCCTGAACGTGTAGAGCCCTCAGCAGCCTCTGATCAGTGGGGTTTACATTTTTATTCATTCTGAAGATGATTACATTCTGAGCAGTGATGATCCAAGCTAACAAACCGCCTGCCATTTGTGGCTTGGCAGGAAAAGTCAGACTGCTGGAGTTGTGGGCTTTTCCTTCAGTCCAAAACACAGACAGTATGGAAATAAATGATTTCTTTCACAGTTGTTTAATATAATTTTCTCTGTTCTGGGTTTTATGCCATCCTGACATCCCGGCAGTCCCAGTTAACCCTGGGCAGGGGCAGCTCCAGAGCACTCCAGAGAGTTCCCTGCCAGCTGGATCAGCAGCAGGAATGGGAGAGGAGCCAGGAGAGGCTGCAGCCGAGGCTGCTGAAGGGGCTGGCTGGGAGAGGGGCAGCAGTGCAGGGCACTGCTCGAGCTCAGCTGAGAAAAACTGCCCAAAGGCTTCTTCTGGAGCCCAACAGCACCAGCTGCAGGGTTTCCACGGTCTGGGAGGTCAAGAAGTGCTTGAGCCTGAGGTGAGAGCTTCTGGGACACACTCCGAGTGATTTATGGCTTCTCCACTCACCCAGAGCCAGCTCAATGCCCTTCTACTTCTATTTATTTCTCGTGTTATCACTCTGAAATAAATATGAAGAGGATCTAAATTCAGACTCTCAACCCAGACTTTGCTGCTGCAGGAGCAGCAAAGGGGGAGCTTGGGGTTGTGATTGCACAACTCCCAAATCAGGAGAGGTTTTCGTATTACCTGCTCTGCACGGGAAGTTCCTACCTGCCATAACTGCAGGAAAAACAAGCTTGAAAATGCACAAAACCACCCCTAGAGGACTGGGGGTGCTGGGGGAAAGCAGCAGCACAACAGGTACGGCCAGGAGCCACCCCAGTGCCCAGCAGTGATGGGGGCAAGGACCACCAGGGGAGGAGCTGCACCCACTGCTGCAGTTCCTGCACCCACTGCTGCAGTTCCTGCATCCACTGCTGCAGTTCCTGCATCCTGCATCCACTGCTGCCCTCCTGCATCCACTGCTGCTCTTCCTGCATCCACTGCTGCTCTTCCTGCATCCACTGCTTCCCTCCTGCATCCACTGCTGCCCTCCTGCATCCACTGCTGCTCTTCCTGCATCCTCTGGGCACAGTGCCTGGGTGATGGTTTTTGCTCTACAAAGCTCGTGGGGCTGCTCCAGGCATGCTGGACATGGTTCCCCACCATCCCACCACCCTCCAGCACTGCCTGGAGCCACAGCTCCCATCTGTCCTCTGCCAACCTCACCTGTGCCCCTGCTGCTTCACTGAGATTTCTGAAGGTTCAGGCTATGAAATCCTGCCCTTGGTATAAACATTTTAATTACAAGTTTCCGGGACTTCTTTCCTAAGATAAACACATTTTAATTGCAAATTGCTTCTGCTGTCTTTACCCACCCCCCAACACTGCCAGCAGCTGCTGGATTTAATATTTAATGAAACTGCCTTTGGGCTGGATGCAGCAGCAGGGCTGGGGGACACTGAGTGCCTGGGGCAGGCCATGGGGACAGCCTGGGATGCAGGACAGGGCCAGCTCCTCGGTCCTGCAAAGCCACCACAGCTGGGGTGACCCTGCACAAGGAGCTGGTACAGCTGTGACACGTGTCCCTGCCGAAAGGGACAGAGTGACCTGTGGGGATGGAATCGCCCCTAGTGGGTGCAGGGAGGCTCAGGGCAGTTCCTGGGCTTGTCCCCCATGGCAGAGGGCCCAGCCGTGGCCACCTGCCCGTCACTTCCATCAGCCACGTGGTGGTGGCACAGCCACGGGCAGAGGCTCCGTGTCCCCTGTGCCACCGCTGCCCGTCCCTGGAGCCACCCTGTGACGAGGAAATGCCATTAGCTGTGTTCGTGTGGCACCTCACGTGCCACCACTTGTCGGTCAGGTCTCTGGGCACGGGCAGCACGTGTTAGAGCCCTGCAGCACTGAGCCACCACCAGAGCTGCAGGGCTGGCGGTTTGTCACCTGTGCAGTGCCTGGGTGGCTTCTGGGGACACCCTGGCTGAAGGCAGAGCTCAGGGGACACCTGCACGGTGTCCTTACCCCTCAGGGCTGTGCCATGGGGGAGCTCGGGGTGCCCCCAGAACTGTGCTCTGGTACTTGTGCCCCCAGCCTGAGTGGCACTGCCCTTCCCAGGCACGCTGTCACCTCATTGTCACCTCAGCTGTCACCTCGGCTGTCACCACAGCTCCTGGGGAACCAGCTCTGCCCTGCTCTGGGGTCTGCTCCAGCACAGGGACACACCATCAGCCCTGGGTGTGTCTCAAACCTACCCTGCACCACCAGAACCTCACACAGGAAACCAACCGACAGCTCCCACTGCTCTGCCTTTTATTCCTTCACTTTTTTCCCCCCTTTTCTCTCTTCAAATGTTCCTTTGAAACCCAAACTTCCTGCAGTTTGAAATGGACAATCAGGGGGCCCCGGCAGCTGCAGCCCAAGAGCTTCAGCTCTTGGCAGGAGGATCAGAACTACAAAACTATTTCTTTGAGGAAAATTATGCATTCATCCAGCTCATTTGAAACAAAATATGATTTGCAATTTAACTTTCCATAATGAGCTCCTGCTATTATACCGTTTCCATAATGGCTGGTTTCATTGGAACAGATTGTTGGTGCACATGGTTTACAAAACATTTTCAATGCAAGGCCCGTTTTTTCTTATTTTAAATAGCAACAGCTGCTAAGCATGATAATTATTGTATTTCATCAAAATAAACTTACCGAGTTGCTTCTTGATGCCACTCGTCACAATTTTCCAGCGGACCTGCAGGTTATTAAAGAAGCTGAAACTTTAATTCAGCGAAGTGAGAGCAGCACCTCATCCAACTCCCTGCCAAGGGCAGGGACAATTTCCACTGTCCCAGGTTGCTCCAAGCCTGGCCTTGGACACTGCCAGGGATCCAGGGGCAGCCACAGCTGCTCTGGGCACCCTGTGCCAGGGCCTGCCCACCCAAAGGAACAGCTTCTCCTCATACCTGGTCTCAGCCTACTCTCTGACAGTGTGAAGCCATTCCTCCCTGTCCTGTCACTACATGCTCTGGAGTCTCCCCCATCCTTCCTGCAGGTTCCCTCTGGGTGCTGGAACACCAGGAGCAGGCAATGAGAAGCTGTGGTAATTAATTCCTGATTGCATTTACCTTCAGCACTGTTTCCCATGGTGTTCCCAGGGCACCTGTCAGGGTTCCCCAGCTCTGGAGTGGCCCCAGAGCTGCAGCCACAGGCACAGAGCTCCTGTCCCAAACACCCCCAGCTCCTGCTGACCTCCAACACCAGCTCAGGTGGTGAAGGAGGATTTTCTCCTCTAGTGACTGGAGGGAGGACAATGGCAGAGGGACAGGAGTTTATTAGTAAAGAGCAGGTGAAAGTCTTATTTGTTGAAAACTTTCTGGGGAACTTTTGAGAGCTGTGTTTAGTGGCCAGAGATTTACAGATGTGCAGGATAACGATGCTGGAGAAGCTATTCCAGCCCCCAGGGAAAGGCTGCCCTTTACAGCACCTCAGCGTCTGGATTTAGATGACAGCTAGTAATGGCACCAGAGAAACCATTACTGTCCATCAAATAAATAATCAACACACCATATAAACGGTTTGGCCTCACCCAGACTCTCATGAGCTATGGCAAACGGTAAAAACTGCCCCCAAAAATTCAAACCTAGAAGGACAAAGGACGATTTTGAGGAAGGAACAGCCTGCAGGAACGGGGACTAGGGAGCTCCCCTTGCAGCAAACAGCGGAGAGGGCAGTGCGTGTGTGGCGGTGCAGATGTGGAGTCAGGGATAAAAGGGTGAAAGACAGAGCTCTGCGCTGCAGCCGGGGCGCAGCTGCCATCCCCCCGGGCGGGCTCCGTGCCAGCGCCAGCTCCCGCAGGCTGGCAGCGCTCCGCCGCCGGGTTTGTCACCACAGCACCGACACAGCGATTAAACCCTCCCTGGGGAGCCGGGGGGCAGCGGCAGCCCCGGGACCAGCTCAGCAACGCCCCAGCCGGGACTGGGAGCCAGCTCCATCCACATCCCCCTGGGAGAGCCCCAGCCGGGTCTGCGGGGCTGGACCAGCACCCCAGGGCATCACCAGCACCCCAGGGCATCACCAGCACCCCAGGGCACACCCTGAGTGCCCAGCAGGGCATCACCAGCACCCCAGGGCATCACCAGCACCCCAGGGCACACCCTGAGTGCCCAGCAGGGCTGCACCAGCACCCTTCAGGACAGCATCAACGTCCCTGGGCAGCATCAACCTTCCAGGGCATCACCAGCACCCCAGAACAGCATCAGCACCCCAGGGCAGCACCAGCATCCACCAGGGCAGCATCAACACCCCAGGGTGTCACCAGCACCCCAGGGCATCACCAGCAGCCACCAGGGCACATGCTGGGTGCCCACCGTGCCTGTGTCACCTGCAGGGAGCTGTGGGTGACCCCACTGCTGCACCTGGCCCTGACCCAACAGGTATCCCCAGGTGTCCTGCGGGATGGATGCTCCTTGCTCTCCTGTCCGTGGGATCGTTCCAAGGGCAAAGTCTGAATCACTCCGAGTCCTCAGCTCTGGCCAGCGGAGCCCACCCGCTGGTCCCGCAGTGTTTACAGAGCTCCCACGATGATCTAAGGCTGCACAAAGCCATCGTAGGATAAATTTAGAGCACTGCAGCACCATCAATCAGCGGCTCGGGAGCACGGCGAGGATCGGGCTCACGGCTGGGATGTGGCTGCCACTCGGGGATGGGGAGTGGCTGCGTCTCCACGGGACACTCAGCCCCTTTGTCACCGCCCCGGGCTGCTGTGCCCGCGATGGAGGTGGCCACAGGCACTGCCATGCCCGTGTAGGTGATGGGCTATCACACTGTTTATCAAGGTCTGGCGGAAAGAAAACAAGATAATGGGGCGTTTGCTGATTCAATTCGGTGAATTTGAACAAATCTTTTTAATCCTCCTCCCCCGGGGATTGGAAAGGTCAGGAAATGGGCAGAATGTGCACTTTCAGGTATTGAAATTAAACTTGTTAAGAAATCCATATTGATTTGCACTTCTCTGAGAAATATTGAAGCCTCCAGATTTAGCCTGGGTATCGATTTTCTCTTCCAAGGGAAAGACACCGGCACAAAGGGAAGATATTACACGTGGCAGTAAACACCTTCAATCACTGCCCCTGTGCCTCCTGCACACCAACACACGGCCAGGCTGTGCCCCCAGGCTGCTCGGGGGTCCGTGCCCCAGCCCGGCAGGGATGAAAAGGGATTTGGGCTGTGCCCTTAAGGGCCTGGATTAGCTTTAGGTCAGCCACAATCGAACCCAGCTGCCCGGGAAGCTGGAGATGGTCACTGCAGGCTCCTTCCAGCTGAGCTGCTCCACCCCATCCTACTCCGTGTTCAGCACTGCCAGCCCCTTCCCTGCTTTGCTTTTAAATATTGCCCTGAGATGGGGGTGCAACTCTCCTTCGACTGTTTTTAACACATGCAATCAGCAACTACAGCAATTAAGAGGCCTAATTAGCATCTGAATCAGCCTTCTCGAACAACCCCCTTTGCAGCAGTAGCAAATAAGGGTGAGGGAGCTGAAATTTTTCCTGTGAGGGAGGGCAGGCCCTGGCACAGGGTGCCCAGAGCAGCTGTGGCTGCCCCTGGATCCCTGGAAGTGTCCAAGGCCAGGCTGGACATTGGGGATTGGAGCAGCCTGGGACAGTGGGAGGTGTCCCTGCCCATGGAATGATTCGAGGTCCCTTCCAACCCAAAGCATTCAGTGAAGAAAATGCCTGCACCCCTGTTCAGCCCTTGCTGAGGCTGCTTGTGGAGCTCCAGGGAGGATTTCACTCCAGCAGAGCTCCTGTGCCAGGTTTCCCAGCAGCCTGCCCATTATTCCCAGGAAGGATTTGGATGTGCCCACGAGCAGCCAGCTCTGATTTTGGGCAGCAGACTCAGGTTGAGGCTGCTCAGACTCACCCACTGCTCACCAGATGTTCCCCTTCTGCCCAGAGCCGAGTGAACGAGAGCCCCGCTGGCCCCAGAGCAGCCCCAGGGACCCTGTGGGAATCTGCCACTTGTGTCAGAAGGTTAAATAAGATTTCAATTAAGTGACACATCACCACTGCTTCATAACTGCCTCCATTTAGACGAGCTCCGCTCCAGTGGGAGAGTTTAAAGCCAAGCCTCCGTCTGCTCTCACACTCCCTGCAGTCCCAGCCTGACCTCCCTCCTCCCTGCCAGCCCTCCAGTGCCCACTGCAGGGTCAGTGCGACCTATTCAGCCAAGGAACTTGCCAAACTGGACAATTTTATTGTTTTTTCTCGTGGATCTCCCAGCCATTAGGGAATCCCACCCCACCCGCAGCACCACGGCCGCGCGCTGCCCCTCGGCTGTGCCCACAGTCATCCCTGACTGCGTGTGTATCACCTGCAGGGAAGGAATTCATTTTCTTGCAACGTTAGAGGTGAATACAATGCTGGATACTTGCTACCAGTCACTGGAGTAATTCTGCTCCTGAGTCCTTTCATGGCCTGAATGGAAGGAAGGAAGGAAGGAAGGAAGGAAGGAAGGAAGGAAGGAAGGAAGGAAGGAAGGAAGGAAATAAGCCCTTTCGAGACCACAGAAAATTGCAAAAGGATGTTTCTTCCAACCCGACATGACAAAATTGAATTCCAAGCTATTTAATGCATGCACGAAACGCCATAGAGGAGCCCAGCCCGAGCACTCCATCCAGCACGACAGGGAAAGGGGGTCGGAACACAAGCATGGCTCCAGTGCTTCCAGCTCCGGACTTCCAGGCGATCCCACTGACATTAACTACCGGGTTAAGGGTTCTCACAGACAGGGCTATCGCCAGCATTTCCATGGACACACAGCTATGGGAACACTGCGGTTATGACCACACGAACGATGGACACCTCGGGAAGCCGCTTGTCCCGGGGGGCTGGAGCCCGCTCAGTCCGCAGGGCCCCGGGGCAGGGTCCCCTCCCCGCCGCGGGTCCCGCTCCCACCGCAGCCACAGCGGCCTGGCCCGGCCAGCGGCAATTTCAGGAGTGAAAAACCAGCCCCACAGGGCAGGGGCACGGGGAGCCTCTGGGTTTGTCCTTAAAAACGGGGTTTCACAGGTTACACCGTCACGAGGGTGATGCCATGCAGCCTGCCCACGGCCCGGCCCGCCTCAGACCGGCGTGGTTCGTCTGTTGGCCGGGTTGTTGTGCAAAGACTCCTTGAACTCTTTGGGGATGGAGTTGTGCACCTGTAAAAAACCGTGGTCCCGCTCCGAGTTGAGCAGCGTCCCCATGGTGACCTTGGAGGGATCCCTGGAGAGGGTGAACATGGAGATGTCGGTGGAGGGGATGGTGCCGAAGCCTTTGCTGATGGGTGACATGTCCCGGGAGCGGGGCTCGGTGGAGCGGGAGCTGGACCGCCGGCGGAAGCGGTAGCGGTACGGCGGCAGGCGGGTGAAGGCCGACTTCTTGAGCAGCTCCGAGTGGGACCTGGCGCGGATCTGGCGGTGCTTCTCGATGTACATGTGCACGGCGATCACCCCCACCATCTCGGCGATGATGAAGGACAGCGCCCCGAAGTAGAAGGACCAGCCGTAGGAGTAGCTCTTCTTGGAGTCGCTCTGGCCCGGGTCCCCCGCGTTGGCTGAGATGTAGACGATGATCCCGATGATGTTGCTGAGCCCTGCAGGGGGGATGAGCGGGACAGGCGCTCACCTGAGTGCCAGGAGTGGGTGGGGGGATGTGTCCCCACGGGGCACCAGCCCCTCTGCCAGCACACTCGACCAAATCCCCTTGCAGACCTCTGCTGATCTCCCAGGATAACTACATACTCCCTTACCTATAGACCTATATGTATCCCCTTACCTTGATGCCTCAAGTTTTAAGTTTTTCTATCCTGCTTGGATGTGCTTTTCCGATGTGCTAGGGTTATGAAGACAAACCAGTCCTATTCCAATTGAGAGCTCAAGGACAGTTTCTGCAAACTTCAGGCCCTAAGCATAAACAACGTGGAAAGAGGAGGGCCGGTTCATGCAAATGAACCAAAACCTATAAAAGTGTGAGATTTTGTGACCAAGCCCTCCTTTGCTTCCATCTTGGAGCCATCCAGGCAGGGGCCTGCTAGGGTGTGACCTTTTGTAGGCCTTTCGTAGGCCTCTTAATAAAGACCCATTTTATTCCTCCCAACTCTGTGTGTAGCCTCTGCTCCAGCTCCTAAGGCATCAACCTATAGACACCTATATACTCCCTTACCTATAGACCCCCTTACCTCCGTACCTATATATTCCCTTACCTAGATACCTACATATTCCCTCACACATTCCCTCACTCCTGCATATCCCCGGCCATCAGAAGGAAAGGAGCAATAACCACAGTTTTGTCCAGAACAGGACATTTCAGGAGCTGCTTGTGCTTTGCTTTGCTGAGCAGTGGATGCAGGAGCCTGGCTGGTGCCATGCAGCAGCAGAGCCAAGCTGAGGGGTACAGGGGGATGTCCCCAGCATGAACCCCAGCTCACCACGGCCCTGGGAGCACAGGGGAGCCACAATGGCTCTGGCTCTTTCCATTTTGGGGGAGTCCTGAGGCTTTGTTTGGGACAGGGGCAGCCAGCGGGGCTGTGCTGCAGGCTGGGGAGAGGCTGCTGCATTCCCAGATTTACTTAATGAATCGATTATGTTCTCTCTGCTGTTTTCTCATCTGCATCAGCAGCTCCTGCCAGCCAAGGAGGGAGAGTCATTTGTCTTTTTGTGGGGAGAAGAAAAACACAAAATAGAGCGGTTCCTTGAGACAAAGACATTGTCACGCGATAATCAGGGGAAGCGTTGGGGAACAGCACAGAGAAATGAGTAATCCAGCAGGAGCAGCCTCTCCAGAGAGTGATTTCCATGTGGGGCTCTGGCAGCCCCTCTGCCTGGTGCTGCTGCTGCTGGCACAGTGCCCACTGACTGCCCGGGATGGAGGGCAGAGCCCCCAGCCCCTGTCCCAGTCCCTGTCCCAGTCCCAGGGAACGGCTGCACTCCAGGACCCCCTCCTGGGCTGTGCCCCCACACAAGGCAGAGCAGGGGGGCACTTGAAGCCCTGCCTGGCACAGCGACCATGGCCACAGACCCCTGATGGCTTTTCCCTGCTGTGGAGATTTCCCCACAGGGCTGGAGCAGCTCTCAACCCTCAGGATCTCTCTGTGCTCTGGGAGGACCCACACCCCCTCTCCTGCTCCCCCGTGTCCCCCCAGGCTGGAGGAGCCCCCGGGCAGCTCCTACCTGCAGAGACAAAGAAGATGCCAGCGCTGAGGATGACGTTGTGTTTGCTCTTGTAGAACTCGCTGGCGGCCACGCACAGGCCCCCGAAGAACAGCAGCCCCACGCTGAGGATGGGGAAGATGCTGGAAGCTCTCACTGCACCTGGGGGACAAGGACAGGGGCAGGATCAGCCCCCAGCACCCCCTGCAGCAACACCAGCACCTGGGAAGGCTCCGTGCAAGGGCAGCCCTTGTGCTGCCGGGATGGATGGGGACACCCAGCACCAATCCACACCGTGCATCCTCTGCTTCTCAGGGAATCCTGGAATGGTTGGGGTTGGAAAGCACCTTCAAAGCATCCAGTGCCACGTCCTGCCATGGCAGGGACACCTTCCACTGTCCCAGCTTGATCCAAGCCCCATCCAGCCTGGCCTGGGACACTGCCAAGGATCCAGGGGCAGCCTCAGCTTCTCTGGGCACCCTGTGCCAGGACCTGCCCACCCTCCCAGGGAAGGATTCCTCCCGTATATCTCACCTAAATTTCCCCTCTTTCAGTCCCAGGGCTGGGTGGGGGTGACCCTGTGGACAAGGGACACTGTCCCCTCAGTGTGAGCATGTGCTGGGCACCGTGACAGAGGCTGGACACAAATGACACCCCCAACCTGCAGAGCCACGTGTGTGCCAGACTGCTGAGGGCTCACCCCAACCTCTGCATTTCCAAACAACAACAGAGGCAGCCCTGGGGCTCCCTGAGCTGCTGGGGCTGGAAGGAATCCTGGGAGAAGGGTCCTGTGCCCATGGCCTGGTGCTCAGCCCCAGCCCCCTGACTGATCCCACTGCTACTCATCCAGTTGTTGCTCTGGACTCTCAAATTTCCACATCTCTGCTCACCCAGCAGAGAGGAGAGCGAGTTTAATGAAATGAGAGTTGCAGTTTTAGTAGATTAGTGCTGAAGTTCTCCCACCCCCTCTCACATTTAAAGTAAAAAGTCTATTTTAGAGCCCCCAGGAGTGGAATTTTAATGGAGCTTCTCTGTATTTCTCTGCTTTAATAACGGCCCTAATCGAGGGATGGGAGCCCAAGCCAAGGCACAGTGTATTTTTGGTGCAGCAGGTAGTGATCTGCTGCATTCATTACTCTCTACTGGCATTCTGGAAGCTGATGCGTGTAGGAAAGTGGATTGGGCTGGGCTTTGGGGGCCCTTCCAACCTGGGCCATTCTGGGATTCTGTGTGAAAATGGTTCTGCCCTGAAGCTCTGCTGGCCCCTGAGACAGGAGGACCCACCTTTCCCAGGAATCTGCCAGTTCTCTCTGTGCTTGGCTGCCCCAGCAGCTGCTCCTTGTGCTCTCCCAGCAAATCCAGCCTGGCTGGAGGCTCAGGGAACGGGGACACCAGCACGGACAGGCCATGCAGACGTGTCCCTGTGGGGTCCCAGCCCCATGGGGGGACACCAAGAGACCCAGACTGTGCAGCAGCTGCTGGGACCTGCCGTGGGGACAGCGAGTGCCAGGTCAACGTGCCACTAACACGTGGCACTGTGGCACAGCCATGCTCGGGTCACCCAGAGGGTCCCTGATGGTTCACGGGGAGCCCGGGGGGGGCTGTGACCCCCCGGCCTCCTGCTGGGTGATGCTGGGGGACGGGGAGGGGGTGTGAGGGGGTGCTGGCACAGGAGACACACTCACGGAGGAGATACTCGGCCGTGTCCTGCTCGTAGTCTGCATCCTCAGGGAAGTGGTCGATTTTCTTGCACACTCCTCGGAAGGTTCCTGGGGGGACACAAGGCAGGAAAAGCTCAGAACCCTGAGCTGGCCAGGATGTGCAGCAGCCCGGGGGCCTTCCCTAAATGGGGACACTGAGGCACAGTGTGGGAACAGCAAGGGACAGGGAGAGGGGGCAGGAACTGCAGCATGTCCCCAGAGGAAGGGCAGCCCCCTCAGCATCCTGGCTCTAGAGCATGTGGTCAGGTCACACCGGCCCTGTCCCCTGTGGCATGGGACCAGAAGGACATGTCACAGGGAGCAGACAGGACAAGCCAAGCCTCAGGGCGTCCTGCAGGGTGGCACGCTCCCAGGCTGTGCTCGGGGGAGCTGAGCAGCACGACAGGCATCAATTAAAGCCTGGAGATGAAGCTCTGGAGGAGGCGAGCTGTCACCCAGAGGGAGACACGGCATCCGAGGGAGAATCGCCTGCCCCCGTTGCTTTGGGAACTGTGGGAGAAAGGGATGCACTGGGCACGGTGAGGACACAGCACAGCCCCCAGCCTCCTCCTCCTCCTCCACCCACGCTCTCCTGTTCCCAGAGCCAGCAGACTCTGCCGCACACACCCCAGAGCTGCCCCCACGGGTCCCTTTGCTGTGCCCCGGGCTGGGCAGGCAGGGGCAGAGCGGCGCTGCCCAGGGGAGGGGCGGGCAGGGGCAGCCCCGGCTCCACAGCCTCTGTTCACACTCTGACATTTATTGTGCCTCCTTTACTCCCCCTGTTCACCAACTGATGCTCGTCGTCATGGCGACACAACTTCAGCCTCCAAACACACGCCACAACAAGGCTGCAATCCCAAAAATCCCCCTCTGACCTCCAAAATGGTCCCCAGGGAGGGAATCCTGCCCCTGGGAGCTGCGGCTGGAAATGGCTCCAGGGATGGATGAGGCAGCTGCTCAGGGTCCTGGCTGGGGACACAGCCACCACAGCAGCTGGGCCACGTGTCACATCCTCAGCCACCAGGTCCTTGCCCCCAGTGGCAGCAGATGAAACTCCGTGTGTTCCTGTCCTGGCTTTACAGCTGGGCCTGGCTGAAGGACACCGGGATGGTGTCTCAGGGGGACGTGCCCTGGCTCTGGGCACTCACAGTCCCTGCTAAATGCTCCAGCACCCAGCACTGGGAGCCGGGCACAGCCCCGGGCATGGGCACAGCCCCGGGCATGGGCACAGCGTGGCACAGGCTGGACTGGAGCTGCTGCCTCTCCCAGCCACCCCTCCAGGTGCTGCCAGCTTTGGGCTGCTCTCCCGGCCCGGAGGATGCCAGGCTGCCGGCTCCAGCACACCCCACCCTGCTCCTGAGCCCTTTGCCAGCCTGGCTCCGTGCTGGGAGCCCCAGGTTTGATTCACCTGCAGCCACTGAGCACCAGTGCAGTGCTGCCCGTAGCCACCCCCTGCTCGCTGTCTCGGCGCTGGATCTCAGCGATTTCCTCTCCCTATTGGTACCATTCCCAATCAGCCAACTTGGCTTATCACCAATTCCCTGCTGGAGCCCAGCACGGCAGCAGCTGGCTCAGGGCAGTGGGGCTGTGCTGGGAGCCCTGAGCCCCCCAAACCGGGCAGCCAGACCCCCTGTCCCCTCCTTCAAAAGGAGCAGCCCCAGCTCTGGCACCAGCTGGTGCCACCTCTCTGGTCACCCCCGCAGCTGCCACACACCCCTGGCAGGAACGGAGCAGGTCCAGCCACGCTCTGCCCCAGCCTCACCCAACTGCAGGTCGAGCTTTCCATGTCATGGTCTCACCTCGATCCAGGGAATGCCCTGCAGCTGGGAAACCTCCCAGGGGTTTTGGATATCCCAGCAACGGGACCGTGGGTGCCTGCAGGGTGTCCCTGTCCTGCCCCAGGCTCCTGCAGCGAGCCCTGCCTTCGGGTGGGTGACACCGCATTGAATTTGGGAGCGATCAACCCGCACTTCACACCCTGCGGCCGCAGGTTTGTACGGGCATCCCTCCCCTCAAATCCCCTCCCGTCCCGCAGGGCTGTTCCCATCCCGCTCATCCCTCCAGCCCCGCTCCTCCCCAGCTCTGAGAGCTCCTGGAGCCCCCAGCCCCGGGCAGGGTTTGTGCTGTCCCTGCTCTGAGAGCCCCCAGCCCCGGGCAGGTTTGTGCTTTCTCCCCCAGCCCCGGGCAGGTTTATGCTTTATCCCCCGGGCAGGTTTGTGCTTTCCCCTCTCTGCTGTGCTCCCTGAGCTCCCGCACCGCTTTTATCGGCACACGCAGAGGCAATTAATTGATTTGATCTCAGGTTGTTTTCCTCTCAGAGCCCTTTCCCCAGGGAGGGCTGGGGCACGGGGAGGGGGTTGTGAGGGAAATACGGTGACAGTGGTGGAAATAGAGCCGAGCATATCGATCCCAGCCCGGCGAGGCAGAAGACTAAAGAGCTCCAGTTATGGTGTTAAAATCTCATTACTTTTCATCTGGTGAAACAGTTTTCCAGGGAGCATTCTGGGCGCTGCTGGCGTGTGCAGAGGAAGGCTCAGGCTGAGGAGGATGAGCTGAGACCACTCGTAAACGAGAACAGAATTCCTCGCTCCCCTCGTAGTGGCTCAGCCAGGAGCCAAGGTCACATCCCAGCCCTCAGCTCTCTGTTCCTCCTGATAAATCCAAGTGAGTTGTTCCCAGGCTGTGGTTTCCAGTAATGGCCTTCCTAAAGACACTGTGTTACACTGAATCCATCTGAGGGAAGTGGTGGGGCATTATGGTCTAAGCTCTCTGAAAATTAATGTTTTGGAGAGCCAGAGGTCGGAGCTGAGCTGGGAAGTGCTGGGGTAGGAAGGAGCCTGCTGCACAATCCCAGAGATGCTCAGGCTCTGCACTCCCTGAGTAACAAGAGCAGGATACCTAAATATCTCCGAGGAATTAAAACTTCAGGGCTCATCTTTTTTTACCTCCCACCCACCTCCCAGATGCTTGGAGAGATGGAAAGGAATTCATCCATATTCCTTGCCTTCCCCAGCTCCAGGCTCTGCAAAGCATCCTGAGGCTCTTTGCACAAGGTCCCTGGTGTGAGATTGCAGAGCTCTGGGGTTTGGGCTCTGTGTTAGCCACGGCCAGTGGCCACTGCATGGGCTCAGAGGGTGGCTCCTGTGGCCCTGGGGAAGGCTGGGGGGTCTCAGCCACCCCCCAGCACCTTGTTTGTCTCCTGCATCACCAAATTCTCAACACAGCCTGAGTTCAAAGACACACAGCAGCTTAGAGAAGGCTGCAGGGATGGCTGCAGGCCCCTGATCCGCAGTACAGAGCCTGGAAGTGCTGCTGGAGCTGGGCACAGGGGCTGTTCTCCACCAGGGCAGGGAAGCCCTGGGGAGCCAGGTGTCCTGTCCTTGGTGTCCTGTCCTCGGTGTCCTGTCCTCGGTGTCCTGTCCTTGCCATGCCAGCAGCTCTGTGACTCCTCAGACCCTCACTGCCACCACCCCGTCACATCATCTGTGGGCCCCAGGTCCACTGAGAGTGGCTGAATGAAGGCAGAACCCAGGAGCCCCCAGCCCTGCTGGGATGGGATGGTGCTGGGATGGTGCTGGGATGG
>VWZS01003105.1:104405-118482 GCA_013397075.1 Rhabdornis inornatus | reverse complement strand
AAAACAAAAAACAAAACAAAAAAAAAAAAAAAACTGTGAAGTAGAAGATTGGGAAGGCTGGTGTGTGGTAAGGGGAGTTTCTCCTTGCCTCTGTCAAGAAGACTCACGCTTGCAGACATAGCAGTTTATATCCCTTCTCAAAAACCTAATTTTAAATTTAAAAAATAATTCTAAAACAGATATTCTCATAATAAATAAAATCGATGTTACTATCTTTCATTTAGGTTGTGGCGTAGACTGTTTTAGAGATTTCTTGAAATTGGAGGGAAGCAAAATCCCCATTCCCAAGTACACCTTTTGCATGGAGACATTTTCTGTTATCACATTTTGAGGCCAGACTTTGCATTTACTGTCAATATAAGATATTTTTTCCTAATGAACAGCTCATTAGGGAGATGGGATAAAAGTAACACATTTATATTTAGTTCAAATTCAGATATTCTGTCCCACTTCAAATTTGATTTAATTCTACTTCTTTATGTAAAGCTGAATGCAGTGTTAAAGCCAGCAAACTACAAGAAGGGTGCTGGATAGTCTCAAGGTATTTTTTTTTTTTAATAATCAAGTGGTAGAAGAGTATCAACAAAATAGTCTTATATATCACTACTGTGTCATAACCTTCAACTAGCAGGAAACTTCCTCTACATGGAAGGGGATTTGCAGGCTGAAATCTCATCCTCTTACCTGGACTACCTCTTCCCATTACAGTGCAAGGGAAATCATCTCTGGTTGCTCCATGAGAAGGAATAACTCAGCCCCACAGCCTTCAGCTTGCTCTTACCAGCTCGTCTCACTTGGTGTTTCACATGATAAAGCCACAGAATTCCCCATGAGACAGGCTCAGGCTCCCAAGTTCTGTTCCTGGCCAGCATCCCTGAGTGGTAAACAGCAGGATGCCACTGCCAGAGGTGGGATAGCTTTGCTTGATCCTGTGTAACCAGAAGGCTTTAGTGTGCTGGCAGCCCCCTTACTGCTCATTCTCCTGCTCCAAGGGTGTCCCTGGTAGGGTCTCCAAGCAGGGGAAAAGAAAAATCCAAATCAGCTAAACTCTTCCTCTTTACAGAAAGAAAAATACAAAGTTCATGAGCTTTAGAAAAGACAATTAGTAATTTCATGGATATCTCACCTACACCCTGTTGACATGCTCACAGGACATCCCAATGAGCCATGAAAGTTGTTTGCAGCTTGGACCATGGCTGAGCAAGATGCAAAGGGGAATTTTGTTATATTGGCCCCATCCAAAAGGCTGCTCAAACCAAGAGTCCAAAATTCATCCTGCACCTCCCTCAAAATGTTCCTCCACATTCATAGCACACAGGTACAGATCCCAGATTAGCTCTGAATTCAAACGTCTATGTATTTCCACCAGGATATCACTAACACGCTCAAAAGTTAAGCTTGTATTCCAGCATTTTGTTGGATGGAGGCCTTAATCTGTCCCTGGGAGAGGAATCAGCAGCTGCTTCGCTACTCTCAGACAGAATTCATCTCCCCAGCCTGACAAGCCTTTGTTTTTTGGCTTGCTGTGCTCACAGCCATCTGTTCAGATGGCACGTGCTCCCTTGGAAACTGATCAGGCTCTTCCCATAGAACTCAGGAGACAAGCAAAGGCAATTCCAATCAGCTTCCCAGGAGATGCTGCCATAGATGTATCTCCTCCAAAGAAATCTTTCTATTTCTTCAGCTCTTAGGGGGCCTCTGAAATACTTAACAACACCTGGGTGGATGTAGAGGAGGAGAGCTGACTTGGTGGGGAAGAGATGCAGACACTCCAGGGTGTCTTCTAGCTGGGGTGTTCACCTGGAAAAGGCTCCAGGGAGAGCTCAGAGCCCCTTACAGTGCCTAAAGGGGTTCCAGGAGAGCTGGAGAGGGACTGGGGACAAGGGATGGAGGGACGGGACAAGAATAAATGGTCTTAAGCTGAAGGAGGGTGGGTTTATACAGGATATTGGGTAGAAGTTCTGCCCTATGAGGGTGGTGAGGCCCTGGCACAGGGTGCCCAGAGAAGCTGTGGCTGCCCCTGGATCCCTGGAAGTGTCCAAGGATGGGGCTTGGAACAACCTGGGATAGTGGAAGGTGTCCCTGCCCATGGCAGGGGATGGAATGAGATGAGATTTAGGGTCCATTGCAACCCAGGCCATTCTGTGATTCTGTGCTTCCCTCCTTCCATGACAGTGATTACAGGACAGAGATGGTGCAGCCTGGGCTTTCTGCCAAAGCTGTGTTCAGTTCCTTGGCCAGGATTAGCTTCCACAGATCTGCTCACTGTGAAATGTCCCACAGGTGTCTCAAGAGGTGCTGAAGTTGCAGCAAATCAATTTAATTGGCAAATGAGAGTTCTGGGAATCCAACATACATCCTGTAAGCCCATATGAAACATGATGGCAAAAGAAACCTGCAGTCCACAGCAAACATGAACCAGGGTTTGCAGATGGAGGAGGATCTGAAAAGACCCACACCTTAAACTGGTACAGCTTCAGGGCCTTAAAACCCTTCCTCCAGGAATGTCCACATCTGTGAGTTGCACTCCTGAATAACACCAAATCCATGCAGAAAAATATACTGCAAAATAAAGAACTGATGCCTTTCACAGCTTTTCATGAAAACAGAGAGGATTCTAAAGCTCTGAGACTAATTATTGAAGGCTCACCGTAACAATGTAGGAAAATATCACACAGTGACAGAGAAATAGAGCCGACTTTTCTTCCTTTTAAATCTCAATTAAAAAATACATTGGATGAAATTTCCCATTAGCTGGTACTATTTGTACATCCCATGTTCTTTCTTTAATTAAAAAACATGCTTATTGCAATACTGCCAGAATCGCTTTTACGGTATTTTAATTGTAATGTCTCTGCCTGATTAAAAAAAGAAAATATGAACTGGAAACTGCCTGAAAAAAAAAAAAAAAAAGAGAGAAAATAAAAGAAAAAAAAAAAGTATCACAATCTATATCCCACAAGGATTGATCAAAATGGCACAGAAAACACCATGATCGGAACAGGTTCCAACTGTGCCTACTGACAAGGGATTTAAAAATGAGTTTAAGGACTGGTTGATGCCACCTAGAAGAAAACAGAGGGAAATACTTCTTCCTTCTTTCAGTGAATTAAAACCCAATCTTTCTCAGCAGTGACTGAAGCACAGTTTATTTGACAGCTATTGAACTTGGTGTATCAGTGAATATTTGATGCTTATTGCTAATAGCATCAAAGAGGAGGAAAAGACAAGCAAAATCAATATCTGTGTTTTCCCTACTCCTGGATTTACTCATAAGATCCATTCTGGCCAAAGTCTGATCAAAGCATGGATTACAAGAAATTCAAAATATTCACAGAATCAGAGAATCAAAGAAACACTGCATGTGGCACTCAGTGCTCTGGTCTAGTTGACCTGGTGATATTTGGTCAAAACTTGGACTCCATGATCTTGGAGGTCTTTTCCTACCTAAATTATTCTTTAAGTGAAAATGAGTCTTTTCCAGTACAAGGATCGAAGGAATCTTCTCCCTTATGCCTGCAAGAGTGGCTACCACAAAACTGCCATTTGCAAGAGCAACTGGCCAGGTGGGGATCTTCAATTCCACTGGGGAGTACTGGGAGTGTCACCCGTCACCCCAAAATTCATCTCCATGGAACTCCTGAAAGACCAGACAGCTTTTTCTTTTTTTTTTCGGTCTCCAGACCTCCCTAGACCACCATAGTTTCAGACAAAGGCAACAACACATGCCTGAGGTATCAACCCATCAAACACAAAGTTCCTCCAGTGTAACCCCTGTGAAAAGGAAATTTCCATCTGTCCTGGGTTATCAGAAATATTTCCATACTTGTGATGCCGGGATTATAAAAATAACTGCAATCTGCTGAACATACAGAATTATCTACAGTCTGTCTATTTTGTATCTCTTCCCCAATCAGTCTTGTCTGAGCCATTTCACAGCCTGGCTATTAAACTTTCCACTCTCAATATTCACGTGTCCATGCTCTGCTTGTTGAGGAGGAGAGAGAAGCTGCTGAGCTCTCATGGCATGGAGCAGAACCCAGCTGCCTAATCCTATTTTTCTATTGTTTTGACCTCCAGATCTTCTGCCCAGACAGTCTGGTCATTTCCAGAACCACTATATGTTTGGGGATATATGTTAATGCAGCCAAAGAAGGGTCAGTTTAAGGCTGCACGTGAAGTCAATGTCCTTGTTCTAACACTCTTTAAATAATTCTTGCAATGTTGAAATCATCAAAAGGAGACAACACAGGGGCAGTATTCAAAATCCCCATGGTGTCTTTAAAAAAGGGGAATTTCAAGAAATGGGCCTGTAAACATGTGTTGGTTTCGTTGGATACAGCACCAGAATTTGGGCAGTGTAGCAGCAGTGCATTCCGTAGCATTACAGCATTTTTCCATCCACAAACCCTTGTATTTTCAGCTTAAGAGTGCACAGCCAGCCTGATGCTGAGTCATGAAAGCCAAAGGGAGCAGAGCTACAATTTAATCCCATTCTCCAGCTCCAGCTAAGAAAATCTCTCCAGGTAGAATAGCAACGGGATGTTTCAATCAAAGCACACATTTACACCTACCTTAGGGGTTAGGGGTTTACTGCCATGCCCATCTTGCACCTGGGGAAAGTGGTTGATTATTTGATGTGCTCACAGATTTGGGAGTTGCTGCTCTGAGGGATCACCTGTGATTCAGACTGAGGTGGGTGTCTATAATTCCTAAGATGAACAGGTCTTTGGTGATGTGTGTTTCTATCAATACAGGAGCCTAAACAATTCCCCTGAGCTGGACAGCTTAAAAAAAAGGAAGGTGAGGAAAGATAAATCTCAGCCTCATTTCAGAGTAGACCTCAGCACATCTTGATTCCAAATCTTACCCTGGCTACACAGACAGAGGACCCATGCAAGTGGGAGTAGATGCAACAGGCAACTTCACAAAACTCAGATAAACAATTCCCATGCAGGTTATTGTTTTGAAAATGTTTGGTTCCTCCGTTTGGTACATAACATTGGAGAATATAATTACATCTAGAATATTCTAATGCTCCTTTTCTAACTGAATTGACATTATAAACCAGGCTTCTTGGAAAACACGATAAAGAGGAGGGATGATTTGAATGTCAGATGAGCCAAAGTCATAAAGATCCTACTCCAGACTTCATTAAATTCAATCAGAGCTCTGGTACCTTCATGAGGGGTGACTCATAGATCAAATGAGCCTTTGAATAGGACCGAAGTTCAGAGGGTTTCTGCTCCAAAATTTTGCCCCAGTTCTTCACAAAGTCAGTGACTGAGCCTCAAAATCTTCATCCAGATTTGCAGCCAGAAGAAATCTAGTGTTCTGACCTGTGTCCTCTAAAGTATGGCATAATTACAATGATGTTGAGAAGAGTCTTGAATCACAGATTTAGAATTTTCATTGGGGAAAAGAATTGTGCCAAAGTGCTTCGCCTTTTTTTAATCTCAAAGTCTTAGTTGATTTTTAATTTTGTTTTTAAATGGGAATGATGTCTGACGTAGCAATTGAAAACCTCTGAGCCTAGACTGAGCAATTTTAATGAGTTTTGGAAATGTTCTCATGATACGGATAAACTTGCAAACGTTCTTCTTTACTGAATTATCATTCAAATTTAAGATAAAATATAATTGTCAAATGCATGAGTGTCACCATCATCTCAATGAAAAATCTTTAATATCATTTTAGTATAAAAGCAATATTACCAGCAACAATCCTTGTCTTTAAACATATAAAACCTCCTGCTTTCATATTTTGAGCTCTATTTCAGCAGAAGCTTAACTTTGAGCAAGCAATTTCACCAGCACAATTCATTCCCTTAATACCAGGCATGTGTACAGCAATTTCTACAACCAGGATCTAACTTCCAGGGGAGAATATTTCTGCCATGGAATTGCAAATCCTTTAAATTCTTACTTTGGCACCCACAGAGATCTGCCTAGCTCACATTTATTCTGGGTCTATGTATGGGTACATAAACCCAGCAAATCCAGGGTTTCCCATCATAACTGTGCTCAGTTATTTACTTACTGCCCACCAGCTGTGCTCTAGGATTTGGGATTATTTCTTGTATTTGATAGCTGTGATCTGCAATTCTATAATGTCAATAATTTTGTAAAGGTGTTTGTGACACACCTGCCTCAAAGACACCAAACAGAACAAAGTAGATTTTTGTTATCAGCAGTGCCCTTATCATTGAACACTGCTCAGGACAGCAGCAATTTTGGTAGATTGGAGAAGGAATAAAATGGGGGGGGAAGGCCTTTTTGTTTATATTGTCATTATGCCTCAAACAGCACAAACAATTCCTCCTGCACACAGAACATTTAAATTCTTGCCCTGTCCCCCATCACTGCCCCCTTGTCTATGAGAGCAGGCTCAGCCTGCACAACCTGGTGTCCCCTCTGATGCTGGGGCTGGGGAATGGAAGAAGAGATCAGGGCCATGGAAAACCCCATCCCTGGAGGAGAAAGAGCACGGAACCCCCCCTCCTGCAGACCTTTGAGATGCAGCAGGCGGAGGATGCTCGTGGTGGTCCCCAGCAGCAGGGTCCGGCCGCCTTCTATCGTGACATTATCGCCATCTCGCGGCTGGTGGCCAGCAGGCCAGCTCGAGTCCTCGTCCCACCGGCCACAGAACTGCAGGGCACGCTGCAAACAGAGAGATCCAGAGAAGTTCAAAGCTCACCCCTTCCCACCTTTCAAGAAGCCAGTTTGCTCAAAGAAAAGTGGAGGAGATGCCAAAGCTGTGCCCAGTGTGGCATTGGCATCTCCTCTGCTGTGCTCTGGGCAAGATGACTTCCAGAGTTAAGGCAAAGGAATAGATGGATATTGGCATTGGAGAAGTTCTTGGCCTTCAGGAATGCCTGACACAATTTGGGGGCTGCCCCTTGTCCCATTCTGCTCTGGGGAATGAGGGATTTGCTGCAGGTCTGGCTGCAGACCAACCCCAGGTTTCCTGGTGTGTGTCTCTCTCTGCCTCCTGGGAAGCAGAACTGCACTGTTGTTTCCTGGCAATGTCATAAAAATAGCCTGAAGAGCTTAGAATTAAAACATCCTGCTGGATGGGCAGTATTTTGCTTTAAAGGGTTTTTTTGGTTTCATTTTTTCCCAAAGGCTCTCCTGCCACTCATCCTCATTTAGACAGACATTCCTCCTCTCAAATACCTGTTTAGCTTCCTCAGCTTATCCAGTGTTATTACTGCCTCTGCTTTGAGGGTGAGCACAGCAATTCCAAATAAAGCACTGAATAACTTGAAAACTGCTAATAGACTGACTCATGAGGTGGAATGGTAAAATGATTCCTGAGTTTAAAGGTCCCTCCTCATCTCTAAACTTCAAGCATGTACTTTGCAGTGAAGGTTTTATAGAATCACAGAATTGCTTGGATTGGAAAGACTTCAAAGGTCATTTTCTTCCAGTCCCCCTGCCATGGGCAGCAACAGCTCCCACTAGACCAGGTTGTTTAGGGCCCTGATGGTGAATTTCTTGAAGAAAGTGTGAATATTTTTGCCTGGAGACATGTGCACAAGTGTGGACATAGACATCCAAAACATATTCTTTGGTCTCATATGTGAACCAGCAAGAACACCCTCAACTCATCTGAGGTGGTGGAGGGGGAGAAACCAGACATGGAAATATTTGTGGTTCTCACTGGGCTGTGCTAATCCAAAACAGCAGTGGAAAGAATAACCTCAAGATAAAAGCAAAACCGAGTTCCTCCATTTTCAAATGGAGCACATCGAGTGCATTAAAGCTTTTGTTTGGGAGCTGCAGTCGAGGTGAATCAATAATGGGGGTGTTATGATTGTTATTCTCTTTCACTGTGCTGTTTTCAGGTTTAGTTTTATGTGCCTGATGTTTCATAGAATATTTCCCATAGTGCTGTCCCTGAGCAACCTGGTCCAGTGGAAGATGTCCCTACCCATGGACTTTCAGATGAGCTTTAAGGTCTTTCCAACCCAAACCACTCTGTCATTCTACAGTTCTAATTATTTCCACCAGGGAATGAGTGATGGTTCCCAGGCTAAATGATACAACTGGTTGATATTCACCCTGTCTGGATGCTGGGATTTTCTACAATCCATTCTGTGATTTCTCTACAACGGGAATTAACTTGGTTCAGTTCAGAATGAAGCCTGGGACTGCCTTAACACACAGGAAGTGAAAAATTCTTGGGAGCTAAAACTCTGGTGTGAGAGGGAGTGAACTACTTCATCATTACTGAAGTAAAATTATTGCATAGTTGCTAAGTGTAGTAGGACAAGTTTAATTTTCATTGGTTGTAAATATATATTTATATAGTTCAGAGATTTGGGACAAATTTTCAGCTGAAAGGATAGATGCCTTTACCCATTATCTTTCCAGAGAGGCTGTGAATTACTCTTCATTGACAATGCTATGAAGCAGATTGTATAAAATATACAATAGATCCACTGAAAAACATCTAATTAAACTTGTTTTTATTTCAGAGGAGAGGACAATTCACAGAAAGGTGTGTACACTGCTTATCAAGCCAACTGCAGCATAAAATTGCAAATTCCATAAATTCCTGTCAGGCAATGATCCAATGCCCCCAGCACAGCACTGGAGGAGGCAGCTGTGAAATGGTGGGATCCGCAGGAATATTTGGTTGAGAAGGTTTGCTGAATGTCCCTAAGCCACTCTGACATCACTCTGACCCTCTGAAATCACTTAGAATCTTCCAACTCTAATGGGCAAGTAAGGCTTTTAGGAATGTATCAGAGCTTCCTGTTAGCACCACTTGCTAGCACTTAGTGAGCTGTTCATAGAAGCCCTGCAAGAGTTAAGAAGAATAAATTCCTCTTCTGAATTTAACTTTTTTTTTTCTTTTAAGATGGCAGCTAGGGATTTCTAACTAGAAACACTCTACTTCTTCACTTAAGCTTCTCTCTACCTAAAGTCAGTGTTCAAGCTTGACTGGTTTCTGCTGCCACCTCTTAGAGGACTGTTCAGTTCTACCAACACCATCTGGCACAGAAATCTCAGTGTTTGTACATGACAGTAGAATTACAGAATCACAGGATGATTTGGGTTGGATGGGACCTTAAAACTCATCCAGTTCCACCCCCTGCCATGGGCCAGGACACCTTCCACTATCCCAGGTTGCTCCAAGCCCCATCCAGCCTGGCCTTGGACACTTCCAGGGATCCAGGGGCAGCCACAGCTTCTCTGGGCACCCTGTGCCAGGGCCTCAGCACCCTCACAGAGGGAGAAAATTAGTTAATCAAGGTCATAAAATCCTCTATTTTTCTACCAGTCCATATTTAAAAGTTTCCAGTGAGAAAATGCCTGGCTTAGTCCACTCGCAAGTGCACCACTTGTGTGTCTTTCAAGTGATTTCTGATTTACATTTTTTCTTCTTTATAAATGAAATTAAACAGATGAACATCAGCTAATAACACAAGACCAAGAGCTGTTTATAATCACTCATACTATTCTTGCACTACCACAGAGAGAATAAATCCAAAGAATCTGTTTTAGGAGGAGAAAAGGGGGTTTTCTCAAGGAACATACTTTAAATTACCACAGCACAGAGGAATGCACAGGGGGGTTAGAGTGAAAGCAGCTCTGTAGGGATTAAGGAAAGACATCAAACAGTTTTGTTTGGTGACTCTTCTCTTGCAGTCCTGCACTCTTCCCTAAGATGAAAGAGATCTTTGAGAGAAGAGGGTGTGGTCTATTGCACGTTCAGTGAAATGGACACCTGCCCTGAACCACCAGTACAGTTTTCTTCAACTTTGTGAATCCCATACGATTATCCTCCCTGATTTCTGGGAGAAAAGCACAGTGCAATCTCCAGCTGCAACAGAATCCTTAAGTTCCTTTGCTGAAGGGTGGTGGTGTTTACATCCAGCTCAGTTTAAGCAGCCCATGGTAAAATAACACTAATACACAAAGTAATTGCACATCTCTCATCAAGCAGGCTGGGTGGCAGAGTCACAACATCCCTCCCACTAGTTTTTTTTTCAGACAAGAAAAACTCTTTCTTTTTCTATTTTTTTCCCCCTGCCTGGCACCCTGTATTTGATCTCTGGTGTTTAATTGAAATATTTCTCAGTAAGCCTGAGGAGCAGCAGCAGCTGCAGGTGCCAGGGCTATGGCTGAACTCCCACCCCACGTGTGGTTGTTGAACGAACCAGGAGGAACCTGCAGAGCCAAGGAAAGCTGTGTGTCCACCACTGGTGCAGGGTATTCTCCTCCTGTGCTTTTTCCAGCATCAGGAAAAATGGCAGACAGCTGGAAAGTCAGGATGGGAGAAAGAGGAGCTGGCATGAAACAAACCCTGAGCTATGAAGCTGAAGCTGGCTGGAGACAGCTGCTGCAGTGAGGTGGCAGCTCCGTGCTCTGGCTTCAGTGTGCACCAGAGCTGGAAAGATGGTTTGGAGAAAACAGAGCATGTGAGACCATAACATCTCTGCAGCCATCTGTGTCACTGTCACAGCTCACACTTGAACGTGGCCAATTTCAACAGGAGAAACAAGACAACAAAGATGCTGTAATCCTGCAACGTTTGTGATGATCAGTAGATAAATTGGGGCATGAGTCTTTTCTGGTTGTATATTTTATACAATGTAATGAGTCAAATAAACAATTATAACCTGAACTGAACACGTAAAATCATCCCCCAAATTGGATGCAGGATGTGCCCTCGCATCACACATCCGTAGAAAACCCACTCTGGCAACATTTCACATTTAGAATCCAGCACAGCAGATGGCATTAACCCAGCAGGGAGCCAAACCTGCAAAATATGGGCAGAAACCTCCTGTGGGTGGGAAATCACCAGCACTGGGAATCCCTAAGAAAACCCAGTTTTTGTTTCTGGGGCACCAAAGAGCAGAAGGAGCTGGGAAGGGATCTGACCTGAAAATTCAGTGAACAGAGTCCTGCAAGTGCTTTCCAGCTCTGACATCCATTTGGAATGTGTCATGCCCGCAGCAAATTTTATTTGCTAGGGCAAGGGTTTTTTTTACCCAGAGGGAATTTGGGCACTGGAACAGGCTCTCCAGATCAGAGCCCCAAGCCAGATGGAGCTCAGAAGCATTTGGACAAAGCCCTCAGGCACATGATGGGATTTTTGGGGTGTCCTGTGAGCGCCAAGAGTTGTACTCAATTATCCTTGTGGGTCCCTTCCAACTCAGAATATTCTGGGATTCTTTCTATGCACAACTCGTATGAAGCCCAAACCTCATGTACCAGGCCCACAGCTTTTTACAGCACCGGTTAATTTGGGGGGGTATCAACTCCTTCCCAGTCATATCTTCAAAATAATTAATGAATTATGTACAAGGGTGTTGGTTTCAGTTAAACCGTGTGGAAACACCAATTTTATGTAGTGGTTTTACCAGCACAAAAAAGAAAAATAACATTTTTGTAGTATACAATAAAAGACACACAATCTCTTTGCAATTCAGCATCTTATCCCCTTTCCTGCCTACTGCACCTTCTTTTTTTCATTTTCCAGGCAGATTTCTTTCCATTTTATGTTTTTTTAGCTGCTGCTGTTGTCAGCCAGGCTGGGGTTGCCTTTCTGTCAGTCTTTGGGGACACAGTCTCTCAGGATCAGTTTGTCAGCTTGTGCCTGTGACTACCAGGACTCAGAAACAGCAGCAGTGACTGCAACAACTGAATAAATAACAGTGAAAAACTTGCATTCCCACGCAGGCTGGTAAAAAATTCACAAATGGGAAGGATACCAAAATGCAAGTTTTGGGCTTTAAAGGGTTGAGAAACTCCTGTTTAGACACAGAATAGATCATTTGATCACACTTTTGAATAACTTTACAATTTCTTTAGTTAAGTGGGGTTTGTTTAGGGTGCAGTCCCAAAAAAGGACTGCAACAACAATTACAGACACAAAGATAAGAGCTTTCATCCTCTCATCAGAAAATAAATTTTAAAACAAAACCAAGAAGGAGTGACATAGTTAAACACAGACCCTGCTTCCTGCACTGCTCGCTATTCACCCTTCTGCTCCCGATTTAAAAGGAGAAATTCTTTACTGAGGCCCTGACACAGGGTGCCCAGAGAAGCTGTGGCTGCCCCTGGATCCCTGGAAGTGTCCAAGGCCACGTTGGATGAGGCTTGGAGAAACCTGGGACAGTGGAAGGTGTCCTGCCCATGGCAGGGGTTTTGAAATAATGTTTTCTTTGATGTCACTCTCAACCCAAACCATTCCATGACTCCAGGCTGTGGGTTCCAGCTGAGGGATACCTGTGACAGGGCCAGAGGGAGACTCCTGAAAGCAGGAAGGTTTTCCCACCAGCTCCACCCCCAGCAGACAGCTTCATCCTTTCCCCCAGACCCAGCTGACAGGACAGGGAGCGCGGTGTGATTCCTGCAATCTTTAACAGGAGGAAGTTTCCCCTGTCCCAGTGAGCACACCCATGAATGGAGAAAGGTGTGGGATGCTGTCCACACAGCAGAGATTGACACCCAGGAGAGCAGCCTTTCCTTGGTGCTGACAGATTGCCATTTGAGCAGCGAGGATGGGGAGCAAGTGTTGCTGTCCTCAGCCACCACGAGAGACAAGGTTAACACTCCAAGTGATGGAGTGCAGCACACATTTCCCCACGCCACACGCCCAGGACTCCACACCACACCTGAAAACACTTTCGTTTCAGTGATTGATACAGGGAGCTCACTTTCCAGGCTGTGAACTCTTAACAGCTCCTCAGTTTAATACATCAGGAAAAGATTTACACCCCCTCACCCAACTCCCATCCACCTGAAGGGAGGAAAAACGTATATTTGAAGAAGACAAAAGAGGAGGGGAGGTATTTTTTTATACTAGATGTCTTTTACAAGGGAAGTATTTTCAGCCATCTGCTCTAATTATTCCTCCTGTATTGGCCACCATCTTCATGCAACAATAGAAATAATTATCTCCTCAAGGGCAGAAAAAAAAATATTTACAGAAACAAACAAAAGTTGATTATCTTTAGCTCCTAGGGAAAAAAAAAGAAACAAGCTACTTCTTAATGAAGGAGCAATTAGGAAGGTGGGTAGAACATCTATAATTAAACCAGACAAATTGGTGCAGGCTCCTCCCTCCTACACATACTTGAAAGGGATGCAAATGCAAGTTATTTGCTACAGTCAGTAGAATTAACAAGCAAAATGCTGCCCAGTGCCCAAAGAAGCTGAACCTGTCTCTTGGCATCATTCCCTGCCACTCCTGCTTGTCACACCTCTAACCCTTTGCCAAATTAACTGAAAAATACTCACCACAACTGCAAAGCTATGGAATTTCAATTGGCATGGGGAGGTCTTCCTCTGTATAACAGCATCCCCAAGACAATGACAGGATTCTCATTCATGCTGTTCTTTAAGAGCAGCCTCCTGCCTGCACTTCACCACTCAGTGTAAAAAAAAAGTGCTTTTTCTATATAAACCAAAACCAGAGGACTTTTGCAATTGTCTTTTCATTCCCTGCAGCGTACAAGAATTTTGCTCACTGAGAGAATGAAGGCATATATACAGATTTGTGGGAAAAATGGAATGGGGCCATCCTAAAGAGAATCAAAAATATCTTATACTGTGCAAAAAACAAGGACAAAGCTAAAAAAAAAAAAGAAAATTTTTTTTTAATTCTCTCTGCTAAGAGCAAAGCACAATGCCTCATTTGTAGACAAATATACGAATTTTTACTTCCAAAAAGAAATCAATAGAATTTAAGTGCCTGTGCTATGAAATCAGTGAGTGGCCAGACTGAAGATGGTCAAGGAAGAGGCTGATCAGGGAAGTGGTGGGATCATCATCCCTGGAAGTGTTCCAAAAACACATGGATGTGGCACTTGGGGACATGGCTTAGTGGTGGACCTGGCAGTGTTGGGCGAACGGTTGGACCTGATGATCTTGGAGATCTTTTCCAATGTAAATTATTCTGTTTTTAAGGCTGAATTTCCCAAGGATTCTCCAGGAAGTCTCAGGACAGAGTATACCATCTAATGCTTATCACAGGTGCAAACACCAACCAGGAAAGAGCAGCAAACCAGCACACTGGGAACACACACACACACACACACACACACACACAAAAAAAA
>VWZS01003105.1:71721-104388 GCA_013397075.1 Rhabdornis inornatus | reverse complement strand
AAAAAAAAAGAGAAAAAATAAATAAAAGAGAGAGAGAGAAGCCAGTAGAATGACCATTATTTGTAGGGTTTTTCTTGACCATCCAGCAATTCCAGAGAAGCTGCCTTCAAATATTTAAGCATCCTGTACTGAGTTTCTTAGGGAATCAGAGTTCCAAAGGAGTCTAATGGATCCTACAGTGTGCTCAGCAACAGTACAAAGGACTTTTATTCATGTGCACATCACTACATTGTTCTAAATTTGCCATTGATTGAGACATTTCCAAACTGGATGTGAGGGAGAAGAAAGAGAGAAAGGAGAATCCCTGGAAAAGTTTAAAATGGAAAATCTGCTTCCATTCTCACAGTGAAAGCACTACAGTCACATTTATCACTTCTAGAATCATGGAATATCCAGAGTTGGAAGGGTCCCACAAGGATCACTGAGTTCAACTCCTGGCCCTGCTCAGGACACCCCAAAAATCCAATCCATGGGTAACCTGAGCAGACACTGGTCACCAAACTGGCAACAAAGGTAGAGAGATAATGGGACCATCTTCTTCTGATTTCTGAAATAAATGTTCCCAAAAATGGCAGAAATTGTTGTGCTCAAGCCACAAATCACTAAGGAAGTAGCCTTAGACACATTCAAAAAACAAATAAATAAATAACAGCCCCCAGAACAAAAACAAAACAAACAAACAAACAAAAAATCAAAACAAAACAAAGCAAAAAAAAAAAAAGGCAGGAGAAGGCAAGCTTTCTAGAGAACTATACACTGTGAAAAAATTAATCATTTATGCCAAAATACAACGTTATCCCCAAGAAGACTGGAAGGAACTGTAGCTATGAATAAACCACGTATGGAAATGAACAGAATGCTTCTGAATATACCTGCATGGAAAGACTGGAACAGGTTTCCAGAGACAGTAGGAGACCAAGCTCAGTTTTCTGTTATGATTTAGCATTCTTGACATGGCTGCCTGGGACAGAACAAGCCTGAAATATAACCCAATAAACCATTTCCAAGGACACAAGGTGATATTTTTATCACTATCTGCATCATCTGCTGCTGTGTAACTTCTCTTTACCCACTACCCCAGCTTTAAAATGTAGGTGGGATTATCCCATCAGGTCCCCCTTTAATTACTCCCAGAAGTATTGATACAGCAAGGATCAGGGCTGAGTTCTTGGCTGGACATGTGATGCACTATCCAATATCTTTATTTTTAACTGAGACTGCTTGTACCCTGAGTTAAAACGAAAGAATTATTTTTCCCTTGTTCTTATTTGTTTTAATTTCAGCTGTCCAGCAGAAATCTTTCTGACTTCTGCTGAGTTGCACAGGCACAAGAAGGGAAGAATCTGGCTGGGCATGTTCTCTATGGGACTGATGAATGACTCTAGTCTCTCCCAAACTATTAGAGGATAAATCTGTTTACGCACAAAAAATTGACCTGGGCTGGTGAGGTGGGACTAGAACCAGGAAACTGGCTTGTCCCAGAGGTAAAAATGCATTTGCAGCCAAGAGCATTAGTAACTCAAGACCATAAACAAGCCACAGCATCATTAATTACTCAGACAGGGGCAGCCGCAGAAGCAGTGAGAAGACCCAAAAGCCAACTGTAAATAGTTCATCGAGCTGATTAGTTCAGGAAAAAAATGAGTGGGCAGTTTTGGAGGTCAGAGGCCATGGCACAAGTCAGTCTCAAGCCAGTTTGCAACTGGACAATGGCATGAGAAACAGCTTAATTTCTGTTAAAAAAAAAATCCAAGCAAAGCCACTTAAAAAACAACAACAAAAAAGGTTTATTCAGCAGGAGAGTAATCACTGCAATTTTGAAGCACAGAAGGTAAGGCTCCTTGCTCCAGAAATATTTAATTAAGGACACAGAGGACTAGTTAAATCTAATGGTGCTTTTATAAGGAGGGTACTGAGAAGACATCACTATTGTCAGGAGGGCATATCCCAGGTATAGATGAGCCATCTTCATACACACAGGCAACAAAACTCGTCCAAATTCCATGTAAAACACCAAATAATGGAGGGACACGAACACTATTAATCCACTCCATAATTAAACAAACCATGAGACCTCTGGGAAGGTCCCTGTCCCTTTACCACACCTACATGAGGACCAAAGTGTTGTTCTTGGGTCTCTCGGGGTCATGGTGGGAGGATGAGCCTAAAATCAGAAATCTCAATTCCAAATGTTAAAGAAAACACCCTGAGAAGCAGAGGAACTGTCTTGGAGCACATGAAGAGCCTTGTTTCACTGAATATGTATTTTCTGCCTGGTAACTCCTTGTTAATTCACAAGAATCTTCCCAATGTTCATTTACAGCATGATATTCAGAGACAGATTATTTATTATAGTGGAAAACTATCCTAGTGCAGAGTTTTAAGTCAAATTTGCTGAAAATCCCGTGAGTGTAAACACATTGAGGAATTCAGTGCAAATTTCCAGTTTAGATACAACAGGATTGGGTTTTCCTTTCCAGAGCACTGTTACAGGGCACACATAATTTACACATCTCTCTAAACCAGCCATTTCTCAAAGTATGGAGGCTTCTGAGACAAATTAAAAACAGCAATTTAATGGTAATGAGAAAATTACAGCATCAAGTTGTTTACACAAGCAGGATAACCAAGCCTGGTGACTGTGTCAGCCTTTGCACTGTGCAAATATTGTCTCCCAATTGAATGATCTTGAGTTACACTTACTAATCTGAGAGCAAATATTGCAATGCAAAGATTAGCTCAACAATTTGCTGACCACCTGCAGGAAAAGTAACCAAATTATGTCCTTATGTGTCAGCAAGCAGGATTTCTAAATGGGTGCTACAGTAAATGGGGTGGGAGGAGTGAGGCTCATCCACCTCAACAGTGCCAGAGAGCTGATGATGTTTTTTTGGATCAGGAAGGAAAATATACAGAATCACAGAGATGTTTGGGATGGAAGGGATTTCTGGAGATCATCCCCTGCCAAGGCAGGGTCTCCCAGAGCAGGTGACACAGGAACACATCCAAGTGGGTTTGGAATGTCTCCAGGGAGGGAACTCCACGCCCTCCCTGAGCAGCTGTTCCAGTGCTCTGACACCCTCAGTGTAAAGAAGTTCTTCCTCAATTTGAGCTGGAATTCCTGGTGTTTTAGAGCCCCTTGCAAGAGTCCCAACTCCGCTGTGAAGGTCAGAGCACCAGTGTGGGATCCAGCCTCTGATTTTTCCACAGCTCCCAGAGAAGCATAGGGAATACAGGTGAGTTGGTACACAAACCATCTCCATAGCAAACCTGGCTTGAAGGAGGTTTGCAGTGATTTACCAGGCAAAGATTGAAAAGTGCTTGGAAGAGGGCAAACTGTGTTTAGGCTACAGCTTGGTCTGTCGTATGCATAAAATACAGCAACCAGACAGCAAAACCACACAATCCAAGGACACACATTGATTTTCCTTTAATTGCATCCACATCTCCTCATCCAAAGCATCAGGGCCATTGATTATTACTGGGCACAACCATCTACCCAGGGTAGGATCTGATGCAGAGCAGAGCATTCATAATTATCACTGCATCACAGGTATAACTGCAGGTGTAATGAGGTGCAAAGGGCTTGGCTAGCATCAGAGGCACAGTCACTTCTCTAAGATGCATCACAGAATGGGAATGGTTTGGGTTGGAAGGGTCCTTTAAGCTCATCCTGTTCCACCCCTTGCCATGGGCAGGGACACCTTCCAGTATCCCAAGTTGCTCCAAGCCCCATCCAACCTGGCCTTGGACACTTCCAGGGGTTGGGCAGCAACAAATACTCTGGGAAACCTGTGCCAGGGCCTCATCACCCTTTAGCAAAGAATTTATTCACATTATCTAATCTAAAAATACTTTTAGCTTAAGGTAATTACCCCTTGTCCTATTAGTCCACACCTTTGTGAAAAATCCCTCTCCAGCCTTCCTCTAAGCCTCCTTTAAGTCTTGAAAGAATCATTTCCTTTCACGTTGTGCCATAGGGGCGCAGGATTTGGGACTCCCAGCAGCCACCAAGACTGTCCTGCTCCTGGAGAAGTGGGTGGAAGTGACCATCAGTGCTGGTGCCTGACTTCTGCAATGGAGACAACCCTGCACCTGCCCCTCAGGTAGAGAATCTCACCCTGCAGAGCTGCTATTTCAGTAATGAGAGCTTTTGGAGCAGCTCCTCCCAAGCTGCGAGCTTTCAGAGGCCGCTCTCAAACTCGGTGCCCTGTTTAGCTTTAGCACATCAACAACATGCTGCCCTCAGACTATCTGTGTGCATTATCTGCTGCTCTAATGTATCGTGTACTGAACCACAGCATCATTACAGGTAAGTGCTCAGGTTTAAATGCAAACATAATTACATAATGGGGTACAGCCAGGAAGAATAATGCAGGAAATAGAGCCAGCTCCATCTGATAGTGCAATCTGACTGGAACGCCGGCCCTTCGGATCAAACGCGCAGCCCAGATGGGGCAACCAAGAGTAAGAGTGCTCTGTGGTATCTTTATTGTCATCATCAAAAACACTTAGCCACCACAAAGGTAAAAAGGTGAAGACGGGACTCGTGCAGAAAAGGTCACAGAAGAAACAGGGTAACACTGGGTGATGGGGGCAAGGAAGATGTCACACCCCAGCAAATGCCACCTTCGCCCTGGCATTC
This sequence comes from Rhabdornis inornatus, assembly GCA_013397075.1. NCBI lineage: Eukaryota > Metazoa > Chordata > Aves > Passeriformes > Rhabdornithidae > Rhabdornis > Rhabdornis inornatus. The sequence continues at coordinate 99,743 of VWZS01003105.1, read as the reverse complement.
CAAGTTGAATTCATCAGTTCCTAATGGGAATCTGAGCAATGAGTGGCATTTAGAACACTGGGAACACCCATGCCATTTTCCTGCAGTCAGGGGTGTCTCTTCAACTGTGATAAATCCAGATAAAGCCTCCCACCCTACTCTGCAAGGAGCTGCTCAAAGAGGGGAGAGCACTCCCAACACAAGACGCCTTCGAAATGAGAGCATGTCTGCAGCAGATATGTACACTTTAATACATTTATTTTATGTAGCTAAAATTAGAACTGATTCTCGATGGAACAGTGCTTCCATCTATTTAATTTTAATTTTTTTCAGTAGTTTGAGCTCACAGTGGCACACAACACATGATTTCAGGAGTGCAGACAGGCCCACAACAGAAGCCAGAAGGCAGCTGAAGTTAATTTACTGCAGTTTGAACCACTTGCCCTGAATGAGAACGCCTCCACTGAAGAGAGCACCACACACGTCATGGGACAGTAACTGCTCTTGTCATTTCAGGACATTTTAGCCCAAACTTCATTCAAATCAGACAGGATGGGAGCCTATCGTGAGAGAGAACCTCTCCACCAACACACTGCCCTCTGAACTGAGAAGCCTTTGAGTTGAAAGCACAAACTGCTGCTGTTTGAGCTGTAAAGACATCCCTCTGTCTGTACCAGGGCTGTAACAGCTCATCTTTGTTGGGAATGCAGATCCCCTGCAATAATCACTCCATGGCCTTCACTCCTTGCCCTCCCACACACACACTTGTCTGCCTGTTAATCATTTGGCAGGATATAAAACCCAGGGTCCTTCTACCCAAGGATTCCTGCTGGCACATCCTTACCCCAGTATCTGAATGCATTCAAGTGCTAAAGAATGCAGATGTGTGCTGAGTAATATTCCAAGGGTGAATTTTGTTTTGGAGAGAGCTGGGTACCATCCTAGTGCACACACACCAAAGAGAATGTAGGTAAAAGTGGAAACACCAGCTATCACCACCTGGAGAAACACACCCAGAATTGTTTCCCATGATATCTGTATTCAAATCCTTCATGTACCTGACAATCCAGAAACTCCCTCCTCCAGACTGCAAACTGAACATTGGATTGGGGCCATGCCAGTGGCCAGGACCTGTAGTCCTTTCAGCATGGAAAAAAACTCAATTTCTGCAACACTGGGCCATCTCAGCTTTGCAGCCACATTTTTAACTCAGTGGCTCCATCCCCTGACTCACCACTATAGGGCTCCCAAAAAGTCAGTGCAGAACAACACTGACTGCCCAACTTCTTCTGAACCAATTCATTTCAGAGAATCATGCAAATCACAGACCGGTTTGGGTGAGAAAGGATTCTTAAAGACCATTTAGATCTAACTCTCTGCTAGAGCAAGGGACACCTTCACTATCCCAGGTTGCTCCAAGCCCCATTCAATCTGGTATTGAACACTTCCAAGGATGGGGTAGCCAAAGCTTCTCTAGGAACCTGTACCAGAGTCTCCCCACTCTCACAGGGAAGGATTTCTCCCAAATATCTTACCTAAATCTGCCACAGAATGGTCTGTGCTGCCTTCCTGTGCCTGCCCTCCTAGTGAGCTCAGGGAAAATCTCCCCTCAACACTGAAAGCAAAAATTGCATCTTCTACTCACCAAACACAGGTGAAGGCAGGAGGAAAAACTGCAAATAAGGGTGAATTAGAGAATGAAAGAAAAAGAGAGTGCGTGTGAAAGAGGGAGCACTGTAACCCCCAAGTGGGTGAAGCTGAGCCTGACCCTTGATCACAAGCCCAGACCCAGAGAAGATGTGTGAAAGCAGGAAAATAAATCAATAAGGAAAACAGCAATCTCTTTCCTCAATTTTATTTGGGGAAGTTCAAATTTGCCCAGCTCCTCACAAACTGTCTTTGGCTAAAATCACCACTAACGAGCTCTGACATTTGAAATTTAACTGAACATGAGCTAACAGCTCCCAGCCCTCCACCACCCAGGGAGCTGACCAGGAATATTTTGTTAAAGTCATAGACAGGGCTAAACTGAGCTTTATTGAGAAGACCCAGCATTCAGAGGTAAGTGTTTATAGCACCCACTTCACCTGAGCTTCCCTGCCCTGGCACATCTGCTTTTCTTCAGGGGGACCACAGAGCTCTCAGTCCCCTCCTCTCCTCCCCAGCGTAATTATTTGCTGATTTTTACGAGGTCCCCTTACGATCCCTTAACGAAGTCCTTTGCTCTGCAGCAATTCACGAGGACAGATTGGACACGAGGGGCTTCCACTTAGGGAGCTGCCAATCAGGGGATGGTACCCAGCATTTAGCAGCAGTTGTTAAGCCAGTCTATCACCCGGCTATTACAGGCTCATCACGAAAACAGCTTGCTTTTACTGGCAACCACATCAAATTAACCCTTTCCTTAGAGACAGTGGAGGCCTCGAGTAGATTCAACGTGGCAAAGAGCTCTGGTTCTCCCTCCTGCTACAGCAATTGTTTTTGTAAGTTATTAATAAACACTCTCTGAACTGAAATCTCCCTGCTTTAAATTTGTTTTTTCCTCTAGCTGTACACCTAGTTCACATTTTAGTCTATGCTAAACATCATGATAGTACCAACAGTAACAAAACCAGAAAAAAATTAAACTTTAAAAAAACCCTAAACAACAAGTACTATTTGTCCTTTCTCTATTCCTCACTCTAAACTCTGTGCACAGAAGAAATCATGATACAAGATGATTGTCTCTCCATCACTACCAGTAGTTTGCTACAAGACCAGATTTCCAGGCTTTTGTTATCCTCAGGATTAATTTTTTTTTCAAATAAGTCAAACATAACTGATTTCCCTCCCACTTTACCCAAGGCTTCTTCTCACTTTTTATGGATGGGGTGGGACAGCTGATCTTGCCCTCATGGCAAGAGGACAGGCCAGGCACCAGACTCAGAACTTTAGAGCTACATCCATGGCCCAATTACATCAGGAATCCCTTCAATGATCCCACTCTGGCCAAGACTATCCCACTGAAACCTCCCAGATTTCAGTAGACATGCCCAGTCCTTGCCGGGTGCTGAACCAGACCCCAGAAATATTTGGGAAGGGGTTGTAAGTCAGCCAGTGCCTCTGGAACACAGAAAACACCGTGTGCAGCATCCAGCCCACAGTGCTGCTCTGTTTGGGACTGGGGAGAGGACAAGTCAGAGGGTGACATGGTCCTCTGTTAGTGACACGAGGGGCTAAAAGGAACATCTTTATCCCATGTCACACCACACCAAGGACAAGACCATCAGCTATGTTAAGCCATGCTCCAATGCAGAACAAGCCTGGCCTAGGTGTGTCTCCAAGTTTTCCGATCAAATTCAAGATGGAAGCTGGAGAAGGCACAAGGTTTCCTCCAACTTCACCCAGAGCCCAGGCTGGACACCCCAGCACAGTCCCAACATTCCCACTCCCCTTCCCCAAGGAGACAAAGCCAGGCTTTGCGACACCCAGTCTGGTGGAAGGATCTACATCTTTTAAGGACCTTTCCAACCCAAACCATCCTGTGAGACCAAGTCCCACAGGTGGAAAACCAAAGCTGTGGTTTCAAACACAGACAATACCTCCCCCTCCAAAATAGTGAATTGCTGAAGGAATCAATTAGAGTTTTTGTCATAATTAAACAGAAAAGTGGCAGCAACACTCTGTGCAAGCACCTGGGAGCAAGTGGAGAGAATACAAGCCCACAGTCACTCAGGGAGCTCCCCCACACCCTCCTGAGCCTTCCTTTTGTACAGGAAGGGAAAGATTTGCTTTCTGTTGCCTGGAGGACCACTTCCAAAATGGCACTTTTCACTCCAAACCTCTTTCTCTTAAGGATTGGGAGCAGGCATGAATGGGGGGGGAAGAAGGAAAAAAAATAAGGTTCTCATTAAACTATGCTATGTTCAGTTCTTATTTCACACAGGTTTGTATAAATGCATATGGAAAAGCTTTGAGGTGCTCTGGATTACAGGGACTGGCATCCCATCCTGGGGATCATGGCACTGCATCCTAGGACATCCTGGGCATAGCTTCCAAAGCACTTCTCAGTGCAGCTGTATGAGTGGTGGGGAGAAGAGTGTTCCCTGGAAAGCCACTTACAAGAGAGGAAACAGTTAAACCTCAAATTGGGAAGCAAAATGTTAAAGGAAAATAAAACCGCACCACAAGCACATCTCCTAAATTTCCCATTGCAGCCCAAAGTCGAACCCATTAAAAGGAGTAAAAAAAAAATAAAAATATATATATATATATAAAAGCAGAAAAAATATAAAAACGTAAAAAAGAAGAGAAGCAATTTTGCTTATCCTTTCTTCACAAACCTAGCAGCCCTTTTTCCTATTATTTATTTATTTACCTTCCGCTTCCAGAGCAAGCTTCCTTATTTTCTCATTTAGTCCAACAGAAATTGTCCTCCTGGAATGACCTTTTTTTTTCCCTTTCTCTCTGCTCCTTTCCTTCTTCCTCTCCCCCTCCTCCCCACTGCCTCCAGGCCATTGCCCTCGTGCCAGTAACTAGATAACACACTCTATCAGAGATTTTTTAAAAAATCATTGCAAAGGCACTGGGGCTGATAGTGGCATCAATCCTTGCCTGACACGGGCTCGGGTCAACCATTTATCTCTTCACATTGCCTGTGGTTACTGGGGAGCCCATCTTGGTTCTCTACATCTTAACAACCTTGCAGATGGTACCTCTCTGCTCCAGCAGCCTCTACACCCCAAGACTGGTTTTGTGAGTTTATTTTTATTAGTTTTTTTTTTTTTTATGGACTGTTCCACTTCTTTTCTGTGAGGGTCTGGTGGGTTTTACTGCACTACCCACCTCCTTCTGAAAATAACACTGTGACCAAGATATAAAGTTAAGAAAACAGGGAATTTGGAGATGCAAGGGTGGGCTTGCTGGGCTGTTAAAAGTGCATATTTATGAAAATACACACAAAATATTGTAGAATAGTTTCATCTACTCCTACTCCTAATGTCCCATCCTGTGTGACATGGCTGGTTTTGGCTGGCTGCACTGCCAAAGGACCCAGGAACTCTACTCACAGCCCAACATAAAGCCAGGTTCTATCAGGATACTTGCTAATAAATCCAGTGAAACTATTCCCAAACCTCAGCAAGTAATGATCCCCCATGTCCAGATAAAGGGTTCTGGGTTTGCACTCTCTAAATGGATACACAGGAATTAAATATCTTATTGTATCATAATTCTTCTTCAAGTGGAGAAGAGGGCATCTGCTTTATTAACCCACTCCAAACAAACTCCATATAAAACTGGAATCTGCTCTGTTCCTTCCTCATCCCTGGAAGTGTCCAAGGCCAGGTTGGACAGGACTTGGAGCAGCCTGGGATAGTGGAAGGTGTCCCTGCCCATGGCAGGGGGATTGGGACTGGATGATCTTTTAAAGATTCTTTCCAACCCAAACCATTCTGTGACTCTATGATCCCTACCCTGCCCAACTACTCTCAACCTGCTGTAGTGGTTTCCCTCCTGGACTGCCGAGTATGAGCCCTTCACCCTAAAAAATGCACACATCAAACATCCACACATCATGAGGACAGCTCTAAAATGAGAGTGAAAGAGAAGAGTCACTTCCCATCACTTGTAACCCTCACAGATGGAGAACATGCTCAGGAGTTGTCCCTGCCCATGGCAGGGGGTTGGAATGAGATGATCTTTAAGATCCTTTCCAACCCAAACCGATCTATGACCTTGCATCAGTCCTGCTGTGAGTGATAAAGTAACAGCCTTTTATGCCCAGAGTGCCCTGGGCTTCCAGAGATCCACCCATGCTCTCTGAAAGCTGCTTAGGCTTTGCCACCTTTGTAAATCACCAAATATCTCCACTGCTTGGAACCATTCATTGCTTTCCTCACCTCCAAATACTTTGGCGTCAAGAGAGATGGTAAGTAGGGAAAAAAAGGCTGAAAAAGAAGGAAAGGAATTATTCTAAGATCTGCAGAGGAACCCAAGGCATTCGAAGATCTAGTCCTGATTATATTAAGTGGAAGTTGAACAGAAAGGATTTTTGAGGTGACTGTAGATATCTCAGACACACCGTTTATGGGGAGTTTATATATTTTTTCTTTCATGAGAAGTGAACAAAGCAGTTTCCCCTGTATCAGTCACCAAGCTAAGAATTCACAGATCCTCAATACTCTAAGCCACCCCTTAAAATCCCAAGATCTTCTGTTAAAAACAAACAAAAGTTAAAAACAAACTCAAGGCAGCGCAGCACACCCAGGCAGAGCCATAACCCAGGATGGCATTTTTATCTGGCAAGTCATTTTTTATCAACCTCCTATCCCTCAACAGGGACCCCTTGAGGGTTGGGTTTGCAGGGAATTCACTGGGATACCAGTTCAGCTTCCCCACGGCTGACTTGGTACATGGCATCGGCCCCCTGCCAAATATTCCATCAGCCATGTGGGCAGGCAGAGGAGGGGGAGTGAAGCAGGGAAGAGCTGCTCCAGCAGCATGTTTGCATCATGATTAGGTCTGGTCCAGCGATCTGGAACAATAATGGGTAGGCTCACTAAGCATAATGGGTTCAGAGCCACCCGAGCCTGGTCAAACCCTCCCATGAGCATCCTCTCCTCGTGTTTTCAGGGTGTTTTGCACATCTCATCAGTGTCACCAGAGCTGATGTCTCATTATGCAGCCAAGGTGGAAGTGGACAGGCACTGAGTGAGCATTAGAACTTTTCTTTTCCCTTTTATTATTTAATTCATGTCTTCCCATTATCCAGCGCATTCTTGAAGCTGTGAACTAATTAAGTCCTGTGGGATATACAATCAGTGCTGGGTGTTTTTCTTTTTCCCCTCCCTCTCTTTTCAGTAGGCTAAATTGCATTATATACTGAAATAAAAATAATTGTGCAACTCTTCTTAGATAATAACAGAGCAAGTTACAAACACTAATGATGCTGGATGCAACAGTGGGGCAGAGGCCTACTGCTTACTTCTTGTGACCTAATTAAGTCATACAGGGCTAAATACTTCAAACACAAAGTGAGGCAAGAGCTTAAATCAGTTTCTAATGAAAATCATAAAAAATACTCTCTTGAGGGGGTTGGTGGGACACAGACCAGACCCCAGGAAAAATCCAAGTTGAACTGAAATTTCATGAAGTTTGCCATGAAAATCACAGACCTCTAGGTAGCACCTTGAAACTCCATGAAATTCTGGGAGTCCCCTAGATTCAGATCTGAGCCCATACCTGACTGTAAGATGTTCCTGGACGTCTTTTCCAATATCTAGGGTTCCATGACTCATGCAAGCAACAGCTCAGAGACCAGAGTTGAAAGGACAAAAATTGAGCCATGGATTTTGCAGCACCTACCAGAAAATGCAGTCGTTTAAATAACTGATTAAAAGACAACCTAAAAACTGTGCCATAGAATAATGGGAATATCATAACTCCTGGCTCTGCAGAGAACAACCCTAAGAACCCCAATCTGTGCCTAAGAATGTTGTCCAAATGCTGCTTGAACTGTGGCAGGTTTGGTGATGTCACCATTTGTACCTCTCAGGCTCCAGTTCACAGTACCAACATTTCACTTTTTTTTTCTGCTCTCAACCAAGGCTGTTCTCTCTTCTTGCCAGTGCCCATTCATTCCATGCCACAAGCCTCTGTCAGCCTTTCTACATTTTCACTTCCAACACCATCCCAAAGCTAATCTTGCTCCACCATCATCATCAAATCACCTCTGAGCCAGCCCTCCCACAGCACCCAGCTGAGCTGAGTTCCCAGCCTGCCCAGGCATCCTTCAGCTGGCAGCAGAGGAAGCAGAAAACAAACCACTGAGCAGTGCAGCTGTGCTGGGAACAGGATCATGCCCCTTTTTTATGGAATGCTTTGAGATCCTTACACGAGCATGCAAGAGAAGTGCCAGATGTTATTATAAAGAGATGCAGCCCCATTACTTGTACACAGAGTTGTGCTGCCTGCTAATAGCACCATTATCCTAAGGCACGTGGTGCTATTAATGCATTTCACTGCTTAGTGCTGAACCTGGGGACCATTTTTTCCACTGGAAAGGTAAGGCCAGTTCACACGACATGATTTAAACCTCCACACTGAAGCATGCATGCGCTGCACCAGGTCGTAAATCTTAACGGGATGCTGTCAGCCAGAAAGGGACCAAAATTGAAGCCATTTATCTGAACTCCCCACCCATCCACCTCTGCTCACCCAAGCCAGTTTTGGGAAGAGGGATAAAATGATTCTGAATGCCCATTGGGTTCATTAAGCAGCAGCAAATCCCAGATCTAAAGTGCTGCTGTTTTCATCCTGCTCTGAATGAATTTGTTCATTCAGGACACTCAGGACTTCCTTAGTTTTCCCTACTCCGAGCAGAAAAACCCCCACAGGGCCAAACCTCGCAGCTTCTTCCTCTTCTTGCCCCCACCTGAGTGGAAGGACAGCTTGTCACTCAGAAATGTCATCCTGCCATTAGTGAGGCTGCAGGACCCGTGGCACAGCTGAGCTGCCCAATTCACAGACAGCAGTGGGGAATGTCCCTCCAAGCTGCAGCCCAGGCTCTGGGGCTCTAGCAATGCCCTTTTCCCATTTGGGAAGGAAAATAGGAGTGTAAAGATGAGTTACCATTCAATCTCACACTTGCCTGGGCTCTTGACTCCTGCAGTCACCAACCAGCAATTTTTGAGGGCAGCTTTTCTCCTTAGCTGGGCATGTTTTAGGTACCATAACTAACAAAGCTGATGAGCAAATGAACCTTAATAGGTAACATTCTATATCTGACATTCCTTCACACATCAAGGGCAGGCTTAACAGAAGCAAGGAATTCTAATTTAGGATATTCCAATGCTATAGTAATATTCATGTAAGGTAGATTTGCAAGTATTCAGAGACTTCTAAACATAGAACAGGTCAGATTTATAAAACTAAATATAGAATGCACCAAAATTACTCTGCCAGGACACTGCAGCTACTTTTTTGGGGTGGCAAAGTAAATTTAAAGTCTTTTAACACAGGAAATCTCTTTGCTGATAGAGTTAAAAATTACTGTGGTAGCTTTAACACTGATGCTGAGCAAAATGAACTTCATTTTCCTAAACTATGCTAAAAGACTGTGAAAATTTTATTTAATAGCTAAAAATAGCATTTGGGGTTTTTGTCCTAAGGTGTGTAACCATCCTCACTCACATGTCCCTGTATTCAGGAGGTCTCCACCACATCTCAGGAGCTGCTCCTTTGGGAAAGGATAGTGAAAAAGGGATAATTTGTGTTCAACACATATCCAGCCCCTCTAAATTTCTTCTTACAAGTGGCCAAACACCCTCTCTGCAAAACTGTGAGTACTCTAACAGGGCATTTCAGGTTAGCAATGACATTTTTACGTATCAAGTCTTAAAATTTATGCTGGTTCAGAATTATAGCTTTTTTTGTCATGAACTCTTGGCATATGTCTTCTTTTCTTGCTATACCCACAGATAGCACTGGGAAGACTGCCCCATTTTCCTTCACCTACTGAAAAGCAGCAAAAATCAAATATAACCAGGGCTGCACAGAATGTTAAGTCTCTGCCAGAGAGCTGAAACTCTACCTCATGGCTAAGATTTCTCCTCAACAGAAAATAACATTTTTAGAACAGAATTGAATTTATATTAAAAAAAAAATAAAAGAGAGTGTTAAAAAATATACATTACTCAGAAAATAAGGTAAAGCTCATTTATGTCTCATAAAATACATGATTAGCCATAGTTAACCATTAATTCAGCTGTGCTGCATTAGAACTGCTATTCAAAGTTGGAAAGCATTTAATATTATATATTGCTGCTGCTCAGCCTAAATTGTTTTTTTTTCTTGCCCCCCTTTAAATGTACACAATATTACAAATTTAATTTTAAGCTGTTTGAATCAGTCTGTAAAAAAGATTTGATTATACCTGAGTGTTCTGGCCCCAGTTTTTCCATATCTCAGTAATCTTGGCAGTAATTGGCTGATTAGCTCCCTCACACTCCATCTCTGCCTCAGTTTCCATGGTAATGTTACAGGAGCTATTATAGATGAGAACTTCATCTCTTTCCACTTTAGGGCTGAAACGAGAAGGGAGGTTAAATGGGGTGTCATCAATCTTAATGAAATGCAATTATTTTTACTCTTATTAATCATTGCAAGCCATTAGCTTGTGGCAACTCCTGGCCACCATTTGTCAAACTTTGCAAATTTCGGTAATTTTGTTTCCATTCTTTTATTGTTTATTTGTTTTTCCCCCCTTTATCTGCACACACTCAGGATGAAAATACATGCAGTAAATATCTCTCAGTGATGCTTTTCTCCTTCCCCAAACCATCACAAACAGGAACGAATGCCATTCTAAGGACCAAGGCAGGCAGATAAGTGCAGACAACAGGGAGGGAATCAGCAGTGTTGGGAGCAAAGATGGACTCCTACAAGGAGTAGGGTTTGTTTGTGTCTCCCCCCTCCCCATCTTACTCACACTTAGCAATGGGGAATGAATAACTTGCAACTCCCCTAGGGCAAGGGGAGAAATTGGAAAAACCACACAACTGGCTAACTGGTCCCTAATTCCAACTGTGAAAAAATGAGCTCATTTAGGGGTTCCAATTCCTGCTACCCAGCTGATTGCAATGATGCTTTGTTGCTAACATTGGAACATTAACTTAGTAAATTAATTAAACTTACTTAACAGCCCAGACTAAGCAGATTCGATATATGTGCCAGTTATACCAGCAGACATTTGCTCTAAAGCCTCCCCTTGCAGAGGGGGAAGAAGTAATAGAAAACGTGGTGGGAGAGAAATGTTTTTTCCCTTGGTTTTGCTGCTGACAGTTGCTGATTTTGGTGGTGTTTCATTGTGGGGAGCTGTAGGATTCAATGTGTGGTTTAGTGGTGAGCAAAGTGTGGTGCAGGGCTAATGGCTGGACTTGATGATCCCAGAGGTCTTTCCCAACCTAATTGATCCTGTGACCCTTGGCCATTGCTGCTTCTTTCTCTCCTCCCCACCCCACCGTCAGATTCACACAGGCAAGTTGGAGGAAGGAGAGGAGGAAGGAGAGGAGTTACAGCAACACCAACACAGCCCAGAACTTACACAAATTACACATTTTCTGAATAGCTCAGAAAGGACAGAGTTCACAGCATGATTTACTCAACAAAACAGAGGATCAGATAGGCAGGATCAGGATTTTAAGAGGCCTTCAGGTTCCTGAAAATCCCATATAACAGGATTTTGGTAAAGTGTCTCTGAGATTAGAATCCCAGAATGGTTTGGAGTGGAAGGACCTTAGAGACCATCCAGTCCCACCTCCTGTCATGGCCAGGGACATCTTCCATTATCCCAGGTTGCTCCAAGCCCTGTCCAGCCTGGTCTTGGACACTTCCAGGGATCCAGGGGCAGCCACAGCTTCTCTGGGCACCCTGTGCCAGGACCTCCCCACCCTCACAGGGAAGAATTCCTTCCTAATAACTCACAAAAATCTACCTTCTGCCAGTTTTGAAGCCATTCCCTTGTCACTCCAGGCCCTTGCCACAAGTCTCTCTCCAAATTTCATGGAGTTCCTTTAGGCATTGAAAGGTGTTCTAAGCCCTCCCTCTTCTCCAGGCTGACCAATCCAAATTTTCCCAGCCTTTCCTCACAGAAGAGCTGCTCCCTCCCTCTGATCATCATCCTGCTTCATCTGGACTCACTCCAACAGCTCCATGTCCTTCCTGAGCTGGGCACCCCAAAGCTGGACACTGTTCCAGGTGGGGTCTCATAAGAATGGAGTAGAGGGGCTGAAGCACCTCCCTTGCCCAAAGCTCTCCCAAAATTCACTCAACTGAGCTCAGAGCTTTGTCAGGAGGGTAATGATCAGAGTGGTTTGATGGCCCTAAAGATTTCCAACTTCCCTGCTGGATGCAGCAGCTCACTGTGCAAACAAAGCCCTGCTCTGACCTGCATTAGGGGCTGTTTGTTTTGTTGCCCTTTTTCAGGGTTAAAAAAAAAAAGCCTTTGCAAGTTGCTGAACCCTTTTAACAACAAAATTTTATTTTTATATTTAAATAAACTTTTCCCTCTGCTGTATCAATAATCAAAAGCCAGCCTTGGGGAGCTGTGCTTGCTTTTGATAGCAGCACTTTGAGAATTAATCTTGTCCTGTACAATAATTCAGTGGTCTGGGCTATCTTTTAAGACTGCAGAGTACTCTTTAAAGCTCCAAGAAAAAACTTCATCTTTTAAATAACCAACAATTTTAAAGGCAGAAAGGAGTGGGAAAGGAGTGGTGGTCAGCTGGATGCAGGACATGGACACAATTTCCCAGACATTCGAGTCAATACAACGACCTTTCAGTGGTTTTCACAGGTTTTTTTTTTTGCAAAAAAATAAATAAACTTTGCTTGTAAGAAAAGCCAGTTCCTTTCTGTCCTCATGCAAGCACGTTCTGGAACACTGTTAACAAGTTGCAATGTTTAAAGGAAATGCAAGAAAAGAAGTGAATTATTAAATGGAATTCAGGAATGTACCTTGGTACAAGTGTTGTTAATGGCAAAATTTACAACTCTTTTAAGGAATATGCTTTTGCCATTATGAGCTGATAAAGGAGGGGCTGTGGTACAGACTACATAAAGAAAATATTTATTTAAACCACTGAAAAACTTTATCCAGGTGGCTGCCCCAACCCTGAAAGTGTCCAAGGCCAGGTTGGATGGGACTTAGAGCAACCTGGGATAGTGGAAGGTGTCCCTGCCCATGGGGTTGGAACAAGATAACCTTTGAGTTTCCTTCCAAACCCAATCCTTCTCCTGTGTATTCCTTAACTCAGACATCCCACTTACCCCTAGAAGTAAATGCTCTGCAGGAATAAATACTCACTGCTCCATTAAAGACAACAATTCCAAGTTAACTCCTGGACAGCTTGGCCTTGGATTTGCAAAGCATAAGCACCCTTGCATACCCTGCTGGATTTACTCTGTGATTTTTTACTCATGAAAGTGCTTGGAGAAAGGCAGAATGGGGGAAAAAAAGAAGGGGAAATAAAAAAAGAAAAGGAAAAAACAACAGAAAAAAGAAGACTTCTGCTTTTCATAATGCCTAATTTTTTCCCATTGGCATCCACCAGATGATGCTTTGGATCAGAAGATAAATATTAAAACCTAAGAAGGAACAAAGCAGTCTGTTTATGAGATGGATTTTCTGATGTCTCTCAAACACTTTAAAAAGGCAGGAGGGAAGGAGGGGGGACAAGAGATGCTTTGATAGGCACAGGGAGTGAATTCCACAACCCAGCAGAGCTCTCTAGTGGTCTCAAGGCTAAACTGCTCCATTGGCATCAACGTGAGAATTAAGAATTTGTTCCTTCAGTCCATCATCTGGAACAAATCTGCAAAAGGTGGAAAACCATTGGGAGGATGTTATTTGTGGATGGACCCGCTGGGCTGATGGAGAGACATGGCACTAACCTGGCAAGGAGTCCAGAAAAATGCCCCAGGGGCAGGGTGTCCCCACAGACATAAAAGTAGGACACAGATCCTCTCTGCTGGGAGGTGCCCACCGTGACTCTCATGTCACATTCAATGAAGGTGGCTCTGTCCTCCTGGCAGCTGGCAGAAGAATGTGTCACACCACAGAGAATGGCCAAAGAGGCTGCAAGACAGGAGAGGAAAAAAAATAACCCAAAGCAGCCTAAACACCACTGACACTGAGAATATTTTAACTACTGAGAGCTGCCATGGCAGGAGGTTTCCCTGAGGTCCTGCCCATGGAACTAATTGAATTTTAAGGTCCTTTCCTATTAGTGGTCTTACATATTAGTGGCTGGCTTTTTTTTTTTTTTTGCCTTCACTTAGAGTTAGGATTGAATGCATGAGAGATGGATTTTCTTGTTTGGACTTAGTTGTTTATTAATTCTTATCTATAGTACAGAGAGTTCTGTAGCACTTTTAGCTAAGAAGCTAAAAGCGAGAAAATGTTGGTAGATCTAGCTAGTTACAAGGTCTTTTAAAGGCAAACTATCTTATTAAAAGCTAACATTTATATTATTTATACTTTTGACCCAATGACTAAACACCTGTGACTCGCACTGCAGTACTTTTTATCGAACTAAAAACTGCTACCTGAAAATATGAAGAAGAAGGAAGAAAGAGACAATGCCTAAGAACTTCCATCTTGCCCATACCTATTACTATATTCTAAAACCCCAAATTCAAAACCCTTCACCATGTGAAATTAGATACTTCTATTTAAACTATAGATCAGTGGTTCTAACTTTATCACTCAGATTTGGAAGCGTTCTCCAAGGCCTCAAGTCAAAAGTAGTGTTCTTTTGAGGGTCACTGTCAGAAAGCACAGAAAGTTCAAAATTCCCAGGCTTCAGTGTTCCAAGACTTTCCAACCCCAACAATTCCATGATCATTGGGCTCCTGATGTGCGTCTCTTTAGGTGCATCCTTTTCAGGATAATTAGGTCTCCATGCAGCTCCTTCAGCCCCATTTGCTTTATGTGAGCAAAATGTAACCTCCTTTATGTCCTGAGCATCAGGATGGTCTTTGGGATCAAACTGCTCTGTCCAGAAGGAGATGACATAAGGGATCAAATACAAGCATGGACATTTCCTCTGGGAGAGGTAGAACGTGGTTTAAGGTTCAGGAACATGGCACAAAACTTTTACCAAGGAGATGAGACAACTTAACATATACCATGAGTTTGAAACCCAGAAACAGTTTTTGAGGACACAGCTTGGAGGGCTTCTGGGGAACTGGTGGGAACTGGGATCTCCCACCTTGATTTATAGCTGAGTATGACTTGAGATGTGGTCCAAGCTGGCCTCCATGGATGAGGTAAAAATTGTAATGGGAGCAGCTGTTTTGAGGTTTATTTAAAGAACAAGTGGTGTGAACATCTGGATTTTGGGTTTTTTTTCATGGAAAGGGTTGTTCAGCACTGGAATGCAATGCCCTGGGAGGTGGTGGAGTGATCATCCCTGGAGGTGTTCAGGGAAGGCCTGGACATGGCACTCAGTGTTCTGGGCTGGGTGGCAAGGTGGGGATCAGTCACAGGTTGGACTCAATGATCTTGGAGGGTTTTTTCCAACCTAGGTGATTCAGTGTGATTCTGTGAGCAAAAATTAGATTTTCTTATTCTAAACCTGGACAAAAAATGCTAAAAAAGGTATTATGAACTGTCACTGAAGTTCACATTCAGTTGAAATATTTGGGTTTAACAATTTTAGAAAGGAGTTTAGCATTAGTCCATGACAGACATTAATCTGTTTCTCTCAAAGCCCTGACTTTTGGAGAATATTCATTAATCCTGAACTAACCAAATAGTTGTAATGAACTCCTGAAAAGGTCTGTGGACAGTATAACAGACTGCACTGTAGCATCCAACATTAGTCCATGACAGACATTAATCCAATCAATGGGAATTTATTAAGAAAGGGCTTTTCCCTATTTGCTTTTGTAAGTACCAATTTGTTCAAAAGGTACCTTGTTTGCTGGGGAAGTGACATTGTCAATTAATGTCTTGTCTCCTAAGCAATCCTAAAAATTGGGGTTAAAACTGTAAAAATATGGAAGTGTTCTATTTCCTATATTAAAATATTTAGCACATTTTGCTAAAACTTATTATTTCATATGGGGTATTTTTGAAGAGTTTATAACTCTTTAATGTTTCAGGTATTTTTGAAATATTAAAACCTATCAGTTCATCTGCTCTGAACTTCAGAGAGAGAGTTTACAATTCTTCTCTACATGCTGACAGATTTTGCAATATGCTTAATGCCTTTCCTTCCCAAAATCCAGGGTCAATTTTCTTGCTTGGCATCCAAACAGAGCCAAACACAATCCCTGCCTTGAAGACCTACATCTAAGGCAAGTAATAGGCAGAGAAGCCTAAAATAATGATAGCTAGATTTGACTTTTATTGTCCAAAAATTCTGTCTAGAGTACTTCAGGTATTCTATAACTACAACAAAAGCCTTATGTCTTTCCTGATGTTCCAATGGCATCTTAAGCAGCACTAAATATCTGTGTTTTGACAAATAGCATCCAACAGGACTAAATGCTGCAAAGATCTTGCATTTGTAACAACCTCCAGCAGAACCAATTCATTACAGGAAGACTTTGGTTTTCTTTTGTGTTCTTGAAAAGAGCATGGCAGAGTTTTCCTATGTGGAAAATCACTTGAACTCTGTTTTGGGACAAATGTTTGAAATTACTCACAGAATGTCAGGACTGTTTTCCTCGACATTTTGCTGCTGTCAAAGAACTTGCCTGGCTCATGTGGGTCACCAGAAGGTGTTTCCCACACAGCCCTGAGAGCTCAGCACAAGAACAGTCTGGCACTTCTTAAACAACTCCAAAATGTGGAAATTGGGTTTTTCTGCTGTGCTCCAGTGCCCTCATCCCAGAGTTATCATGCCTGTAGGAACAGGAGGCCTTGTATCCTACCAATGGCTGAAATAATTTTTAACTCTAACCAGGCAAACAAAAGTATTAATTTACAAAACCTAAGTTTTAGAGTATGGCTACAAAGGATTGCAGGGATCAGAGAAAGCAAAATCCAAGCAAAACCCAGTTAATCTGTACAGCCCACAATCAAACTTAGAATTGCTTTCTCTCTCTCAGGTGGAAGGAGGGAAAAATCTCACCTCCCCACCCCAAATCTCCTGTCCATTGGATGGAGATATCACTTTTAGAGGTAATGTCCTTTCCCCATTCCTTTCTTGGGGCTCTCCAAAGTCCTCCTATTTCCCTCTTCTCAGAGCTTTCAATATCTTTATTCATTTAGGAGGAAGTCTTGGCCTTTCCCTTCCCATTCCTCCAACCATGAAACACAAATACCCCTTGGTATTTTTGGTGCCATTATCTCCTACCACAATAGTGGCAAAAAAAAAAAAATCAACTAAAGATTTCAACACACTTTTGGCATGTTCTAAAAGGATATTCTGCCTGTTCTGGGACACAATTCTTCTCCCTGCTTAATTGGTTAGTGTTCAAACCCCAGAGTGAAGCTGCTTTAGGCTTTATACTCCCTATAAAGATCAAACCTGCAATCCCATTGCTGGGATGAATGCACTCAGCTCATTACAGCTTCTCTTTTGAGATCAGACACTGTGGTAGCCAAATCTCAGTGTGGTGGTAATGGCTTAGGGACTGACTATCCCCAGCCCTGGCTTTGAGGGATACTCTGGCTTAATCCAGGATCCTGGGATGCTCAGCACAAGGGCTTTGTTCTGGGTCACTGTTTAATAACAACTGCTGGACATGTGATGAGGCTCAAACCTACAGGAGGCTCCAAGGGCAGCTGGGGATTGATTGAAGAACTGCCCAAGGTGTCCCAGTGCCAAAACTCACATCCCTGTTCATGCACCCCTCACAAAATGGACTGTGCAGCAGCAACATTTGCTTAGCAGGGAAGACTAAGAATGAAAAAAAAAAAAAGTTTATAAAAGGGAGAGGAGAAGGAGACCTGTCAAGGTCATTGAGTCCAACCTTCTCCTGTGAAGGACTTCTCCCTGTGAGACATTCATTTCACACAGACAGGTTTCAGAAGTCCCAAGAGGTGGCTTTCAAGCATCTATTCCTCTGCCTGACAGATCTCACTGTCAGAACATTCCTGCCATGTAATTAATAAGCTTTATTTCCCCCTCAACTTCATTTCTGGACTTGAAAGGTAGAAGGGACAATTTGGATCCTTTGGTTTGGTCTCCACAAAAAAACAGGTTTCTGTTTATTGTGGCCCTGGTTTCTACTGAAGTCCCAATTGCCATAACACCACAACAGACCCTCTTCATATCTTCTGCATCTGCTAATACAAATCCCCAAATTTCCCTGGCTCTAATCCCCATTGTCCTGGCTCAGTGCATCTCCTTGTTAGAACCAAAACTCATTCTTGTCTCTCCCCTTTCCCCATCCAAAGAGCTCCACCCAACCACATATCTCATCCTTTTAAACCAGTCTCATTTCTAGCTCTAATCTAAATCCTCCTCCCTAAACATCCACTTTTACCAGTGGAGTCTGGTTAAAGGCAGGTCCAGCACTCTCTAACAAAGATCCCAAGAACTGTTACATCAAAACCCTGAAGTCAGATTTGTTATTCCAAGCATGCTGATGCAACCAGGAAAATCAGGCTGAGCTTTCACCCTGATGCATCCTCTTACCAGTTCACCTCCTTTTAAAGGTGCCTTCTTTACCTTCCCCTTAATGTAAAACATAAAATCTTAGGGACTGGCTTACTGGCAAAATTATATATGGTATTTACCCTAATATCACCTTAGAGGAATAATCAGTTATTTTCTCACCTGTCTCAAGCTTCCTGCCAGTTTTCTCATCTTTCACAGGAGCACAACTCAGTTCCACAAATACTAACCACATGTCCTGTAAATTTAACCTGAGTTGAACAGCATCTACAATTGCATTTTCACTCGTGCAGTGGCACGAGGAACAAAGCAAGAATCAGAGAGGGGGAGAGCTTTCAGGATCATGGAATAATTTTGGTTGGAAAAGCCCTCTAAGACTGAGCCCAACCATTCCCCCAGCACTGCCAAACCCACTGCTAAATCATGTCCCCAAGTGCCACATCTACATGGCTTTTGAACTCTTCCAGGAATGGTGATCAAGCCAGTTATATCTTTACCTTTAAAGACTCATGGGTTAGTTTGGGCATTTTTCATTTGGTTTTGTTTTTCCTTGAAGGCAGTGGCATTTTGTTAATTTTATTTAATTTTGCTAATTTTTTTAAGCTTTAAGGCTAAAAATCAAATTTTAGCTCTGTTCTGAATTGATTTTTCTGTGTCTTGCAAAAGACAACACTTTTCATAAAAGTCTAGTCCTGCATTCCCATTCCTTGTGCTCTGGGTTGAGCATCTCTCAGTTATGTGCCCAGCTCTTGATCATTCCTGGTGATCAAACCAAAACCTCGCTGTGACCCTGCTCAACTCCAGTTCCTAAGGAAAGCCCCATGGGGAAGGCTTATGGATGGATCCTGCTGAGCCTGGCAATTCCTCATCTCTTGGAAAACTTCCTGCTGAAATGCAAAGAAGCAAAGAAGTCACATTTCCTACCTGCAGAGCCTTGCCCTATGGGTTGGATCACATGAGAGAGCTAATGGACGGGCTGGGGATTCCCACGTGGACATCTCTAATCTTAAACAAGCCAGACACAACATGACCCAGCACTGCAACCCAGGGCAGCCATTGCCACTTGGCATCCCACAGTGCCAGAGGAGAGGGGGCTCTGCTTCACAGCCCTCAGTAACAGAAGAAATGCAGCTTAAACTCTTCACATCAGCCAGTTCGGCAAGTGGAGCTGGGAAAGCTCAAATATCCAACTTGGACACAACACTGAGGGTCTCTGGGGCACCACAGACCTCCCCTTCCCATTTTTTCACAGTCCTGAATCCCTGGAGTTTCTTTGCCACCTCTCCCATGTGGATGAGGAAGTGCAAGAAAGATCTGAGCACCGGATGTGGCAGTGCCAAGTGGCAAAATCCCCCACGTAAAAGTAAACCATGAGGTGAGACTGGAATTACTGCACTTAAACCACCCGAAACATGGTTAGAGGGCAGGGTTAAAACCTTAAATATTTAAAAAAATTAAATATTTAGCATTAGATGGAAGAGTATCTGGAAAGCATCTTGCTCTGTATACAGATTTGCCCACGCCAAATGGGCAAATGTAGATGTAGATGTGCACAAGCTAAATACAACTGTCTCAGGGAGCACAAAGAGCCTGACAAACACAGATTTGAGCAGCCTGCAAAAGAGACTTTTTTTTTTTAATTTTAAATTGTTTAATTAACAAATATTTTGCAACTCGACTGGTGAAACTGGCAAGGCAGCAAAACCCGGGGCAGGAGTGATGGTGAGGCAAGGCTTCTTTAGCATTTCCTCTCCAGACACACAAGCAGAAATCAGCATTCACCTGCTGACATCTAGTGACAGGAGCAAGCATCGTGGTCCTGCCTGTAAGATTGTTTTCCCCAGCCTCCCTCTGCCACCAACCACTCAGTGAGTTCTGAACACAGTTAGGATCAATATAATTAAATTTTAGTGTGCTATTCTCCCTGCAATAACCAGGGTGCCCCATTTTGTGCTTTGTTTTCTTTCCAGCACTCCAGCACCGTGTCTTTTTCTATTTAAAATAACAAGCAGTTTTGTGGACTGTGCTTGAGCCTTGTTTAAAACAAAGAAAACTGAGCTCTTTATGCCCTCTTGGTGTCTCTTTTTGAGTGCTTGTGGTTGGGTTTTAAAGCCCTTTTTCTTTCTCCCTTTCATTTTTCTTAGTATTCCTCATGGCGCTGGGGTTGGAACTACAGGACCTTTAAGGTTGCTTCAACCAAAATCTTTCTGGGATTCTATGAAAAGAACTACTCAAAATGACAGGAGTAAATTTAGAATTTGGGAATAAGTGAGGCTGAAGAGAACACCTGAATGCCTCTTGTCCCAACCCTTGCTCAAAAGAATGTTAAATTTCACATTAGGGTGGTTTCTTGGCAAGTAATTTATTCAACTTCTGTTTTGGAGGGTGAACCACAGACCTTTGAACAAACCCCTGTAAATTTAGCCTGATGGACACTTTAACTTGCCACCTTTCTTTCACATCCAGAAAGAATAAGAGGTCATGGATCTCTGGTCACCTGGATACTGGATGTCTGGACAGCCTCAGAACAGCAAATATTTCTGCAGACCTCCAGATGTTCTCCAACTTCAGAGCTGTGAAGGGACTGAAATGTTAACCTTCCAAGTATTAGAATCCCTGAATGACAGCACTATTTATGTTGGAAAAGATCTCCAAGATTGCAGAGTCCAAGCTTTGACTGATCCTCATTTTGTCACCCAGGCCAGAGCACTGAGTGCCACATCCAGTCATTCCTTGGACACCTCCAGGGATGGGGGCTCCACCAAGGAGTCAAGCACCAAGGTGAATACTCCATGTTTAGAACTTCGGGAATGGCTCAGAGGTGAGATTTAAGAGTCTTAAATTCTGCCTTTTGCAGATATGAGAAGCCTAATTCTGAGTCTTCAGTAGGAAAAAGAGGAAACATATCCTGTCACAGGAAATGCTCATTTTGAAGAGTTAGCTCCAAAATTCAGGCAGGGTTATTTCTGTCTTTGAGAGACATGGAGATCATCATGTTTCTCTCCAGTTAAGGAAGATGCTCTGGTCCTGATGGATGATCCCACCCTCCTCTCCAGGAAGTCAAATCCCCATCTCCAGCTTCCCAAAAGTATGGACTGGCCATGGTCTGTCATTTGTTCACCCTTCCAGTCATTCAGACTTTTCCTTCTACACCTTTACCCCACTGAGGCCATCCCACCATGTAACCAGAACAGAAAATGTGTGTGGCCACAAAATAAAAGAATTGTTAAAGTTGGAAAAGACCTTTAAGATCATGTTGTCCAACCATCATCTCACCAACACTATGTTCACCACTAAACCATGTCCTCAAGTGCTGCATCCACACATTTTTTAATTCTTTCAGGAATGATGACTCTATCACTTCCTTGGGCACCGTCTTCCAAAGCTTGAAAATGCTTTATGTGAAAAAAAATTTCTAATATCTAAACGGAAACTTCCCTGGTGAAACTTGAGACTGTTTCCTCAGAAGAAAAGTGATTTAAGGGAGCTTAATTCATTAAGATGGTCATGATGGCTAAGAGGTGCTTGGGTACCCAATCCTGCAGTTCATATGCATGTTTTATGTGGGGCAGCTTTCCCAAGGAATAACTGCTGTGAGGAAATGTTGATGTTGTGCAAGTGTGGCCACAGGCACATGCTGGATCTAGTCCAACATCCATGGGCACTGACACAAAAACTCACCCTGACACCATCTGTCCTAAGACTGAGCTCAAAACACAGAAGTCATAGATTCATGGAATCATTATGGTTGGAAAAGACCTCCAAGATCATCAGGTCCAAACTTTTTCAGCGTTATGTTAATCCCTCTCCTCTCTCCAGGGCTGCTCCTTGTTTTCCTGGGATGGGATACACCAGGACTCCCCATTTTGGGTCAAGATTTTAGGGGATATTTTTAACACAATGACAGTTTCTGAGTTTTAACTGACCTTGTAGGTGTGGGGCAAGGCAGCTCAGCTCAGTCACTGTCATGTTGCCCAGGAGTTCACAGCTGGTGCCACAGACTGTGACCAAAGTCTTCCCTGGGGAAAACCCAGTTCCATGCAGGTGAACTTGTCCTCCTTTCAAGCCACCTTAGAAAAGAACAGAAAATGGGATTTAAGACAGAGCCTGACAGCCACCTGTTAACAAAAGTATTTTTTTAATTCATAATTTTTTGCTTTCATGACAGAAAGCCCCCATCACTGGAGTGCATCACACAAAACCCAGTGGAGGAACTGCAGCATCCCTCCATGACTTACTCCAGTTGTGATGTGCAGCTGTCACTGTCAGGTTAGAAGTGAACATCAGGCTGGAGGAAACCCATCCCCTGGGAATATCCAGGCCCAGCACAGGGTACTCGCCCACAGGGAGCAGAGCAGCTGTGCACTGCAGCATGGAGCCAGTGATGGTGATGTTGCTGCAAGGAAAATCTCCAATAAACACCTGGATAAAGTCCATCTCTGTGACCTGGGATACTGTCAAATTTAGAAAGAGACCAGTGGAAACAAGTGAAAGGAAAGCTGGGGTAAATTCCTCACTGTAACTTATTGTTCCAAGGTAATAGGAGTGTCCATCTACTTTGAGAGTCAGAGCCCTCGTGCCTTTCCCTGGAGGCACCGTGCACTGGATGAGCACACAGGTGATGTTGAGAACGAGGCAAGGATGATGGTCTATGAGGACTGAAGTCATCCTCTTCCCCTTCAGAGCCAGCCCAGCTAAGCTGAGCAGGCCTCCCCCATGGGTGCTGAAATTCCGTGGGAAAAACTGGGACACCCAGGGCAGGACGGTGAGAAGGCTGGATGTCCCTCTGAAACAAGCACGGCCACTTTTGCTGCTGGATATGGAAATGTGGTGCTCCCCCGGGGCCAGGCAGGCTGTCTGGCACTTGATGATGGTCTCGTTCCAGAAGGTCACCTTGCAGGCAGTGCTGTTATCCACGCGTACCACGGGGCTGTCACCCTGCCATGCCAACCTCTGTCCCTTGACTGTCATGTAGGTGAAGGTGCCATTGGTCTTCCAGGTCACCAGATGGACCAGGGGGGTCCAGTGCTCATGAAGGTGGAGTGTGCAGTCCCCAAGGCACACACTGCTGACCCCATTGACAACCACTGTGACATTGAGAGCCTGAGGTGCCTCAGCCAGCCACTGAGGGTGCAAAGGCTGGGCCCCAGGAAGGACAACACAACTGATGGAGTCACTGTCAGACTTCTGGATTTCACAGGAATAATTACTCTCCAGGCTGACCTCTACCAAATTCCTCCTGGATTTCAAAGCAGTGCCAGATATAGTGAGCAACATCCCACCACAGATGGATCCTTGTGATGGGAATATAGAGGTTATCTGTGGAGTTATTGTGAGGGCCTGCTGCCTTGCTGTCACTTGAGCATATCCCAGCTGCCTCTGGATGACCTGGATGGGGAAAGTCCCAGGTTCCAGGCTGTCCAGTGGCAAAGAGCACTGGTAAGACATTGCAGACTGGTTGCCACGTTGAAACTCAAGTTGACATTCACTGTGTCCAAGCTTAGCCATAGATCCAGTGATGTTTATTCCCTGAATGCTCAAGAGCAGGCTGCCCTCTGTGATTTCTGTTTCAACAGCAATAATGAGGGGAGTCAAAGCTCTTTGGTAGTGAAAGGTGCTGGTCCTATTTGCAAAGAGAGCTTGTTGAAGTGACCCACTGCTGATGGCTACATTTACTCTGACAGAGATGTCACATGGATCTTCATTAGACAAATTAACAGCTGGTGGGGTCAGGCACCAAACTGTCTCTTCTTCCAGGTGAGTAACTGTACAGGTTTGATTGTCCATTGACACAGAAACCAGGGCAGGATTTTGGCTAAAGCCCACCCCAGAGATTGTGAGCAGTGTTCCACCTAGGAGAAAAACAAAACAAGGAAGAAGGGTATTATATGCAGAAGAGGAATTCATTACTGTCTCTGAACCATCTCAAACCACGATCTTTAAGGTCCCTTCCAACACAAACCTTTTATGATAAAGCTGATAAGCATAACAGGCTGAAGGAAAGAAGAAATAAAACCTTTTTTTTTTTTTGGACAAGACAGCTAGAGACAACAGCTGCCATAAATCAGGATAATCCCATGTGGACAAGAGGCTAAAGTAACAAGTAGCCAGGGACCTTTGTGGCAGTAAATGACTGTAGAAAGCCATCACAGAAATGTAGAAAACTGCTGTGAAAGACCCCTGAGAGCAAAGAGAGGCTGAACTCTTCATGGAATGGGACTGTCCATACAAGGTAGATGGGGAGGTAGTTGGCTCCTGATGCCCACAGGGAAGAAGAATGGGATTGTGAATGTTTTCAAACTCAGGCAGTGTCAGATTTCATAGAATCACCAGATGGTTTGAGTTCTAAGGGGCCTTAAACACTATCTCCTTCCACCCCCAGCCATGGGTAGGGACACCTTCCACTACCCCAGGCTGCTCCAAGCCCTATCCAACCTGACCTCGGACACTTCCAGGGATCCAGGGGCAGGCACAGCTTCTCTGGGCACCCTGTGCCAGAGCCTCCCCACCCTCACAGGGAAGAGCCCACCCAAAGGCTCTGTCCATGTTCCTTTTGTTTGTAGTACTGGTATTCCCAGTGTCCTGCCTTGCTTCAACCTCTTTATCCATTAAGCCCATCCTCTTCCTTTTCCCTTGACCAAGCTGAAAAAGTAAGTTGGTTTATGATGAGGTTTCTTTTTAAGTGAGCCCAAATCCTTAACCCAGATGCAAACACAAGTGTTAGAGACAACAAAAGATTGCAGGTAAGGGGGGAGGGACTGGTGCTTTTTGCAGCAAAGAGATTTTAATTCAGCTTAAACCATTCATAAAACCACAACCAAAGAGTTAATCAGTCCTTATTTAGTTTTCAATTTACCCTGAAATATAAAAAGAAGGGTAAAACTTTATTATTTTTTTGTAGTATGGCTTAATCTTCAAAACTGATAGGATTTGCTCTCCAAGCTCTATCCACTCTCTCATCTTTCAAGGCTTGAGCACTTCACAAACTATTGAACTAATCACGTACCACAAAGCCTCCGAATTTTTGTGTCTTTAAATGTGTTGTGAGCCTGGGAGAGCAATCTGTGGAGGACCTGAGGTTGTAGCACAAGAATTTCTCTGTCTTCTATAAAAGCATTTCTAAGGGCTCATGTAAAATTCACTACAGGGATTCAACTCTCCTCCACCACCAGCCAAATGACAAAATAAATCAACCACCCCAAATCTGCTTTTTAAGATTTAAAGTAAAACTTTTCTTTTTAATTCAGCGATGTTCGGCTCAGAAACACACCTAAATTATTTCCAATGTCTAAAAGCTTAGAACAAGATTAATAAATATTTCCCTTTTGATTAAAATTAACATTGAAAGAGGGCTTTTTTTATTTTGCCTTTTCAACATAACAAAAGCGAACATCCCTTTTGGGATCACTCGAAATTATTGTTTGCTTCAAACCACAATTGCACTCGGCTTTCCACCTAACTTTCACATGGAAAACCTTGAAAGATGGGGGCAAAATGACTGAAAGAAACAGCACAGATGAGCCAGGTGTGGGCGTGCTTTGTTTTCCCAAAGGGAACATGCAAGGATACATGAGCAAACACCTGGGGAAATCAAATTCAAAGCACAGGGAGCCCTGAGCCAGCCAACCAGATGGAGGGATGCTCACTACAATCCCACATTTCTGCTGTCTGCCAGTTGATGACAGCATAATAAAGGGTCACAGATTCAAAACCCCCTCATTTAAACAGATGTGAAATGGGATGCACTTTCCATTCCTGCAGGAAAAGTGTGCCCTTGATCCCTTTAACCTCCATAAGTGGCTGTAGATGCACCAGTGTTGTTTACCCAGAACAGAGCCACAACATGGCTCGATGCTGAAGATCTCAGAGAGGTACTGGATTAATGGCTCAACCCTGCAAAACACAATCAACACAGAAAGGAATTGGGGCAGGTAGGGGTATTCTTTTGTTTTTCCTTCCTGCTGCAGTGCTTTTCTTTCTTACAACTCCCAGAAAGCCAAGCACCCACCTGGCACATCCCCTTTGTTTGATGTCACAGTGACAAGACCACCCAACACCCCAAATTTTTCCATGTGGTTTAGAATCACAGAATGGATTGGGTTGGAAGTGGCCTTGAAGATCATTTCATTCCACCCACCCCCCCCCATCCCTGGGCAGGGACACATTTTGGCTACATCTATCACAAACACTCTCTTATCAATTGGCAACTTGTGGGCTAAATTTAGTCCAACTGAACTGCCCATCAAAGGAAGCAAGAATAAGGATTTTTTTGGCAAGCAGATCCCACTGTAGCTATGTCCAATAGAATCACATTGAAAAGGCATCACAGCTGCCCTCTCTCCTCACATCCTCCCACCAGAGAGTGGAGTAAACTGAACAAGAGGAAACCCAGACATGAGCTCCTGAAGCCCACCCAGATAAAGTTATAGCTCTATTTCTGTCCCATCTATATCTATTTCTCTTCCTCACCCTGCTTTCAAAAACATCTGCTTCCCTAAAAAGACATGCTAGAGAAGGGATCTTCCCAATCCTGCAATCCAGCCCACCAGGGATCAGAGTCCTCTCCTGGGATGACCCATCTCCTTCCAATCTATCCCTGGAGATGAAGTGATGGTGCTGCTAACAGACTCCAGTACCAGGTGGGATGAATCCCTATGTGCCATCCCACCAACCACAATTTTTCTCCTTCTGAGGTTCATTAACATTACAAGCAGCTTAAGTTAGTTTGTGGGCAATAAAAACACCTCATTTCTCCCCAGTATCATCATTTCAGGGTCACTCCTGGCAGCTGCCATGGCTGAGGAACAAAACTGTGTTGCTTGTGAATACGTTCCTGTATCCCAATTTCAGGTCAGCTTTCCCCCACATTTTAATTCATTTATATTACATTTGTCTAGGCATGAACTTGAAGTGTCACCTTAGGAGATGGAAATAGCATCATTTAAAAATTCTCCAAACAAAGCATTTTTGTATTGTTCAAACTAGCTTTTGTTTTTCTGATGAAAAGTGTTTCTTTTCTTCTGCTGTTTTCCTACAGCAGGATTTATCTGCATTTGACCTGAATCTGCGAATACCTTTGATTGCCTGAATATGCATTTTTCATCAAATCAACTGTTTTTTCCTAAAATGTTTCTCTCCTGCCTCCTACTGATCCAAGGGAAGTTAATTGACTAGCATTAGCAGTTTTCTGACTTGGGCTCCATAGATAAATAAATGCCTTGATAATTATTCATAATTTCATACCACACTGCAGAATTCACCGTTAGGTACAGAATTTGTGAAAAACTCAAACCTTCCTTTTCAGATTAACCCTAAAACACCAAACAGGATGGAGAATGAAGCTTCTAAGGAAAATACACACCTGTTTGAAGCCACAGCAATGCCATTGATGAGGACAGAAATATTGTACAACCCTGCAGGCAGGGCTGGAAGTGTGACATTAACCCCATGCTCTGTCTGTGTCTGGATCTGTGGCCACGAGTCCCCAATTTGGACCTTGACATCTGAGCCCTGGTAGCTGGCAAACTGGGATATTCCAATGTGAAGATCCTCACCTCCTGCAGAGAAAGGAAGGGAATTTTTCAGTGTTTCTGGCAATGGTTATTTCAGAACACATGACCATTGCCTGAGGAAGAGCAGAGTCCCATCATGCCAGAACAGGTCCAGCCATGCCCATCAGCCCAAGCCCAAAATGTTGAAGACTGCAGTGGTTCTGTATCCTACTCAATCTCTCCTGCATAAGGTCACCAGCTATCAGGGTTGTCTTGAGACACCAGCACAGTGAACTTCGTTATGACCACCAATAGCCACTCTTAGCAACACTCAGGATAGGACTCACATCCCCATTACCTTAAATGTTTGTCCTATAAATATCTGAACTTGATTTTAAAAATCCAGGTATTTTTAAAGCTCTGGAGCTGAGGGGTTCTGGGA
>VWZS01003105.1:22647-71690 GCA_013397075.1 Rhabdornis inornatus | reverse complement strand
TTTTAAATCCGTGATAAACAATCTAGAGCCTGTTTTTCAGAACTGTGGAGCCATGTAACAGTAATAGGAGCCTTCCACAGTAAAACCAAAATTTTCTTGAGTACCTGAAGTCAGATGTGCTTGTCATGGTTTAATCCCAGATGGCATCTCAGCCCCACACAGCTGCTCACTCCCTCCCTTGCAGTGGGATGGGGGAGAGAATTGGAAGCATAAAAGGGAGAAAACTTGTGGCTGGGCATAAAGACAGCTTAATGAGTAAAGCAAAAGTTATGTGTGCAAAGCAAAACAAGAACTTCATTCTCCTCTTCCCATGGGCAGGTGGGTGTTCAGCCATCCCAGCAGGGCTCCATCACATGGAATGGTGACTTGGGAAGAAAAAACATCACCCTGTCTCCCTCTTCCTCTCTTAGCTTTATAAACTGAACATGAGCAGCATCATCTGGATAATTCCATGGGTCTGTTGGGATCAACTGTCCTGGCTGTGTCCCCTCCCAAATCCTTGTCCACCCCCAGCCCACTCACTGGTGAGATGAGGAACAGAGAAGTCCCTGACTCTGTGTAAGCCCTGCTCAGCAAAAACAAAACACCCCTGTGTTATCCACATTGTTTTCAGCATGAACCCAAAACACAGCCCCACACGACTCAATATGAAAAAATTAACTCAATTCCAGGGAAAACCAGCTCTGCTCCAAAGCACCTTATTTTCAATAATATGACTCTCTCTCCTATTTCAGCTGCTGTGTGTCAAACTGTGTTCAGATCATAGAGGATACTTTCCATTATTTGTGCACAGTGCAGTAACAGGAAAGGACAAAGTCAAGAGACAGGGATTTTCATAACCTAAATTTCTTCTGAAATAGCTTAAAAAAATAAGGTGGTATCCATCAGTCCAAATAAAGGCATTTTCACTGATAGTTCTATCTGTGGTCAGTGAAAAGAGACTTTATGCCATGATTCATCCTATTGTAAGACACACAAAAGAGCTGTGGCAAATCCCACTACAGAACCATCTATTTATCTCAATGACCATGCAAAACATCCAAACATTGAGCACAGGGATGTCTTTAGGAGGTGAATCTCAGCCTCCTGTCTCCCCTGAAAGGATGAAGGAGGGAGGAAGAAGCTCCTAAGAAGCAGGACAGCCTGTACAAAGCTTCCCTCAAGTATCTACTCCTCTAAGCAGGTCTTGGAGCTTTTCAATTCTGCATTCACAAAGACTCAAAGTTTGAAAGCCTGAGAAGTTGAATATGTTAATAACATGAACTCTTTGGACTCTTGGTCAATTGTCAGCTTAATCCCAGATGCCTGGAAGGCATCGGTGTAATTTATTTATTCTTTTTATTATACAGAAAGAAAATTATATTAAAAGACGAAGCTGTGGAGGTTCTGAATAGGAGATTGAACTCAGCCCCACCACAGCTCATGAGACACTGTAACATTAAGGAATTCCTTGCACCTGAGCTGCCCGCGGCTACGAAAACCTCCCCTTGGTGCTGTGGTATCTGAATAATATTCAGATGATAAAGGACGTTTTCTCTTATTTATGCATTCTGGAGTAATAGAAAATGACAAGGGCATTTGGGGAAAAATGAATAGAAATGCTGGGAGTGCACAAGGAATTTTGGCACCAGCAGGCACCTAAGCCTATACATCCCCACCAAGCCCAACCAAACTTGGGAGCTGTGGGTAACTTTAAGGGGTTCACTGGAGAGGTTGCAAAAATAGAGAAAAAAGTCACATTTTTATATTCTTGGAGGAATGGGAGTGGGATAGGTAAGAGAACAGGAATATTTCTGTCTTCCCCCCATCTTCCTTCCTCACAGTCTCAGATATCAAGTAACTGGTTTTGGCCATGCAGAAATGTGCTAAACTTTCCTAAAAGACTTGTTTATAAGTGGACATCATTCACCATTTATGCTTTCTATTCCCTACACACATCTAAAATCCTGGGAGGAAAAATGAGGGAAATGTGGGAAAAAAAACCAAACCCACCCCAAAGAGAAACTTTCAAAAGATAGGAATGCCAAACACTTCATGAGATCTAATTAGGATTTCACCCCCATGAATTCTGTGAGGTCTATGCTCATATTCTAAAGTAACACATCACAAGGTCAAAAAGAAAGGATCAGCTTGGCTTGGAAATGGGAACTAGGTGAAAGAAATGTTGCCTATCCCCTGCTTTCAGTTACCCAAAATTCACATGATGTTCTTTATGGTCATTCCCTGGGGATCCTGGAGAAGGAGCTCTCCAGAGCTCATTTCTCCTGTCATGGATGGATCTGTTACTAAGAAACACAGAATAATGGAATATCCTGAGTTGGAAGGGGCCCACAAGGATCATCAAAGTTCAGCTCCTGACCCTGCACAGGACAATCTTGAGAATCCCATCCTGTACCTGAGAGCTGTACAGACATTTGTTGAGCTCTGGCAGCCTTGGGGCTGTGACCATTACCTGGGGAGCCTGTTCAGTGCCGAAACATCCTCTGGGTGAAAATGTATTTTCTCATACCCAGCCTAAACCTTTCCTGACACAGCTTCTTGATATTCCACTGGTTCCCATCACTGCATGAATGCATGGGATCATTTCAGAGCAGAGTTAGAGAAACCTGACACAAAAGCAGGACTATACTGAACCTGACATCCTGTGGACATCATCCATACCAGCCTAGGGCAAGCAACTCATTACCTCAGGGTATGCTAGTGGAAAACCAATAAAAAGCCAACCAGGACTGACCAGGACAAGCAGGAAATATGGGAACTAAAACTTAAAAGAAAACAAACAAAAAGTGTCAGGTCAAACTTTATAGATCTAAATTCCCTTTTCCCCACCACCATCAGCACTAACAACCCTTCTCCAGAAGATGCCCAATACACATCTGCATTTTCACCTGCTATGCCACTTCTGTTCCTGCTCAGGGATACAAGTGCAGGGTTTAAGGAAGGATCATATTGGAACAAGTTGGTTACTCTTGTTGTCTGGTACCCAGAAATCAGTGTCACATCAACAGCAGCACCCTCTGTTCCCTAGGAAGAGACAGAAAGAAAATGTGAGAGATAAGAATGAACCAATTTTTTTTAAAAAGTTATTTCCTATATTCCTGCATCTCTCATATGTAAGTCAGGCACATGGCACTGATGAAATTTTCACATACACCAGACTCTACTTAAATGTTTACAGTTATGTTGACTTTAAAGAGCGTCTACGGAGATGTAGAAACCTGAAAGTCCCAGACTATGCAGATTTAGATTTGCTGTATCCATACAAGTACATTAAAGTAGTAAATAAAATCCCAGACTAACTACGCAGTTTTTAATTTGCAATATTCTTACTAAATTAAGGAGCTTGCTTTCTTTACTGGTTTTCATAAATCTCCTATTAATCTATTTTTAATTAAGCTGGTCTAATCTGTAGAGTCCACAGTAAACTGGCCCACAGCCAAGACTTGGCTGAGGGGCCACTCTTTGCCCTTCCCCTAGTGTAGCTCAGGCCAGGAAAACATAGGAAGGCACATTGGCTTCTGAGTGCTCCCCAAAGTGTGGTTTCTTACCCGAGAAGGAACTTTACACTGAATTCTTGTTGAATTTCTGCCCTCTTCCAAAATTGGGCAAGGCTGGGATCCAAACAACACTGCATTTACCCCTTCAAGATTGGTCCCCCTGAGAGTCACTCTAAGTCCTCCTAAAACAAACAATTATTCCATGATATTCAGTATGTAGGATATTTTAACATGCAAAGAATTCATTGTTTATAGATGACTACAAAAGGCAGTAGAGTCTCTCAGCTGAGCTGATGATGATCTGTTCCACCTTGATGTGCCTGGCTCCCTCTCTTGCACCAGAGATCCTTCTTGCCTTATTTGAATTATTTGAATTTGAATTATTTGAATTCTTCTCCACGATACAGGACGACTGGGTTTGTTTCTCGGTTTATTTTTTATTGACATACTTATTTAAACCAGCAAGCCCTGGCCTGTGTTCTCCCCCTCAGTCAGATCCCCAGCCCGAGAACGAAATAAGGAAGGGAGGAAGAAGCACTAAGAATGGAGAATGAGCTTAACGCAGCAGGTGCTCTCAGAGTTCAAACAGCTGCCAAGCTCCCTGCTGTCAGAAAAGCCTGTAGCATGTGTCTAGGAAATTTGGGGTAGAAAGGGGACTTGGCAGGGCTCGAGACCTGGAGTTGTGAGGGAAGTCACGGAGGGATTCGTTCCGTGGAGCACTGAGCCAGCTCAGCTCTCCTTCGTGCCAGACTGAGCCTCTCCAGCCCCGCCTGGGATCATGCCCAACACAAGTCAGACTTGATCTTTCTTCAGCATCCAAGGTGCCCCTTTGCTTTTCCAAGTGATTAGAAGACTCAGGGATATTTCAAAGAGAAACAGGAAAGAGAGCAGGAGTGGGCATTAATGGCAATTCTAAGCTGGAGTTTGTGCTTTGATGCAATTCAGAGAAAGAGTCAGAAAAAAAAAAAAAGAAAATGTTGCTTGAAACTTAGAGCTTTTTCTCTAGTTCTCTGCACTACAGAGTTATAGGATTATGGCTGAACAGACTGCTCAGACAGGCACTAATTAAAGCAGTGTTTATTTGTATTTATTAGCAAGGCTGTATTGTAAACCTACTGAGCTTTTATCCCTCTTTTCTCATGTGATGTAAGCAATCCTCTACATTAAAGTGATTACATATTAATTATAAATTCCTTCATATGCTTTCCTAAAATTACCTATTCCTGCTAATTCTTTAAATCACCAGAGAATTATAGAAATTTAGTTTTGGTGTCCTGTGCTGGCAGCAAATCCAGGCCAACAAGAGCAATGAGATACATTAACAGCAAGCTCCTGCTATTCACAGGGACATGGGAGTATCTTTAGAAAGGCATTCCATGCTTCTAGAGTTAGGTCATGGGGATCTCCCAGCATGGCACCACTAAGACCAGGGATATTTTGACAAGAGGGAGCTGAAGCAGCAAAGCATAAGGTGCTCTGTTGCCTTCCTGTCCTGTAACATTAAATTTGCAGAGTCAAAAAGAGCAAGAAGTGAAAACTGAAGCCACTCACTAATGAAAGAGTTGTTGGATAAGGAGCTTCAGATTTAGAGTTCAGAATCCACAAGTGTTGTGTAAAGACTGATGCTGTTAAATTTTGATATCTACATTATATCTATGTGCAGTGAAATACTGCCTGTGTGCACTTTGCAATGAGATTGAAGAGAGGTATTTGAAATGGGAGAACTTAAAAACACAGATGGAAGCTGTAATTCTTTCCAATTATAAGCGTTCCAGGCACATGTAATGTAAGATAGCATTATACTTGCTTTCTTTTTAATGAGTGACAGATCACTGTAATTGGGAGGAGTGGATTTGCCAGCAAAGGAAAGGAGAAGCAAGGCCCAAGCACTAAAATTTGCCATTCTTAGATGGTTTTTAGAGTTGTTTGGAGATGTTTGGCTCTTCTATGAATTAAAAGTGATTCTTAAATTTAGTGTTCCATGACTCTTTCATAAGGGAAAAAAAAATGTTAGTAAAAGAGTTAGAATAGTTTTCTTCCCATGAGAAAAAAAAATCAACAGCAGAAAAAAATTACAAACAATCCCTCTACCCCCCCAAAAAAAAAGACAAAAAATTCAAACAAAAAAACGCCAAAACCAAAAGCACAGAAAAAGGTGGCCATTACTTTTAGCTCAGGAACCCTGTGTTATTCCAAGTCCATCCCATGCTCATCCGTGGAGAGGTTTACAGGCCATCATTCCTTTTCTCTGGGTGCTCCAAAGTGGCCAAGCATGGCACAGCCAGAGCTCCAAGAGGGATGTCTGAGCTGCACTGAGGCCAGTACTGCTCTCAGTGGTGATTGCCACCAGAATCTCAACGTTAGGAGATTTACAGGAAAATGACTGGGTAATTTTACTGTCAGAGTAGACCTGGTTCATGCTGTTTCTGCTGCATTCCTTTCCTGCATTCCTGCATTCTGCTGCTTGAAAACAAAAGATAATTTGAGACTGTCCTTCACTGCACAGCCCAGGTATATCAACAGTGTTTGCCACATTTCTCATTGGGTTGAAGAGACTCTTTCCTCTCAAAAAAAAAATTATTTCCAGCTCTTCTATTTCAAGGAGAGGAGATATAATGGGAATGGAAGTAGATTCAGTTTAGCTTTAGCTTCTCTAAGTTTCTTAGCTTTGTACCTAAACACAGGTGAGTTTTCCATTTTACTCCTCAGAACATGAATTTGCTTCAATGGGGCTGGGATTAACCAGAGGTCAGCCATTTCACAGTTAGGGAATCATAGGATCATTTAGTTTGAAAAAACCCTCTAAGATCAATAAGCCCAGCCAGTTACCCAGCACTGCCATGCCCACCACTAACCCATGTCCTCAAGTGCCAAATCTACACATCTTTCAAATTCCTCTAGGGATGGTGACTCCACCAATGCCCTGGGCAACCTGCTCCAGTGATTGGCAACCATTCCAGGGAAGAAATTTTCCCTAATACCCACTCCAACTAGGCCGGATTAATTCAAGTACTACAAAGCTACGCAGATATGGGAGGATGAGTATGAAATGCTAATGATTTGCTGAAATGAATATATGTGCATTTGAAAATGTAATTCCCAAACAAATCTCCTTGGGAAACTGGTTGCCTGCACAAAGAGCCAAAGAGAGTCTGTCAGCCTTTAGGTCATTTTTGACTGCTTTGGGCCACACGTGGTGTGCCCAGCCATAAAATTTCTTCTTCATCAGGTGAAAACCTTGGTAGTGAAAGTACAGAAGAACCAAAAGATGTCGTGACAAGGAAGAAGCAGGAAGCAGCTCCCTTGGAAGATTCACACCTACCAATCTCTGAAGTTGAAGGAGGTTCAACAGCTGCCAGGGTTGGCTGGACTGTGAGGAAGATCCCTGGTCCTGTGGTGCCATTGAGGGCGAAGCCATGGGGTGTCACCAGCAGTGTCACCAGGTGGACCCCGGCCAGCAACCTGGGCACCTGGCAAACCACCTGTGAGTGATTCACACTTGTGACATGGCAGCTCCTGCTGCTCACCTCCACCTGCAGGGCTGGCTGCTCCTCACCAAAGCCAGCTCCCCTGAGAACCACTGTGGCCTGGGAGCCTTCACCTGGAGGAACAGAATGGTCGAGGTGACTCGTGGATTTTGGTGAGGCAATGCCTAGGATTTAATTTCAGCCAACAGTTAAAAGTTTTTACCAGCTTCGAAAGGACATCCTAAAAACTACACCACTGGTGTATGTCATTGTTCCACATAACAGCAATTCCTGCCTGTCTCTGTCCAGCTGGGACATTTTTCCAAAATTTTTTATTAAAAATAACTTGAGCCAAGAGCTGCTTTTTGCTTTTGGCATCGAACCTGCCATTGTTTCTCTCCCCTTTATGCCTCTACCATAGAATCACAGAGTAGTAAAGGCTGGAAAAGACCTCCGAGATCACCTCTCTGTTCATTAAACCATGTCTCCAAATGCCACATCCACAAGCCTTCTGAACCCTTCCAGAGACAGTGACTCCACCACTGTCCTGAGCAGCCTGTTCCAGAGCCTGACAACCCATTCAATGAGGAAATTTTTCTTAATATCTATTCTAAACTTCTCCTGATGCACGTTAAAGCCATTTCCTATCATCCTATTTCTTCATTCCTGGAAGAAGAGACCAAGCCCCACCTGGCTGCACCCTCCTACCAGGGAGTTATGGAGAGTGACAGGGTCACCAGGGTCACCCTGACCTTCCTTTTCTCCAGGCTGAGCCTCCCCAGTTGCTCCTCCTCAGACCCTTCCCAGCCCCACTACCCTTCTCAGGACAAACTTGTACACCCAGCACGTCTGGAACTGGAGCTGATCAGAAGTGACCCATAAAAGTGCAGTTTCCATAAAATCAAAAATCCTTTTAAGGCTACACATATACATGAAATCACCAGCACCTGGCAGGTCTTTTTCACAGAATTTTTGGGACTGTGTTCAGACAGCAGGTCCTGTTACCTGATGAATACTCCACATCTCTGACTATGGGTGTCAATTCCTGGCTGAACTGGAAAGAACACGAGCCAGAACAGTTTGCAAGGACATCATTCACCATCACCACCACCTGGAGACAGACCAGAGGGTTACCTTAAAGCTGGAAAGGGAACAGAGGTGTTTTCTAGAGTCACAACTGACTGATAGATGCTGGTACCCACCCTGAGCTACTGAGAGCACTCAATGCCAGAACAGGGCACTGAGAGCTCTTCACCCTGCTGCCAGTCTCCCTGCAAATTTAGTTGCCAATTTAAATAGCAAATTGCTAGGGCTCATCTAAGGCACAGCAGAGCACAGTTTTGGATGCTGCATCTCCAGCCTATCTCCCACCATCCTGGAGCCCACACCTCCTCAAACTCCTGTTCTTCCAGTCACCCATTGAAGACTGCTCTTGCTTTCCCCCAGTTCTTCCCACTTTGCCTTGGGAATAAATTTATTATGTTTAAAGTGCCCTGGGAGACTAATTAAAATGAAACCCACATTGTGTCTTCTCAACATGCAGCCTTCGATTTCATTTTTTGCCCCTTGTTGTTCATGCTGAAGAAAAAAAACTGGGCTATGACCTTGATTATCTAAAAGAGATATCAAGAAATATCCCTCCTGAGATCTTGATACTTTTGAAGAGTCAACTGGGAAAGGATAAGGCGTAAAAGAGCCCCTCTTTATATCTCTCCAGGTGTTAAAGGTGTGCCAGGAGAGTACACCAATGCTGCAAAAAGCAAAGGATCTGTCCCAAAGAAAGGCAAGGAGCACAGAGTTGCAAAGTAGTCTGCTTGGACAGAGACACAATAATTACAGGGACAATTTTACACTGCCAGAATAAAACTTCAAAAATGACCAGAAAATCTGTTTGCTTCTGCTGGTCTTGTTTCACTTGGGCCATTTGAGGGTTTGTGCAACACAGATGGAAAAGATGTCAAAGGTGGCTGAGTCACTGGGAGAAGAGCATTTCTCATGCCTAGGAAACAGGCTCATGAAAAAGGCAGGATGACTTGGCCCCAGATGCTGCACAGCTGGGCTTGAAGCAGATCCAGCATCACCCTGTTATGGCCACAGTGCCTGTGATCCTGCTGGAAACAAAGCCAGCAATTTCCATAGTCCTGCAACATCTGAGAGCAGAGATGGAAACACATCTGTCCATCCAGCAGACTGCAGTGATTCCTCCTTCAGCCTGCAGCTCTCCTGTCTCTCTCTTCCCTCTTAGGGAATTGAGATCCAGAGAGATTCAGGACTTGCCTAACTCACAGATGAATATCCCAGCCACCAACTCATTTATTTTGCCCATCAGTGTAACAGAGTGCTGCAGGTGAATTTTGTAATTCCCAGTTTGGTGTCCAGCACCACAGGACTCACCAAGGGTGGGAGTTCAGAGATACTCATCCCTTGGTCACTGGACCCAAAAAAAAAAAAGATGTCACCTTCCATCATCCATGATCAAAATTCTCCCAACCTGCAACAGCTCTTGAAGGGAAGTCCTGCTCCACCCAGAATATGAGAAATTTATGGCACAGAACATAAGATTCCTGAAAGGATTTTTTGGCAGAACAAGGTACCCAAATACCTGTGAGGCTCCTGGAGCTACACAACCCTGCTGAATCAGTGAAAAGTGTGAGAGAGCATCAACTCACCTGTGTTTGGTTATGGGGGGTGGCAAGCATGTCCCCAAATATTGGTCCAATAAACACACCCCCATCATAAACCACACGAGTAGAAACACTTGGCTTCAGGCCCGTGAGGTTTTCAGCAGAGACCTGGCAAAGATCAAGGAATTTAAGTTTCTCATCCTTTTCTCTCCTGTGGTTTTAAATTAAAACAGAATCTTTACAAGCAAATAACTCCTGGAAACTTCTCAGCCTTCCTCCATGGATCATATCTCCACCTCTAAATCTTCATTACTCAAGGTTTCACAATACCTCCCTGTTACCACCTTCACATTGCAGGCAAAGAAATTCAGAAGTCAGGTTTGTAAATAAACTTCTAATGCCCAATAATATAATTTGGATTTAGGCATGGAAAGATCTTCTCAAAGACATGACTTTATGTGAAAAAAGGGCCTGTGCAAGAACTGAAGATGCAGCTCAAACATTTTTCACCCTCCAAGCCAACATCTTGGGCACTGGAATTTGTTGAAAATAACATCACACACTTACGAGCTGAATATCCAAAGAAATAGTGTTTACTTTTGATGTAGCAAGCATCTCAGTCTGAGTCCTTATTCTAAAAGACCCTTCTGCTTGAAGCAAAACTAACATGACAAGTCTTGGGATGGGAGAGTGTAAAGTGAACCTTCACCTAAGACTTATGAGAACCAGATATGAAACCAGACAAAACAGTTCTCAGAAAAAATACTTCCTTGGCAAATAAATGATGCCACAAATCTGTGATGTGCTTCAGTAACTATACTGACACATTAAAGTAGATATAATTAATGAAGATTTCATTTCAATATACCAGCCCCCTTGCTGTGCAGAAATTACACTCAAGTCTCCTAGTTTTGAATCAAGACTTAACATAATTTCTTCTCCTACAACTGGTATTTTTTTCATCATTTAATCTGGAATTTGCTTAAGGTGCTGTTCCGAATAGGAAGATTGCCTAAATTTCCACGGTGTCTTCATAAAAACAAAAACTGTGGGAGTGAATCAGCCAAGATCAAATGGGGATCAAAGTGGGGATTAGTTAAAAAAAGGAATTACTGTACACTGATAACATTGGGCAAGTCCCCAGCTGTTTTTTTCCAAGTCAGTGTCCAGACACTTTCATAGCACGAGCTGGAGTCTCTGGTCACGATGAAGTCACTGGTGTTGAAGAAGGGAGCTGTGAAATTATCCACATTGTCCTGCAAAAGCCTGCGGAGCTGGTGGGCTGAGATGTGCACTGAAACATCTGCAAAAGACATTAGGGAGCAATGGATATCTCCATTTCCAGGAGACCACATCTGCCTGCTCCTTGGAAAGGAAGGAGTTTCATTTTTACTGCAAGGCTGTCATGGTCCAAACCCCCGCCAAAAGAGTGAAATTTGTTGTAGCCTGAACACCAAAAAAATCATAGAATAGAATAGAATAGAATAGAATAGAATAGAATAGAATAGAATAGAATAGAATAGAATAGAATAGAATAGAATAGAATAGAATAGAATAGAATAGAATAGAATAGAATAGAATAGAATAGAATAGAATAGAATAGAATAGAATGACTTGGGCTGGAAAGGATCTTTAAAGGTCATCTAATCCCAGCAATGAACCCTAGACCAGGTTGCTCAAAGCCCCATCCAACCTGACCTCAAGTGTTTCCAGGGATGGGGC
This sequence comes from Rhabdornis inornatus, assembly GCA_013397075.1. NCBI lineage: Eukaryota > Metazoa > Chordata > Aves > Passeriformes > Rhabdornithidae > Rhabdornis > Rhabdornis inornatus. The sequence goes on along the minus strand of VWZS01003105.1, from coordinate 60,380 downwards.
ATCCACTACCTCTCTGGGCAACCTCTGCCTCTGTTTCCCCAACCTCATCATAAAAAATTTCATCCTTATGTCTAATCTGAAGATCATCTGTGCTATTTAATAACAACCAACCTGGCCTTGAGCACACCCAGGGATGGGGCAGCCAAAACTTCTCTGGCCATTAATTCTTCCCTTGGCTTCCTGCTCAGGAAATCCAGACCCTGACCTGCATCTTCCCTTACCTGGTATCACTGTGTTGGCCAAGTGGATGTGGAAGGTTCCTCCAAGAGGTGGGGATGACTTCTGCAGCCTCTGGATGGTGAGGCCGACTCTCACATCCTCCGTGGAAACATACAGGTGTCCATATTCCTGAGAGCCCTCCCCAAGCACTGCACCTCTGTGGGACAGACAGGGGTCACAGGAAGGCATCAGCACTGGAGACCCACGCTCCTGACACCCCCAGGTGAACCAACAGCTGAGAGACACCTATGGGAACAACACTCCTGAAGAATTTAAAGGGAAGATGCCCAGACCTCAAAAAAAACCCCAAAACCCTGGATATTCCCAACTTCTAACTTCTCATCACTCTCTACAACACTCTGAAAGGTGGCTGTACTCAGGTGGGGTTGGTTTCTTTCTCCAGGCAGCACTGACAGAACCAGACGACACAGTCTTAAGCTGTGCCAATGGAAATATAGGTTAGATGTTGGGAAAAAGTTTTTTAAGGAAAGGGTGATAATGTACTGGAATTGTCTGCCCAGGGGGGTGGTGGAGTCACCATCCCTGGATGTGTTTGAAAAAGACTGGATGTGGCACTCAGTGCCATGGTTTAGTTGAGGTGTTGGGCTGGGTTGGACTTGATCATCTTGAAGGTCTCTTCCAACGCAGTGATTCTGTGAATTATGCAGGCAGTGCACACACCAGGGAAGTATGGAAAATGACTTTTTTTAATTTATGGTAGAAGAAATAATTTATACAGCATCAAGCAGCAGGGAGTGCTACCCTAATACTGGTATTTCTAAAGAACCAGCCCAATGCAGCCTGGACAGCACCTGCAACAGCAAAGCAAAAATATTTCACTGTGATCTCCTTGAGCCCACGAAAATCTCAAATCCCCCGAATTACAGTGAGATTTCATATTGTACAATCATTTAGGTTGGAAAAGACCCTTAGTGTTAACCCAGCATTACCTGGTCCATCATTAAACCATGCCCCCAGATACCACATCTCTATTGGAGCAATTGAAGTTCACCCAAAGTCCAACTTCTAGAAGTTAAAATGCTTTTCTCCCTCGCCATTAAAATTCTCGTGTTTCAATGGAAAAGGAGTCTCTCTGTGGTACAACGATGCCACCGTGTGTTAAGTGCCGGGATAACAAGAGCAGAGCAAATTTCCGCTAAACAAAACCAAAAGGATCACTGAGCCCTTTGCACAGCTGGTAAGGAGATTTTAGTCAATACTCCTGTTCTGACAGGAGTAGGAGTTGTATTGGATTAAATCACAGCCCGTATGCAGCGAAGAGAAAGAGACAGGTTTATTTTGAAGACGTCCAAAGAGAGTGCTCAGCCCACCCATTTTTAAAGCTTGTGCTGATTCCTGCTTTTCTCTGGTACCTTCCTCTGAGAGCTGGAAAAGCCCACCTGTGCCAAGCACCATTTTTATCATTGTGAGAGGTACTGTGATCAAATCACCTCTTAATCCTTGTTTTTATTAGCTAAACAGGTGGAACTTCTTAAATCTTCCTCTCCTAGGCAATTTCCTCAGCTCCATAATGATGTTCATGGCATTTTTTCCCATTTTTTTCTAAATGTATTCGAAAAATACAGCCATATGTGTTACTTGCAGCATTCCAATGTCAGTCTTCAGGCTCCACACAGGAGTAAAAATTTTCCCTCTTCCTATTATTTACACCTCTGGTTGTGCATCTCAACCACCACAAACATCCCCCTGTATTCTCACTCCTGCCCTTATCCTTGGTGGTTTATGTTAAGATACTACATTTGACTCAGTTGGATACAACCCAACTTTTACAGGACTTATTTTCTGCCAGTACAAACCTTTGATGCTACAGTCTCTGATCTAGTTATAGCCCATGGCTGCAACTCCTCATTGTTGGGAGGAACAGAAACTTCACCTCAGCAAACAAGGACACCTGAGGCAGACTTCCAGTAATGTGGGAATTGGTGTCATTAACAGTGTTCTGGAGACACCTCTGGATGATCTTCATCCACTGTTCCAGAAGGGCTTGGGTTTCCTTCCAATCCCACATCACACCTTGGTAACCCATGGATATCTGACACCCCAAATTATCTCAAACTTCTTAAGAGCTGAACCCAGCTGACAGCCAGCTCCAGATGCACTGGGGGAGAGGTGTTACAGGATATTGAGATGAGCTGCTCACTGTCCATACCTTGGAGAGAGGAGGGGCAGACTGGCACCACAGCCAGAAATCCTCCAGGACACGTTGTAGGTGGGAGCAGACCCCACCACAGACACTGCTTCAATTATCCTCCCCCCTGGCCTGGGGGGCTTGGGGTCTCTCTGAGAAACTGAAAGGGAAAACAAAAACTTCCATTAGAGCAAGGAGTCTATGCCCAGGGTATTGTCATTTCATAGCTGGAAACACCTGCTTGGTTTTTTTTAAGTTATATTTCATAGAATTATTAAGATTGGAAAAGTCCTCTAAGTTCACAGAGTCCAACTATTCTCCACTGCCCAGCCCACCACTAACCCAAGTGTCTCCAACCTAACCACTGTCCCCAAGTGCCACATCTACACATTTTTTAACCTTTCCAGGAATGGTGATTTCACCACAGCCTGCTTCATTTGTAGAACCACATTTTCAAATAAACCAAGAATATTGATATTTAGGCAATTCCTTCTCAACTGCTGTCACAAAAAAAAAATAAAAAAAATAAAAAAAAAAAGTTCAAGAAAAAAAAAATTTGTGACTGCTGTGAAATTTCCCTTTGAAAAAGTTTCATCCAGGTTTATTGCTATAGATTTAACAGAATATCCTGAGGGGAAAAAAAGCCAAAAGAGATGCCTTTACCAATCACAGCTCTGTCAGCAATGATGAGCTCATCAAGATAAAATGATCCAGGTGTTTCTTTTTGCAGCACAGGGCTCTGCAAGTCTATCTGATGCACAGATACTGGGGAATTGGCTGGGAGGTCCTGGAGAAGCCCAGAGAGATTCACACACCTCTTCCAGAGGTTGGTGCACATAAATGTCCAGCTGGAAGACACCAAGGTTGGGACAATAAGCAAATCTGAGGTGATTGTGAAGATTTCAGGTAATATCAGGCATTGATTTTGTTACTACTGGTACTTAGCACAAGCCACATGCTCAGTGGTTTGTGATTATTCACCATGCCCTTGTTGGGTTCCCTAGAGTGAGAAATGAGGATTTAGATCTCTGCTCGTGTTTTCACCTCTGAATCACTAGAGTGGGATATGTGAATGACTACACCTGATTTTATTTTTTTTTTTCTCAAAATACCACAACAGCACCAGTGACCTCAATGGGGGTCAATCCAGAACTCAACCCCTCAGCTCTCTTCAAGTTCTTCAGACACTCCTGATTTTTTTAAGTTTGCCTGCCCTAAGCTTTATGTCTGCTACCAAATGTTTTCTACTCATGGAATTTTAAGTGAATAAAGAAAATCAAAGGCTACACCAATTTTCAAAGCTTTCAAAGGGTGGAGTGAAAAAACAAGCAATTCTCTCTCTTACTGCAGAAAATCGACTGGGAAAGAAACTGGGGAATTTATGTTCTCAAAAATCTTCAAGTGTACCTGTGTGCCACTGAGGTGAGACAGTGCCCATAGCAAGAAACAGGGAAATTTACTCATTAGGTCCTCTAAAAAGCATGGAAATACATTCCAGCAATGCCTCTGCAGGCATTACTCTAGTAATCTGCCTTTTGTCAGATTACTCCAACTAACAAATTGCTCCTATATAAATAAGAACTTCCCTCAATTTTTCTACTGCACCTTCTTACTATGAAAAATGTAATCTCTGATAGCTGTAACTGTCTGGATACCTTTCAGAGTCAGTTTCATTGAAGTCCCATAGGCAGGTGAGGTTTCTCCTCACTGGACATGAAGACACATTGGTGTAGGACACTGAGAGATGAAGGATGTTGTTCATATGGCCTTTATGTGCAAAACACACCTGCAAAAGTGGGGAAAAGATTTTCACTAATCAGAACACAGGTAATTTATATATAATGTACATGGAAGATATTCTATTTCAGTTCTGGTTTAACACTGGGTTGTTTGGCCTGGAGAAGAAAAGACTCTGGGGAGATCTTAAAGCCTCTTCCAGTGCCTAAAGGGGCTCCAAGAGAGGGAATAAGAGCTGTAGAAGACAGTTTTTGCACCCAGGTGTGTGAAGCATGGCATCAAACTGGCCCCTGGGGCTTCCCTGAAGTTTTGGGTTTATTCCTGTCGAAAGTAGGAGAAGATGAGCAGAAAAGTGAGCAATAATGGACCACCAAACAATAAAGGATTTTTCCTTCTGACAAGCAATGGTCGTCCTTGTCCCTTCCACCTTTCTCCAACATCATCCCACTTTTTCCTTTCCCACAGTAAGGGTTGTATCCCAAAGAACAACAAACAGCCAGGTGTGTTAAGCAATATCTACATCTCAGAGATCCAAAACCACTCTCAAACCAAAAAAAATATGCTTGGTAGGTTTGGGGGAATTGTAAGCTGACCAGATGACTTTATAGTGCTTATTATGCTCTGAGCATTCAGTGCCCAGAGCAAGCTGGTCATTAAGGGCAGCCACTCACATGTGTGTATTTAGTAAGGTCATATCTTGGTAGTGTTGATGGGGAAGTTTTCACCAGCTGGCTTGGTCTGTGGACACTGAATCTGCCACAGAAAGGCTCTGTCCCACTGACAATGTGTCCTGTGGTGATGATGCTCTTCATATCTGACAGATATAAAAAAATAAAAAACAAACAAACAAACGGAAAAAAAAAAAAAGGAAATTAGAGGTTTGACAGTGATTCAGAAGACACCATTACAGCCAAGATTAGTGAAAATACAACACATGGGTATCCAGAAATTGTCAAACAATCCTACTCTAAGAATTCTCCTGCCAGAGTTCAAGAAGTGTTTGTACAACACTCTCAGGCACAGGTGCCTGGGGTTTTCCTGTCCAAGAGTTGGATTTGATGATCCTTGTGGGTCCCTTCCAGCTCTGGATATTCTATCACTGTGATTATTATATTGATCACGTTGTTCTTAATGCATACACACAACAAATAGATGATAAACATGAATATGTACTTATACTCATTAAAAGTGTAAATTTACTACCAGTAAAAGTTTAAAGAACATTCATGTCATTAAAGCAGATAAATTCTCACAATAAATATTGCTTATTTGCCATAGAAGTTCTCTACCTTCTTTCTCAAAACCACAGTGAAAAAGGATTTTGGCAGAAGCTGGCTCAGTTTCACATCCTACTGAAAGGAGTTCTTCTATTGCTGCCTGCACCTTTAAAAGAAATTAAGAAAGTGAAAAGCAGTCAGTTAGAATCATTTCAGCAGAGACTTCAACACACACATCATCACTTCAGTTTTCATCAGCCAGGGATCAGTGGCACAGCAGCTCTGAACAAGCAGGTAGCCAAATATTAAAAGAATAAAAATGTTAAATAAGAATATGACAAAATTAATCTCAACAGAGTGTAACCTTCCATGTCTGACAGCTTTTAGGGGTATGAGACACCCTCAGTCTAATGACTGTCATGGAGCCATCACTCGGGGTCACTTTAATGTTGACAAATTGCCACATCAAGAGACTATGGGCTGTTGAAGCCAGAGACATGCAACACACATCTGGCATTAGAGAAGAAGTCCAAGGATCTGGATCAATGAAAATCCAAGGTATCTGGATGTTAAGCTTAGAGTACACTTAGGAGTCAATGATCAAGAAAGAAAAATCCCATTGTAAGACCTTCTCGGCTAAAAAAATTAATAATTTTTTTTTTTAATCAGCTCTATATCACATAAATTTTATCTCAACTTCTGGGGCAAAATCTTAACTTCTATCAAGCACCAGATCTCCATCAATTCCACCCCAGCAGAGAGCCCTGTGTCTGTTTAATTACATGTACCTGGTGAGCTGTAGCATTTGTGGGGATCATTCTCAGCGTGTTGTTCCAGGAAATACTGAAATAACCTGTACCAGACACAGTCAACATCTGGTAAAAAAAGAGAAGGAAATCAAGAAATGAAAACAGATGCAAACTGCATGAGACACACACACTTCAAACCTGGGATCTTCTACTGAGGAGGATTTTACAGCCAGCATTTTGCCTTTTTAAACCTCTGTGAAGCAGGGATCTCTTCCAAGAGGCATCTCACCTACCCTTAAACTGCCCTTGTCCTACAGAACAGGATTCTCACATTAACAGGGAAACAAGGGATACATGACCTGTGCAGCTGCAAATGGTCCTTAAAGCTCCTGACCTGCAGGAGTTTAACCATTAGGAAAAAACTTCCTTCATTCCTGAGTGTTTACACACACCCACTAATGTGTGTAAAAACCACAGACAACTTCAGCTCACGGTGCCCTTCCCATCAGCTGTCTCAGGAGGTTGAAAACTAGGTAGAAATACACATTTTTTTCCACATCTAGCACCAACAAGGCAGATGCAGGCAGAACTGACCTGCACTTCTGGAAGATGGAAGGCACAAGCCCGAATTTCGTGCCTCTCAGTGTAGTAGCTGCTCACCACACGGGGGTCCAGCCACGTGTTGTGTATCTGCACTCCAACTCTCATCCCTCTGCTGGGTGTCTTTGCATGATGCAGTGCTTCCAGGTAGTACCTTGAACCAGCAGTTAGCTCAAATTTCTGGGATTTTGGCTGCCAAAGTTCACTCCAGTTCTTCACCCAGTTCTCAGCCCACTCTGAATTGCCAGCAGGGAGAGAAGCAATTCTCACCTGTGTGCAGAGCAACCAAATCACAGAAAGGTTTGGGCTGGAAGAGACATCAAAAACCATTTCATTCCAATCCCTGCCATGGGCAGGGACACCTTCCACTATCCCAGGCTGCTCCAAGCCTTGTCCAGCCTGGCCTTGGACACTTCCAGGGATCCAGGGGCAGACACAGCTTCTCTGGGCACCCTGTGCCAGGGCCTCCCCACCCTCACAGGGAACAATTTCTTCCTAATATCTGATATAAACCAACTCCCTTTCAGTTTGAAGCCATTAAACCAGTTAGTGACATTTCTTCAGCCCCAAATAACATTTAGTCCAATGCCACAGCTCCAAAAATAAAAAAATAAACAACATATTTGTATTTATAACTGATAGCCATGGGTTGATGGCTCACAAGTTCCTTCCTGTTATATAGGAAAAAGCCACAATCTCAAAGAACTTTAGTTTAAGGTTCAATACCATAAAGAAGATAATTCCTATGGCTTACTCTAGCAATAATAACATTGCCCCAAATAACATTTCATGGATGGCTTCAGTTTAGACAGAAATGTGCTGAAGTAACCAAAAAAAATCTTCTGGAAAAAAAATCAATTACTCAGGTTGCAAGAGTGATTTTTTTATGAGCTATATAATGGACAAGGCCAATGTGAAATATCAAAAATAATCACACATATTTGACTCTGCAATAGACTCATAAGAGACAATAAACCAATCCACACTGGGGAAATTCCCATTTGTTACCACCTTAATTAAAATCCTTTTTATTCTCATTTTTCATTTTCACTTAATCTCATTTTTCTCTACCAAGAATAATACCTTCTGTTTTGGATCTTGGGACAAACTCAAGTAGAGAGATGCCTGACCATCTGCCTGAATCCAGAAGGTGTAATTGTTGGTCTGAGGAGCCACAAAAAATCCACGGAGTCTGGAGCTGAGCAAAAATAGAACATTCTTAATATACAAAAGTGTTACAGCAAAAAAACCCCAAAACAACAAACCATCCCCACACGCCACCTTCACACGTATACTGAGTAACAAGAAAACATTTTAACAAAACAAACCTTGTTATTTTTAAGCTCAAGTAACCTCAAAATGACCCAATTTCGCATTAAATGTCAATTATGCTTTACAAAAGTTTCAAAAAGGAAAAAAAAAAACAGCTCCATGAAACTAAGTACGATTTTGTTGCAGGACAAAGCCAAAACCACACTCAGAATCAAACAACAAAAACAGAGAAGTGATAGAAAAATGTAAGAATTCATGCACACTGCACAGTTTTTCAAGGTTATATCTGAAGAGGGAATGGGAACCAACACAATTCAGGAATTTATTTATTTATTTGTATTAACTCCACCTTTGCTGCCAACATCGGCTGAGAATCTGCCCCTCCACATCTGGCCAGAGCTCCAGCCCAAAATAACCTCAAACTGGAGCTCCTTCTACTTCCAGAGCAATTTTTTTTTGGTGGTATTTCAGCATATCTAGGCCAGGTAGAGCAGAAATACTGAGGGGAGGCAAAAGGAGGAAAAAATAAAGCACTTCACTGCATATTTTAAGCTTCAAAAGGACCTCAGAGCAAAAGGTTTGCTTTGATTTATAGGAGCTATGCAGTGAGGCTCTGCTATAAAGAGCTGTCAGGTGTTTTTGCTACACCTTACACTGCTAAAGGTGATTGCCATGGCTTCGTCTCTTTTTAATATCACTGAGTACCTGAAGGACTTCTTTGCCCCAGACAGAAACCTTACTGGGGAGCTGGCATTAGGTACAAACTGCCATCTGTATCCAGGACCTGCTTCTGTCAGATCAGAGGCATCATCCCAGACTTCAAAGAGAAGCCCTCTGTTTCCTAGAAAGTTAAAACAAAAGTATTCTCAGCAGCAGCCAGCAGAAATCCCAGAGCACATGCTGGAATCAGTGCTGTAGGAGGCAGGCCAGAGAGAAAATTTTAATAATAAATTGGTTCTGTTTGTGGGGTATTTTGCAGTCTAAGGCAGAACACAGATCTCGCCATGGGGAATTTGTTTTACCTTGAAATCCTCCACCAGAAATAACAAAACTCTGCAGGGAGAAGAACAGAATATCCAACCTGATCACATGTCTGCTGTTGCAGGAAAAGGCACTGGGATGACCCACAGCTGAAGTTCAGCCTCATTTTACGCACTAAAGTCTCCTACTGCAATGCTCCACTCAAGGAGTGTCCCCAGAAGTCTCTGCAGTAACTCCAGTTCAGCCATCCTTCCTCTAAATATTATCAACACCTTTTTCCCCTCATTTTCCACAGCCATGCACACCAGTCTGACCTTCCTTCCACCATCTCCTGTCTGCACGTGGTGGGCTGAACTCTCTACCTTGGTTTTGCTGGCTACAGAATCACAGAATGGTTTGGAAGGGACCCTTCAAGTTTATCCTGTCCAACCTCCCTCCACGAGCAGGGGCATCTCCAACCAGAGCAGGTTGCTCAGAGCTGTACCCAAACTGGCCTTGAATGTTTCCAGGGATAGAGCATCCAGCACCTTTCTGGGCAAACTGTGCCATGGCCTCATCCCCTCACTGTGAAAAGAACTTTCCTTAGAAATAATTTAAATAGACCCCCTTTTAATTTAAAACCATCACCCCCTGTCTTATTACTAATGAAATTTCCTAATAAAAATGTATCCCCATGTTTCTGGAAGCAGCTCTCAGGTCTCCCTGAGCCTTCTTTTCTCCAGGCTGGATAACCCCAGCTCTCTCATCAGTCTTTCCTCACAGCAGAGGTGCTCCAGCCCTTGGATTATTTGCAGCCCCCTTTCCTACCACCCCAAAAAAAAACTGACTTGATGTTGAAGCAGACAGTGTTTTGGAAAGGCCTGTTTCTTGATTGAAAAGCCCTGCATTTCTGTGTGGTTTTGTCATTTGGAGCTTCAGGAACACCTCACCTGGCTGGGGGACACCAAGTCTCCTGCCCTGGCCAACAGGCTCAGTGGTGCATCTGATTTCCCAGGGAGAGACGTGCTTGACTTTACAGGGAGCACCTGCAGCAGGAAGAGGAGACAAATGTGCTGTGGGAGACTTGGAAACACAGCTGAGCTTCAGCCAAAACACATCTCAGTCATGGAATGGTATTAGTGGTTACTTTTTTTTTCTTCTGTCTTCAGTCGGAGTCAGGATTGAAGCACGAGAGATGAAGTTTTGTGTTCAGACTTAGTTGTTTATTAATTCTTATCTAGAGTACAGAGATTTCTACACTACTTCTAACAAGCTGAAAAAATTTAGGTGTATCTCACTTGCTATAAGGTCTTTTAAGGCCTAACTGTCTAATTAAAAGCTAACATCTATATTATTTATACTTTTGACTTAATGACTAAACACTTGTGACCCACAGTGCAGTATTTTTTATCTAACCAAAAGCTACTACCTAAAACCAAGAAGAAGAAGGAACAAGAAGGAAGAAGAAGGAAGAAGAGCCAACGCCCAAAACTTCTATCTTGTCCCATACCTATTACCATATTCTAAAACCCCAAGTTCCAAACCCTTCACCATGTGAAATTACACATTTCTATTTAACTACGCACCCATGATTCTAACTCCATCACTCAAATTTGGAAGCCTTCTCCAAGGCCTCAAGTCAAAAGCAGTGTTCTCCAGGGGGTCAGTGCCAGAAAGTACAGAAAGCTCAAAAATCCCAGGCTGCAGGGTTCCAACAGAATGGTTTGGGTAGGAAGGGACCTCACAAACATGTAGCTCCAAGCACCTTTCTGTGGACAGGGGCACCTCCCACTAGACCAGGTTGCTCTGTTGGAGCTCCTTTAGGTACTGGAAAGTGTTCCAAGGTCTCCTAGGAGCCTTATTTTCTCCAGTCTGAACAGCGCCATCTCTCTCAGCCTTTCCTTATAGTATAGGTATTCTATCCCTCTGATCATTTTTGTGTCCCTCCTCTGGATTCATTCCAACAGGTCCATGATTTTCCTGAGCTGAGGACCCTGGATGTGGTGCTCTGGGTGGGGTCTCACCAGAGCAGAGAGGCAGAATCCCCTCCCATCCACCTCGTTCCCAAAAGGGATCAACATTCTGCCACAAGCCTGTGCTGGTGCTACCACCAAACCAAACAGTCCATGCCCACAATCAGAATAACTGGATCTTCCTGGAGGTGAGTCCCACAATTCCCACACTGGTATCCCTGAACATCTCTTGGGTTTTGCAGTCAGGGCCAAACTGTGTTTAGAAAAATTAAATTCCCATGTTTCTGCTCTTACCTGCAGCAGTGACCTGCACTGGCTCCTCAAAGAAATCCCCAGTGACAGTGAGATCTGTGCCCCCTGCCAGGCTCCCTGCAGCTGGAAATATGGAGAATATCTCTGCAGGGGAAGGAAAAGAGGTGCCTGAGCACAAGCCTTGCAGAGGTTAATCCCAGCCCCATTTCTGGGAAAGCCTTGCACTGCTTCCAGCCAGAGCAGGCTCCTGTGAATGGAACCAGCTTCTCACTCATCCCTTTTTTTGGCAGCCTCTGGGATGACACCAGGAGTGAACAGCAGGGATGATTTGGCCACATGGCAGGGGGAACACTGCAGTGCTTGGGATGTTACTTGGCAGTGGCTGCATCTGTCATGCTCAGATTGCAAACTGCTCTATTCTGTGCTACTGAGGAGCTCTGGGAGTAAAAAACAGCAGAATTAAAACTCTTTTAATCCTGTTGACCTTCTCTGACCCATGTCTCAATTTAGTCCTTAGGTTTAAATGTTACCATTCTTTTCAATCATCCCTCAGACTTCAGGGACAAATGAAGGGAGCTGAACATCTGAGTGTCCATATCATGACCATGAGAACCTTTCAGGATTTTATCTGTCACATTTGTGCCATTTTGTAGGAAAACTATTTTTCTTTTTGGATGACAATTACCCACTTTGCACTCTATTTGGGGTTTAACTACCCAGTTCTACTTGTATAGCTCTGGAAAAACAAACAAACAAATACTCATAAGAAAGAGATGAGGGATTTTGGTCTATACCTGCATCTTTTTTGTTAATTCATCTGGTATGTAAACACTAATTTTACAGTATTGACTACTGACTAGCACAGTACTGTCTGCTGGACAGATCCAGCAGATCTTTCTGCTCGTGCTCTGCCTACAGCCAACTTCATGCATGGTTATTTCATTTTACTCTGCTTTAAATTGTAAATAAAGACATAAAATTACCCTTCTTAACAAAGAGTTGTCTACAATACACCTTGAAATGTCACATGCAGGTTATTTTTAATGTACCTTAAATAATTTTTTAAGTAATGGTGCAGCACCCTGCCATTCACCACTTATCCAGAACTCAATTCTTGGAGTAGCTGAACATCAACTCCTCCCTGTAGCCAGTATGAGAGTTCTCATCCCGAAGTCTGCATTTTCAAAATTTCAGCCTCACCAAATACAGAGTAGTTTAAGGGGGAAAAGTTTCTCTATGAGCAACAGCTCGACTCTAAAACTGATGTGACAGGACAAGGAACAGCACACATAAATCTGGTTGTCTCGGAATTTCTGATCTGCAGCTTTTTGGTTAGTCAAGCCCGTACCAGGGGAGTGGAACACCAAAATTAGGAAAAAACAGGATTACATTACTGGGAAAAGCAACAGTGAGAAGTCTTTTCTTAGATCTTGCTGAGACTGATGGAAGACAGTGCCAGTGAGGTAGATCAGTGAATACCTGGATAAGTCTGGTACAGGAAAAGCTCCTGTTTGGCACTGATGAGCCAAGCACCTTTGTGCACTGCTGACCTGCAAGAGAGAAAATGCCTGAGAGATCCTGAGCCATGTAGATCAAAGCAGACCTTCCTTTGGCAGGGCTGAATACTCACTCTGCAGAGGAACAGTGGGACATTTCCTGCAAGCTCCAACAGCTCCTTTCACCAGCACATTGAGGCACTGATTCATGAGACCCCATTAAATGGCTGAAACACTTTATTAGAAGTACTAACACATTGTAAAGTGTGTTCTGACACAGTCAGAACCTGTTTTCACCTCCTTTTATGGTTAAATTCTTTCCCATTTGGATGAACAGTTAAAAGCAAGGTGAAAGGATTTAATTCAGCTAGATTTAACAGATCACAGAATGGTTTGGGTGGGAAGGGATGTTAAAGAACTTCCAGTTCCACCCCCTGCCATGGGCAGGGACACCTTCCACTATCCCAGGCTACTCCAAGCTCTGTCCAACCTGGCCTTGGACAATTCCAGGTATCCAGGGGCGGCCACAGCTTCTCTGGGAATCTATGCCAGGGCTTCCCCACCCTCACAGGAAAGGATTTCTCCCCAATATCCAATCTGAATCCATCCTCCTTCACCCATTCCCCCTTGTCCAAGTTAAGATATCTTATATTTTGGGCACTGAAGGTAAAGTATAAAACACCAACATGAAAACACTTTGGGAGAAAAATTCCCCCTTTTCTTTCCTTATCTGATAACCATCTTCTCAAGATAACAAAACCTTATTTCTAAGCAATGAAATACATGATTCAGGAAAAACATCATTCACTTATCCTGGACTCAAATGCAGCTGTATTCCCATGCAAAACCAGAGAAGAAGAGAGAAATTAATTCTTTTACTCACTTTCCTTTGTTAAACACTGAGAAGCTGATGTTGTGGGACCCTGGAGGAGAGAAAAGTGACAATGCTTTAATGCAGAAGTAAGGAGTAAATCCTACCAAATCTTGTCCTGGTTCCCTAGGCCTCATTATTCCTTCCTTACACTTTCCTTACAATAGTAAGGAAAGTCTATTTTACGTATTTAACCCACAATATCTTTCCAAGCCGGAAGGCTGGAGCTCAAAGCCTCCACAAGAAATTAGAAACTTCCTCAGAGTGCTTGGAAGTGAGGAAAAATTAAAGGGACCCCCCCCCTGCTACTGGAGAGACTGAATAGAAGGGAGCACCTGATTTATTCCTCTAAAAAAGCACTAAAGGGAAGGTCCATCACAGACAAGGAGGATTAAAGTAGGAAAATGAGCAAGGACTCCAAATAATGCTTCTGGCTGTCAGCAATGCCCAGATCATGTCATGGTTTCATTTCATGTTCTCCCAGGCTGTGCAGAGGACACAAACCACAGCAGGGGCTGTGCTGGAGGCTGGCAAGCCTTGATCTAAATCTGCTTTTATGGACTCAACCCTGAGCCACATTCCAGCTTTGGAGACAGAACAGGAGCTCATGACACCCTCCTCCCTCTGTCCTCTGGAGCTGCAGGAATGACAGGAACCCACGGGTTTTGTCGCTTTTCACCAACCTATGTGGTTCCCTTCCAGCTGGCACTGCAGAGTCCCCAGTCCATCCTTTGCCTCTATAGGGTAACTGTGGAGAGACAAAGGACTTCACTGAGCCTTGGGAGCAAAAAACAAAATACAGCAGAATCAACTAACCAATAGAGGATGTGGGCTTATACACCCAAGATTGTCATGGTTTGCTGTCTTTAGAAACATGAGAGTGAGGCAGGTGAGATGGGAGAGGAACAACTCATCTTCCCACTAATGATCAAGGGTTCAGCAGCTTAGGGGGATGTCTCCCAGCAGCAGTGCTCCAGCTTGGCTCCTTTACACTTATTTCTAGAAGCTGATGCTGCAGGTGGCCTTCAGAACCCCCCTTGAAATAAAAAACTGAGCAGGGACAAATGCAGGCCCAAGGTGGGGGTGAATAGAAGGACAAAAATGTTTCCCTTCTAATTCCTCCTCTGCAGGTTCCTAAACTGTGAGAATGAGCAGGTAGCAATTAAAACAGATATCCTGGCACTACATCATCCCTCTGGAGTCATGGAATGACACAATTCCCATCACCAACTCACATTTACATGTAAGTGGTCGAAGCTGCAGAAAGCCAGCAACCCTCACCCACCCCATCACAGACCATAACTCCCCAGGGTCTCTCTCCATTTTAAGCCAAAGCAAAAGAGTTTCTCCAAATGCCACATTTTTTTTATTTTTTTTTTGTGCACAAGCTGTGCTGACCCCTTGCACCAACACAAACCCAAAGTAAACAAGAACTGACATGCTTCTTGCTCTCCTGTCAACAAAAGAGCAGAGACTGGTCCATCCATCTCCTTCTGATGTAAGAACAGCTGGCCTGGGCAAAAAATAAACAGGAAAGATAAGATGTGATGCAGATGAAAACCTGATCCTGTTAAAACCAGCAGCCAATATTTTCCCAAGGGACAGGAATTTCCCCCCACTTATATCTAACATTTATTAACCTTCTGGAAAATGGGACAAACCCTAATCTCTCATCTCTGCACCTGCAAGGTGCGTTCCCTAAACACTGTGGGAACTGCAGCTCTGTGAGAGTGCAGCAGGGCCTTCCTGGAGACACCAGATGCCAGCTCTGAATGATCCAACCCCTCCTCCCTGAGAGCAAGGCTGAACCCCAGGAGGGAAATACCCACCCACACCTTCCAAACCAGCATCAACTACAGCAAGTACAATCAAGATGCAGTTCAGATATTTCTTTATTTCATTGAGGAAAAACACTACAACTTCCAGCAGAAATCACCCAAGCTCCTAATAAAAAATTTAAATATCTGTTCCTTGAAGAATCAATATGGGATAACTTCCACTGGAGAGGAGGAAGAAGGTGGGAGGAATAAATTCAGAGTAATTAACAGAATAAGCAAAGGCTGGAAATGATTCCTTGAGAATTACCAGGCAATTAAAGGAAATAGGTAATTAAAACCTAAAATGCAAACACTTTGTGATGACCCATCCCTGAGAGAGCAGTTTTCTATGCCCCATGTTTCAGAGTGCAGTTTTATGAGGCTTTCCTAAAAGAGCTTGCTTTTATTAATACAGGTGGCTGATATTGAGAACCTTTCCTTTTAAGGAAGGTTAAAAAGAAGAAAAAAAATCAGTGCTGCCAAATGTTTGTTCAGCATCACTGGACCATTGCATCCCATACAAAGCATGGAAAAAGGTGCAGAACATACTTGAAAGTATAAAAACCATTCCCTTTGTTTTACTCCAAGTCCTGAATCAGCGTGACTGAGTGACAGACTGCTCTGGTCAAGTCCCAGTCACCACCTGGTACCTATTTCCTAACACACCAAAAATGGGCAAATTATTCATGTGAAGCTACAAAGGGGACCTGTCTGGTATGCTGGGATTTTGAGGCCATTTCCTTTTGGTGAGGCTGAGCTGTAAATGAGTAATCTGGCATCAGAGCACTGCAGGCAAGTCCAGCCCACACTCAGAGCAGCTTTTTTCCCCTCTGATCAAAGGTTCCAGGGCTCCACCAAAGGCAGGTGAAACAATAATTGATACCAAACAAAGGATGCTGATCTGCACAGTGTAGGGATGGCATGGTAGAAATCTGCACTGGACTTTCCTTCACACCAGCAAAGAGTTTAATCACTTAGCAGGGGACATTTCCAGTTTGAGGAGCCATTAAAAAGCATCTCATTGTTAAATATCTGCTACTTCAATTAAAGATTTTAACTACCCAACATACATGCCTTTCCTGGCTCCTGAAATGATCCTTAAACTGTCAGCAGAGTAACTGTGGGTTAACAATTTATCTTTAAAATACTTACCTGGGCTTAGTTCTTCACTGCCATTGGCATAGAAATCATAAATTAACATTTGATAATATACCCATACATATGGAAATACATATAACACACAGCAGGACAGTGTTGGTGCTCATTTTGTATTCACTCTGTCTAAAGGGGCTGCTGTCCTAAAGTAAGATTTTTTTTTTTTAAACTTAGCTGCTTTTCTCTGTTGTGTTACCAGAGAAGCAACATTTTAAAAAAGTCAAACCTCTGAGAACAAGAAAACAACTACAGAATGCTTAAAGCAGTGAACAACAAAGCCTTTTGTCTCAAAATACTTCTCTTTAGTCTTCTGGCTCATCAGAGCATCTGCTTCAAACTAATAGGGTTTTTTTCCTAAAAAAAATGCAAATGGAAGGGGGAAAATTTATTTAACTTTTCGACTCTGACATTATTTTAATTAGTTAAATTTTAATTTGCTAGCCAAAATAAAATCTACAGCAGCCAGCTGCAATTACAGTACAATTCACACTGAGCTGTGATTGACTGTGCTGCCAGTAAACAAACCAACCAGCTTAATGGACCAGTTGCAATTAGATTAACAAAGTTTGCTGGAGCCCAACTCATGAGCTGCAATAAACCACAAAGGAAGTAAATGGCAATTCTGGGCCAACTGGTTGCAATTTATTGCTGTCGAGGAGGCTGATGGAAGAAATGCCAATTTACAGGGGCTGCAGCAGATAGCTGTGTGTTCATAATTACCCATCAATATAATCCACGTTGAAGTCCAGAGTCTCATATCTCCCAGCAATTGTCTTCCCATGAATCTGTATTAAATTTCCTGTTTAAGAGGAAATGGAAATTGAAGAGAGTCTTTCAAAGCAGAGAACTTATTGGCAGATTTTCTGAGCTGAACAAAAGGGGCTCGTGGTCTTTATGGCTTTTGCAGAGGTTCCTGCACTGAATGTACTCTCAGCTTTCACCACAGCTCAAGATGATTTTGCACTTAGTTCATTTTCCTCACAACGCATCTTTGTATCCCACCAAAAAAAACCCAAATTAATTCCATTTTTTTTCAGAGCTGTATTTGCACAGAGCTGACAATTTTCCTCAACTCTTTTGTTAACTAAATCCCACTTTCTAACCCAATTCCACTGTAGAACCTCATGAGACAGCCAAAATTACATCATTTGTACACGAGACAGGGTGAAGATCTAAAGAAGGACTTTGGTATATCTGTGGCCAGATTATTCTCCTGATCTTCACTCACACTGGGAGGTGAAACATCCATCCAGCTAACACACAGAAAGCTCCATACTGGCACCCTAAACAAGGCACGAGAATCTAGAGCTGACCTACACCTGAAAACAACTGGAAATTAGGGATTGACTTAGACTGAGGCACATCTGGGTGATATAATCATACATGTGACTGTCTGAACTCTTGAGAGACCAAAATCTTTTGATTAATCTTGACTTTGAGGATCAAACCTACAATTTTCTCTAAAGAAACCTGGAAATACAGAAATAATAGATATAGGGAGGGAAAAAAATCTGCCATATTCCAGTTAATTTTTCAGACCAAAATCAGTGAATGGCTTCTCATGTAACTTTAAAGTCTGATCTAAAACCCCGATAAGCAAAAGGTTTGTGTGGCATTACAGATTAAAGAAAGGTCCCATACCTGGGGTGCCAGATGATGGGTTAATTTGGTAAACCACAGGTGTCTGCTCAGCTGAGAACTGCAAAGAGAAATTTGCAATGAAATATCAGCTATTTCTGCAGCAGTCCAACCCCCCCTGACAGCGCATTGCTCACAGCCCAGCCAGCAGCTGTGTTTCAGAAACTCACACTCCACGTCTGATCTTTGAAGCAGAGTCCTGCTCTGAGAAGGGAGCAAGGAGAATTATTCCCTTCTTACCCCCTCTCCATTCAGAGTCTGGATTAGTGATATTTTTACATCTTCTTTTGTGCCCAAAATGCCCACCCTGGCTTGATCCAATGTCAGGAGACACAGTTTAATGCACTATCAAATTTCTAAGTCGTGCTTTAGCTGAAGTTAAAACCTGCATTTTATCTTTCACCAGAACACCATTTTTCTTCCCAATAGTATATCCCTTGGAACAATTTCATCATCATAGCTGTGAAATACTTCAGCCGCTCTTCGGCAAGCTTGTTGGGTACCTTGAAGCAGTGGAGCAAAGAATTTGTCTTGGCCCGTTGTACAGAAATACAAGAGAGACTTTTTGGGGAAAGGACCACCTTCACCTCCGAGGAAAAAACTTGGAAAATCATCAAGTCCACCCATTAATCCTACACTGCTAAATCCAATAAAACATATCCCCAAATGCCACATCTGCATAGGTTTTCAATCCCTCCAGAGCTGGTGGCTCCATCACTTGCATGGTGTTTGACAATCCTTTGGGGAAGAAATTTTCTCTAATATCCAATTTAAACCTCCCCTAGTGCAACTTGAGGCAATTTTCTTGTCCTGTATCTTGTAATTTGGGAGAAGAGGCCAACCCCCACCTGGCTGCATCCTCCTGTCAAGGAGTTGTGGAGAGTGAGAAGGTTCTCCCTGAGCCTCCTTTTCTCCAGGCTGAGCCCTCCCAGCTCCCTGAGCTGCTCCTCAGCAGATTTGTGCTCCTGACCTTCCCCATCCTTTTTGGACATGCTCATCTTCCCCACCTCCTTTATGAGCCCCCTCATGTCCTCACTGGCATTTACAGATGCTGCTCACAGCCCAGTAAATATCATTAAAAATTAATTTGTTGCATTAATTCAAAGATACCATTGTATATGTCAGGGTTTTTTCCTAAGCTTTCCTTGATTCCCTTCCAGAGCTCAGTCTTTGCCCTCCCTCCTGCTCCTGGTCATGTTAATAATGAATGAGCAGCCACAAACTTCCTCCAGCATTGGCCACTTCTGGGGAGCAAAGGCAACACCACACCATATCCCAGGCTGGAACAGATGTGGAGAAAGAAGCCAAAAGCAGCATGAAACTGGAGCCACTGGCTGATATGAGTCTTGTGAGCTGCTCAGAATTGTCGCTGCCTGCAGCAGATTTTCCAATCTAATGCGGAGGCAAAATTCATTTTAATACACGTAGATCCCAGGGCCCAGCCCCAAAACAAAGAGACACATTGTGGTTTATTTAGCCTGGAATGTTCCTCATTAACAGCATCCTCTGGTGATTTTTCATCAACTCTCTAAGCTAGCTGAACCACCCAATGGCCCTTCAGCTTTAATGTGCAATTTACTGAAAATGCTGGGGTTTTTGCTCAAAGTTAGCACAGAAGTGGGATGTGACTTTCAAACACACCAGGCCTCATCCCAAAGCACACAGCCATGGTTAAGGGGTCTGTTCTGCAAGAGATCACAGAATCCCAGAATAGTTTGCATTGGAAGGGACCTTAAAGACCTTATTCCACTCCCCTGCCATGGGCAGGGACACCTTCCACTATGCCAGGGTACTCCAAGCCCTGTCCAGCCTGGCCTGGGACACTTCCAGGGATCCAGGGGCAGTCACAGCTTCTCTGGGCAACCTCTGCCAGGGCCTCACATTAAAGAGGTTTTTTTTGAACATCCAGTCTAAACCTACTCTCTTTCAGTTTGAAGCCGTTCCCCCTGGTTCTGTCTCTAACACGCTTTTGCAAAAAGCCTCTCCCTATCTTTCTTTAGCTTAGGGTTGGAATTGAATTGTCTTAGAGGTCGCTTCCAATCCAAACCATTCTGTGATTCCATCCATTTCAATGTATTTCCTGTGACACAGTGTTGAAGCTTCACTCCTTTCAATACCTTGAATTCTTTATCCTCACTTCTGCACTTGCTTGGTGATTACCTTGAAAGAATAATTATCTTTCTCCACCTCAGTCAGGTTGTTAATCACCTGTCCTTTAAAGATCACCTCCACGTAGTACAAACCCTCCTGGGGTGAAGACCTAGGTGGAAGAAAATGTGTAATATTATATTATTTTTATACAAATTGTGTTTAGGAAATGCCAAGTCCTTTAAAGAGACTCCATCCACAACAAGTTCACTGAGACTTCTATAGAGCAAAGGAGCTTTACACTGTCAGTCCAAACTTCACACATATGAAGCCAAACTTTAAAATCATAATTTAAAAGACATTTGGAAGCATAGCAAGAAATCACAGTTAAGAGCAGAGGTGACAGGGCTGCATCGGAACTCTACCCAAATTATCGTTAGTGCAAAACACAAACATTCTCATTAGGAATGTACAGAAAATAATTGTCATTTATTAGTAATAAAATGACCCAGAGCTGCCTGGATCTGCAGGGCATCTTGATCCTGGTCCATAAATTAATGCTGCATCCTTGATTCATACAGTTTCCCAGCACAGCACCCAGCAGAATTAACTCCCAGCCAAATCATAGCAGCAAAATATGGACCCATTAGGTCCCTCTTCAGACACCTCAGTCTTCCAGTTCAACAACTTGTGTTAAAGTTATGACAGGATAGAAAACAGGCTGCTTAAACTGCCTATCTGGTGCTTGGAACCATATTTATTTACTGTTCTATTCATAACCTCTCTCTATCACCTTGGACAGGTCAAGGACACCAAAAGCTGATGGAGTCTCCTGTTGCAGTTTATGTTTAATTTGGTTGTTATTCAGTTGTATTTTTCCCTTATTGTAGTGGTTTTTCCCTCAGTTGTACCCCTGTGTTGTTAAAAAATGGTTTCTCCCTTTCCCGCCTTTACCCTTGCCCATCACCCTAAGCCCCGCCTACCCTTCAAGAATCTTCCCTGTCCTTCACCCTAAACCCTGCTCCTGCAGTTGTCAATCCCTCCTGGCCCCTCCCATTGTTCTAGAAGATTCTGCATCAATCATCCCCTCCTCGGTTTAGTATTTGTTACTTTGTATGAATCCCCGCCTAAGTTACTCCCTATTGGTTATGTGAGACTGTAATCCCGCCTTATGTTACGCCTCTTGTTGCCCCTCATTGGTTGAAGCCTTGTACCCTCCCATGGGGGAGGTCCCATATTTAAGTTGCTATAAGCCTGTTCTCCCGGCTTTTCTGGGTTCCTTCCTTCGATGTCCAGTTGCCTCACCTCTCAATAAACCTTGTTCCAGAACCTAGAAAGGTTTCCTCCTCGATCCTTTACTTCCGCTCGGATATGGAGACGGCCGTGATAAGGGTGGAGAGCCCTAGCTGTACTCCTGCTTCACGGAAGCTGGGAGACAGCCCACTCTTGACACCGGCAGCCAGTGGAGCTAGCTAGGCTTGCCAGGTGTGAGTGGTCAAGGCTGCTGTGTCAGTCTTCTCCAAGATTTTCTTGGGAATTTTGGATCTGAGAGCTAGATGTCTCCAAACCTTTGAAGGTCTGAGTCTGGACTGCCCAAGAAGCCTCTCTGTGACTCTCATGGCTCAAGGTAGCCTTGTGCTTCATGAAGTTAAAACAAGAATTAATCAACTCAGCTTAGGAGGTGCTCAGTGAGGCCACAGTAGCAGCTGTAGGAATTCTTTCAACTCCCAAACTGTCTCTGCAGGCACTGAAGGAAAATGGGGATCCTGTTTGACAAAGGGCAAGGTCTCACCCACAGTATAACTATGGATCATACCTTGTTCTGCACCTTATAGTGGGAAACTCCAAGGACAGAGGAGAGACATCACATGGCAGCCTGGGCAGGTCTGGATTCACCAGGGACACCTCCAGCTGGGATGCACTGGCTGGAGAGACAGATTCTATCTGGTGGGATGTTGAGCCTAAGCAATAAAGTCAATCAGAAGAGCTCTGTGGGCACAGGATCACTCCCAGTCACACAAGAAACATTTTTAGAAGTACAATCCAGCTTCTCTAGGAAAAATGTTTAGAGCTTCTGATTTTTTTATTTTTTAACCATGTTTGTGTAATTTCACAATTGTGGTGGTTTAACCCCAGCTGTAAACTCAGCCCCACTCAGCCACTCACTCACTTTTTCCCCAAGGAGGATGAGGAACAGAATTGGAAGGGTAAAAACCATGTCCCCAAGTGGTCTTCCACACATCTTTTAAATCCCTCTGGTGACTCTGCCACTGCACTGGGCAGCCTGTGCCAGCTAAGGATCATGCACAGCTGGTTCAGAAACCAACTCTCTGCCCAATGAATATATATTCATCACTGTGGAAAATCATACCTAGCTTTGTACAGTCGGTTTGGGGCCAAAATAGACATGACATATGATTTTCTGAGATTTTTTTCTCAGACCTCATGCTTATCACAAGAGTTTTAAAATGCTCTAGCATCACAGGACATATGAAGGGGGCAGATTTTAGCTTTTCTTCAGTAAAAGGGCAGGAGCAGGGAAGAAATTTCTAGCTCTACATCTACAAAAATAAACATTTTGACTTCTGTTACTTAGAAATAAACTTTCAGCAATAGCTTATAAAGTGAACATTTCAAGTTGATCTCATGAATGTGATAGCCTGTGGCTCAGTTGGGTAGGATTTGTCACTCCAACCACAAACCTCAGAAGGAAGCTGGTTATCTGCTATTTTTGCATCCCTGGAAGTGTCTAAGACTAGGTTGGACAGGGCTTGGAGCAACCTGGGATAGTGGAAGGTGTCCCTGCCTATGGAAGGGGGTGGAATAAGATAATTTTAAGGATCCCTTTCAATCCAACCTTTCTATAATTCTATTTCAACACATACTTCACAAGAATTTAAAGCTCACCATCCAGAGTGATGGTAATCCATGTTCCTCCACCAATGCTGCCCTCATGGGGCTTGACAAGTGATCCTGAGGCTGTCCCTGCAAAAGCAAACCAGCTCCATCAGGCTGAAGGGAAATGCAAATATCTAAAATACCTTATCCAGGATGAGACACAGTGATCTGAGTGCTTCCTTCCTGTGATCCCACCCTTCATCCCATTTCTCCTTCTCAGGCATCCAAATTAATCATGTTTCCCATCCTTTTCCTCCCATCTCTCCCCCCCATTTACAGCTCCCCCCGGGAGGTGTTGATGCCTTTAGGTCTTGGTGAACCAAGCTACAGCCTGAGCCTCCTGTCATCCTCAAGAATTAAAGATGATAAACCTCATGTTTATTCCTTCATCTCTCAAAGAAATGTGTTTGCTGACTTCTGTGCACCCTACCAAAATTAAGGCTGCCTGCAAAATATATCCTTTCCTGGCTCCAAGACAGCCTGTCCAGCCATTTCCTTCTGAAGTCCTTAGGAGAGATCTACAGGCCTGGAAAAGAGCTCCTGCTTCATGATGTTAAATCACCTATAACCTTTATAACCGACTATGCCGTGCCTTCCGTAAAGGCACCGAGTTCCTTAGATAATTTAGGATTTATTTTGGGTACCCTCATTCTCTGAAGCTGAGAGATGAACCAGCATTTGTCTTCCTTCCTTTTATGCAGCCACTGACCAGAATTTTCTAGAAGTCATTTTATGGTGATATCCACTTTCCTGATTAACATTTTAGGAGACTTCCAACTTCTTAACTGTTCAAAACTCTTAACTGTATTTGGATGCAATCTGGTCAAACATCAGTATTGATCACCAAAGCCAAATATTGAACACTTTTGCACTCAATATCAACATGCAAAGAATGACATATTTATGAGCTAGTGAACAAAAATAATAGGTATGATATGAACCCAGGTAGAACATAGAGAATTAAAAATTAATCCAGAAATCTCTTCTATGGCTGTGGAAATAAGGCCATGGAAAACCAATAATAAGAGTGGACAAGGTGCAATGTGCCACAGTCAATATCCCATAGTTTTCAACACCTTTTAGAGGTTCTTCTCCACGTCTCACAGGCATTCTGTATCCAATCCCCACTGCATTTTACATGTGTGGTTGGAGACAACACCTCTCCATCACCCACCTGCCAAGAATACCAGCCCAGCACTCAGCAGAAATGTTCTCCAAAGGTTCATCTTGAACACTGGATGAGGAATTCACAAGAGTCTGGCTCCAGGACCTTCCCTGTAATTTTTTTAAAAAAACCTCATTTGTATTCTTTCTTCTCACTGAAATCTGTGGGAGCAATAGCTGTGAACTCTTCTAATAATTTAAGAATATAAACATTTGAGTATTTGCAGAGTAGGTCTTACTTGCTGTCATAGCTAGAGGTATCACACATTTCCTTTATAAAGCCCATGTCAGGAACTGTTCTAACATTTAAAGGTAGACTACCACCTTCTCCTGCCCTCACCCTCAGCATGGAATAAGCATGGGTAAATTAATTTAGCCATATTTTTAAATCACAAAATGGTTTTGGTTGGAAGAGACCCTAAAGATCACTCAGTTCCAACCCCCTGCCATGGGCACAGACACCATCCAACCTGGTTTCTACTGCTTATAGTACCACAAGACCTACTGTAACCAATTCCTATTTCTTGCACATTTTAGCACACTGTGAAGGGCACGGGGCAGAGTCCAGCACCCTGGTGCAAGTGAATGCTGCATTTCAAAGCAGGTGCAGACAATATCATTTGGATTGAATTTTATTATTATTTTAAGACTTTTTCTGGCTTTACTTACCTTATTCAATTTGTTCTCTCTCCCTTCCTCTGATGAGTGAAGTGCAGGGGCTCCGATACCAGCGCAAGAGCTCCATCCCCTTGGCACCAGCTCTGCCACAGGTTTCAGGCTGGGGTTGTGTCAGTCACTCTGCCCAGTGCTGAAACCCGCCAGACAAGCTTCCCAAAAGGCTCAAATCCCGTCACAGACAGCTCAGAGCCATCCATTGAGGGTGCTTAATTATTAACCTAAGCTACTTGCTGCTATTAACTGTTTCATTCCAAGACTTTAATAACCATAACAAAAATAACTTGGAAGTGTTCTTCCATTGGTATATGGTAACATTCTCTAATAGGAAGACAATTTATCCATTTTATCTTCTGTTTTGCCCTCCTACAATATGGCAGAAAGATTGTTTTTTATATGTTGATAGTCAATCTGGGACTGACTTTCACAGCAAGTGGACTTAAGGGTCCCCTTACATATTTTTAATTCAATTTTTTCATGGTATTCCCAACAGCATCTTCTGGGAATTCTGCCCAAAGGGCGTTCAGATCTCTTATCACTTCTCAAGTAGCTTTAACCCTGCAGGTCTTTTTCCCTGTGGGAAAGAGGGCAGTGGACTTCCACAGTGTTACCATCCATGCCCTGGAGGGCCTTGGCTGCTGGGAAGATGCAATCCAGCCTCCCTCAGACACTGAACAGCAATTCTACTCCCACCTCTGCCCTCCGCTGTTTGATGGATTTTGATGGAGTCCCTCAATGGGTTGCTGAGCCCCTGCCCTGGCATGGAAACCTTCATGGAAGTTTCCACTGGAATTTGCATGAAGTTCCCAGACCCCACAGCATAACTGAGGTTTAATGAGTTACCACACACCAAACAGCAGCAGAATGTGCTCATGCTCTCACCTCAGCCCCAAAGGGAGCTGAAGCAGGCTTGCCCAGGTTCCTCCTCAGCCTCAATTCAGAGGCTCAGTGGCACAAAGTCATGGGCAATCAACCCTCAGGGGAGCTCTGGAGCTCTGCCCACCAGTGGAACCAGTTGTGCTCGGTTTATTTTTAGGCCAAGCCCCAGAGTCTCAGCCACATGCAGCCAATGATTACAGGAACCCTTTGTGTGTTAACTCCATCAGTGATCTACACTCAGTTTACTTATTAGCAGAATTACACTGGAAACGTGGTCAGAAGGAAGAGTAAACTTGAAGAAATTTTCAAACATAAAAGTGTTGCTAAAGAAGAGGCTGCTCAAGGATGACAACTTGAGCACAGCAGACAGAAGAAGATGCTATCACTCAGTTCCAACCCCAGCCCCAAATAAAGGGAGGGACCAGGTACAAGGTCACTTCAGGAAACTTCCTCAGTAACAAGAGGAGACAGGGCAGGATGCTCAGCCACAACACCAGCCCATGATCCAGCTAAAAGGCAGAACCAGAGGAAGGATTACAGAGCAGAATTTCTGCAGCACAGCTCAGGGAGGAAGCACAGGGCCACAGAAGAGGTTAAATCAGGCTCCTGAACCACAGCCAGGTGGGGAGGGTGGTCCTAGGTGAGGCTGATCAGGGCCATTATGGATTATTGCTGCCCTCAGTGCTGCTCCCAACACACTCTGTCACTCAAACTCTCCAGGTCATAGTCAGTAAAAAGTATTAGTATTAGTATTAGTATCCATGGCACTTTGTGACCCAATCCTAAGGAAATGTTTTATCCAGGAAAAACTCAAACAAATGTCCAAGGTTTGCAGATCAGAAGGGTTTGGCTGGGATGAGGAGTTTATTCTTTGCAGAAAGTCACATATTAAGTGAAATCATGCATAGGGAGCCCTGCCCATGAAGGAAATGAAATGTGAAAAGAAAGGAGGAAAGGGCAAGTCCAGATGGGGCCACCAAGATGATTGGAGGGATAGAACAACTCTCCTGCAAGAAAAGGCTGAGATTATTGAGATTATTCAGCTTCAAAACCAGAAGGTTTTGGGGTAATCTCATTGCACCCATCCAATGCCTGCAGGAAGCCTATAAGAAAGATGGAGAGAAACAATTTACAAGGGCCTGGAGGGACAGGACAAGGGGTAAGGGTTTTAAACTGCCAGAGGGCAGGGTTAGATGGGATATTAGGAAGAAGATTTCCCTGTGAGGGTGGGGAGGCCCTGGCACAGGGTGCCCAGAGAAGCTGTGGCTGCCCCTGGATCCCTGGAAGTGTCCAAGGCCAGGTTGGATGGGGCTTGGAGCAACCTGGGATAGTGGAACGTGTCCCTGCCCATGGCAGGAGGGTGGAACTGGAGGAGCTTTAAGGTTCTTTCCATCCCAAATCATTTCCGTGATTCCACAATTCTATGGAAAACATTGTCCTTAATAACCAGAAACCCAGGCCTAGAATTCAGATCAGGAGAGGAATGGCCAAGCCACATAGGAGCCTTGCTGTAGGACATGTAAATACTCTGTCACCACAGGCTGATGCCCATTTTTAGGGATATTACCCACTAAAGAGGAAATCAGCACATTTTTATGAGCAACTGCATGTTTGTATCCATGTGCAAGCCACTTCTTTCCTGCCAAAGGACAGTTCTGCTCAAAGAACTTCACCCCTAGTTTTGTTCATTTGGAGTTACTCATTTAGGGGTTTAGATTTTGAGCGAATAAATGGAAATAGCCCTACAGACAGGCTCAGCATCAGGAATCTGAGAAATGCTCCTGCAGTGCAAGCAGAAAGGAGGCAGAGCCAAGCAGGAGGGAGAGCAGTGGCTTTTTGTCACTAGATGGAAGCATGGAGCCATCCAAGACCTGTCTGACACTTGAAACACAGCCCACAGGTGCCCAGGCTGCCACTGCCCTGCCTGACACAGGTCCAGGAGTGTTCTGTGTTCCTGAGCTTGAGGAAAAGCCCAGGTTCAAGCAGGCAGCATAGGAAAAGGAGATGTGGGATCTGTTTCCAGCTCTTGCACTCACCAGAGCATGATTTGGGCTAAACAGCTTCATTGCCAAGCCATTGGTGTGTAATATTTCAGACAGAATATTTCAGACAGGGATGGCACTGCCCCTGAGACCATTTCCAGAGGCAGCAGCATGCAAAGACTCTGTTCTCCCAGGACTTGGAGCATTTCTGGGATGGAAGAGCCTTGCAGGAGCCCCATGAGGGTCCCCTCATCCTCCCCCTCTTGGTCTCACAGCAGCCACCTCGTGAGAGGAATGTGGATACGTGCAGTTGTTGGACAGCACATGGCACCTCCCAGCAGAACAGCTGAGGGGAGGATAATGTGGGATAAGGAGAGCTTTAACAATTTTGTCTGCAACCGCTGCAATCCCCTCCTCCCTCCCAGTATCTGCCACCCCACGTCAAGGGCAGCAGCCTTCCCTGCCTCCTGCTTGCCAAAGTCAGGCTTTGGCATGAGGAAATGACGTGGGAATGCTGCCTGTGCTCACAATCCCTGCACCTACCCCTGCAAAGAGAGCAAAATGCATCCCAGGGGAAAGCCAGACTAATTGAAGCACAAAATGATAGAATCATAAAATCGCAGAATGGTTTGGCTTGGAAGGTGTTGGATCCCAGAAATCTGGGTGTTTTGAGCTTTCTGTGCTTTCTGGCACTGACCCCCTGGAGAGCACTGCTTTTGACCTGAGGAAGGTCCCAGGAAGGGACCAAAAAGCTCATTTTTCCAGCCCCTTGTCCTGGACAGGGGTGTCAATCTCTAGATCAGTTTTCTAGGGGACTGATGCCACTTAGTGGCCAGCAGCATTGTGCTTCTCTTGGATTTATCTTTGGATAAGCAGCTTTCCCTCCAGTGCAGGGTGTGCCGTGCTGGACACACAGTGAAGAAAAACAGCTTGAAACTACTTGGACTTAGTGAGTGTGTCCAGACACAGGGCTGTGATCCCTGCTTTCCAGACACAGAGAGAGGTGTCTGCTTTCCAGCTTGGCATTGTCATAGGATCACAGAATGGGTCAGGTTGGAAGGGACCTTAAAGCTCATCTTGTTATACCCCCTGCCATGGGCAGGAGCACCTTCCACTATCCCAGGCTGCTCCAAGCCCCATCCAGCCTGGCCTTGGACACTTCCAGGGATCCAGGGACAGTCACAGCTTCTCTGGGCACCCTGTGCCAGGGCCTCCCCACCCTCACAGGGAACAATTCCCTCCTAATATCTAATTTAAATCTACCATCTTTCAGTGTGAAATTATTACCCCTCTCCTGGAAGGCTGGGTTACCAGTAGCCTGGAAGACTTCCACTGGCCACGCTGCTCCGGCTGAGTTCTTACAGCTGCTCTTTCTTTCTTTCTATTAATACTTCACTTTTCCTGTATTGACACCAACTTCCTAGCAACCAAGGTCACAGAGAAGGTGTTAAGAAGCCGGGCTGATTAATAATAAATCCTGGGGTTTGATGTCTTCTTTTTCTTGAGAGGCTTGTTAGACACCAGCAGACAGGGTGCTGAGCTGGGATTTCCAAGGGAACCTAAGGGATTTGGAAGACCTTCCCTGATCAAATTTCCCTTTGAATCCCAGTCTTCCTCCTGCTGGCCCTCAGAATCCAGCTGGGTGAGGCTACTGTCCATGGGAAGGTGAGCTGAGGCAGGGCAGTGGTGCTAAGCAGGGGTCTGAGTGTGAGAAAACCAATGCAGCTCGTTCATGATCATTCCCAGATCAGGAGAAGAAAGAGCTCTTGGTAGGCCAAGAATCCTATAATCACAGAACGATTTGGGTTGAAAGGAATCCTAAAGATAACCTAGACCCAGCCCCTGCCATGGGCAAGGACACCTTCCACTTTCCCAGGTTGCTCCAAGCCCCATCCAGCCTCACCTTGGGTACTTCCAGGGATGGGGAATTGACGATGTCTCCTGGTAGAAACAGCATTCAGACTTCTTCCTTTATTACTGTTCCTTTCCAAAGGAAAAGAAAAGCATTTTCTTCCTTGGAAATCTTAACATTTACATTATTAACTTTTTTTTTGAGATTTTAAAACCTTTTATTACCACTACTTCTACTTACATTTGCAGCCTGTAGATAAACTACCTGACTTGCCTGGCCCATTTTTCTACCCAATTTTTAAGAGATTCAATTCTTTCCTTTGAGAAGAAAAATGCTGGTGCTTCCAGGAGCCTTCCACATCTTTACAGGGTCACTTTTCAGCAGGACAAAACTCTGTAGAGCTTGTTCCCATAGCTGCTCTTGCTCCATTTTAAACATGCACTGAACTTCTTAAAATACCAAATTTATTGCCAGTGCAGCTGCTTTAATGACAGGTTTGAGGCTTCTTTGGTTTCAAGGTTGGGTGTGTTTGTGTTCACATCTCCCCAGAGGGGATGCTGAGTCCCCCCAATCCTCTGCCACTGTCCACTGCTGGAGCACAAGGCAACAGGGCAAGGAGAAACCAGCATCTTGCAGAGGATTTGTCTGCTTCAGCTTTGGTCTTCTCCCAGCCACGCAGAGGATGCTCCCCTGCTCCATTGGGGTCTGCAGAGCACTTGTAATTGCCAGGGAAAAGCAAGGTCAAGGCTGGTTCCCAGATGCATCATAGAATCATTAAGATTGGAAAAGACATCCAAGATCATCAAGTCCAACCTTTGATCAAGTATTCCCATGCCCACTCAGCCATGTCACAAAGTGCCACATCTACTCATTTTTTGAACACTTCCAGTGATGGTGATTCCACCACTTCCCTGGACAGCCTGTTCCGATGCTCAGCCACTCTTTCAGTGAAGAAATTTTCCCTGATATCCAACCTGGCACCACTAAAGATCATTTTTCCTTGTCCTATCACTGGATACCTGGGAGAAAAGACCAAACCCAACTGGCTACACCCTCCTTTCAGGTGTAGAGAGCAATAAGGTCCCCCTGAGCCACCTTTTCTCCAGGCTAAACACCCCCAGCACCTGCCAGGTACAGAAACCCTCCTAAGCTGAAAACACAGACACAAAGAAAAAAAAAAGCAACTCGAAATAAAGCACTAGCTGCTTCTGCAGTGTGAAAAACACCCTGGTGTTGAGATTCTTCCCAGAAATTTTCTTCTGCTGGGCTGCTCACAGACATCTCATCCACACTTCCCATCAGTGTGATGGACCATCACTCCTCCAGCCTCTCTGTTACAGAGCTTTTTGTCACACAAACAGCACCCAAAAAGGGCTACAGCTCTGTTGTGCTGGGTGCTCTGGAGCCACTCAGTACCAGAGAGTTTCCAACCCTAAAACAGCTTTCAGTTTAAATAGGGGCAGAGAGACACAATCCCACGTGTCTGTGGGAAAAGGGACCTGCTGCAGGTTTTGCAAACCTGCAAATTTTTTTGCAAAAAAATTTTGGGTGATAACACCCCCAAAGCAAGCCCACACAGGCTGGACCCATAGGTGAAGGATAAAATCAAGAGGTGTCATTTGGACAGCAGAAATCTCTCGGGAAGTCTGGGCAGGTGCTGCCACAGAGTGAACCTCGGCATTTGCTTAAACAAACAGCTGGTGGAGGATTGGGTTTCAGAATCAAACTGCAACCCAGCACCTAGTGAGCTTCATCCATCATTAGTCTTTCATTAGGAAACTTGTTCTTGGCCTGCTCCCCAGTTCTCAGAGAAGTGATTCAGGTAAATGCCAGCCCTGCTGTGTCCTGCAGTCTCTCTTCTTCCATCCCTGTAGCAAATTCCCACTTTCTTCTCATTTAAAAATGGGATTCCTTCCCTTCCATGAGTTTTCACTGCGAATGCTGCCACTGCCCCATCCTCTCCATCCATCCCTGCTCCCCATGTCTAAGCAGGAGGAACAGGTGGGACAGCTGACCCTGGTGAATGAAAGGAGAGCACAGTTTGGCTCCCCTCACCCCTTTCTCACAGCCTGTCCCCGCTGTCAGTGATCCCCCAGCCCCTGGGGATGGGGGATTTGTGTGAATTAGTCACATGAAAGCAAAGAGCCTGCAGCAGGCTGCTCCTGGGCTTTGCTTCACCTCCAGCAGAGGGGATGGATTGCCACTGTGTTCCTCAAGGCTGGACTCAAATGACACTTTTTTTTTTAAACCAAATGGCTTTCTAGTAAGACATGCCAACAGCCCTGNGCAGAGGGGATGGATTGCCACTGTGTTCCTCAAGGCTGGACTCAAATGACACTTTTTTTTTTAAACCAAATGGCTTCTATGTAAGACATGCCACAGCCCTGATAAAAACTAAAAAAAAAAAAAAAAAATAACAACTTACAATGATCCCAGCTGCACAGGGAGATGTGTAAAGCCAGACATGGGTTATGAGATGTTTTTCCATCCCTGGGGTGGGATTTGGTCTCATTGGCCTGGTGTGGAGCTCCACAGCCTGCCATCACACAGAGGGCTCCAGCAGAGCATTAATGGCCCCTCTCTGTCCAAACCCTGTTAGTCTGGTGTCACACTCAGCAGACTCCCAGGTGGACCCTGCCAAGGTGGACTCACATTTAGATACTGCTCAGTGAGTCCTATCCCAGGGATATCATCCTCTCAGAAGTAAAAACCACAAACTCATGGAAGTCAGAGGGATGAACATCAAACCTGTCACTCCAGGAGAAAGCAGTCACAGAATGGTTTGGGTTGGGAGGGAATTTAAAGATCAAAGTTCCAAACCCCGTGCCACAGGCAGTACAAGTCTGAGATAACTCAAGACTTTGCTTGACTTTTCTCCTCAGTGAAAGTGTCAGTGATGTTTCAGGGTTGTTGGGAGCGCCTGATAGGTTGATCATTGCCCAGCACGTCTTCTATTTATTATTAGTGCTGTGAGTCTTAATTTGTTTTCTCACTCAAACAACTTCATTCACACTTCCCTCTCTTTTTCTGCTTACCTTTGTTGCCTGAATCCAGCAAGAAGTCACTCCCCACCAAGTCTTAAAAAACACTTGAGTTGAACCACAGCAAGATTTTTTCACCCCAGCTTTTCAGCCCTGCCAGTGATCTGAATAATTGGTTATTCCCACAGGTCTAATTGAGATATCCTGGTGCCTGCTGCTGCACAGACCCAGCAATGAAGAGAAAAACAGAAGTAGAGAGAAAAAGAGCACATAGGTGGGATGAGGAAGGAAGCCTTGATAAGAGCCTGCTCAATACATTTTAAGTCTAAATTAATGCTTTAATTCAATGGGTTTGCAAAATGAATGAATATTGAACCCCCCAAACCCAAGGTGATTCCCTTATTTCAGGGCAGGAGGCCTGTTCAGTCCAGCCAGATGCATTTCATAGTCATTTCCAGCACTGTGTGTGCAGGGGGGAGGGCCATTAAAAATAAAAGTGCCAGTGTTCCAAATGCCAGCCCTGTACCCACCTGTTCCTCTTTGAGCCCAAACGTGGCCACCTCTGACCCTGCTGTGGGTCTGAGGCACTGGGGAGGCTGCACCTCCCACCCCCCAAATCCACTCTCCCATGGCAGCTGTGTAAACCTCAAGGGCAACAGCTGGGGACAAGGGATGATGTCTCCAGCTCCTGGGTGGAGGGACAGCAAGGGGCATCTGCAAGGGCTCCAAATCACTGACCTGGCAATGGGGACTCGATTTATTTAAGTCACACAAAGTTTGACACTGCCCCCATTTGAACCCCCTGCTGATAAATCCAGCTCAATTAGTGCTCAGGAGTTCTCACCACAAGGTGTTAATTTGGTAATTGCCTGCCCTGAGGGACTGCAGGATGGGTTTTGGGTTCAGGGTCTGCTCAGTTCTGCCATGATCCCAAGGGCATCCTGAGGGACTCTGGCTGCTTGATTTTTGTAACTGCAAGGATGGGAGGGAGAAGAGGAAAATGGTTAAGAAACTCTTCTCATCAAGGCCAGATGAAGCCTTGAAGTTACCTGGAAACTGCTGGAAGGATTTTTCCATCCTCTGGCAGCCAGGGACAGTAAGTTTCACATCCTGACTTCAGAAAGACAAATGTGCACTGGGTGATGCAGCCAGTGTGTGGATATCTGCAGGCTGTTTTCCAAAAGCCTGACATGGAACTGGACCTTGAGGAGATCCTCCTTAAGCTGCTTAATTGTGAACACACCAGTGGGATGAGATTGAAACTCTACCCTGAGGCATCCCTTTTTTTATCCTGTCTAAATACATGTCAGAAATCAACAATCCTTCTTCAGGATCTTTTTCCTGCCTTGAAGGCAGATGGAACTGTCAAAGAATCATAGAAAGGTTGAAGTTGGAAGTGACCTTAAAGTTCATCTACTTCCAATCCCCTGCCATGGAAATACACCCCTGTACAGAGGAGAAGGCAGTAAGGCACTGTTCCTATTCTAATACCAATAATTAGGATAGCCACAAGCTGTCCAGCTCAGGGGATCAGTGGGACAGAGGCTTTCTGGCCACAATAAAACAAATGCATCAGGGCAGCCCCCTGGGTGCTCCTAACCCTCATCAGGTAAGAAAAGCAGAGAAGCAAAGCCCACTGCCTTCCCAGGATCTTACCTGACCCACCTTTACTACTGGATGGCCTCAGAAAAATATCTCCCCTCTTCACAGTTTTCAGAAAGTGGAACTCCATAACTGAGACTGAATGTCCTTAGAAGATGGAACAACCTGGAGCAGAGGTTCACTTGCCAGCTCTGTTCTATGCTTACAGGGAGCTCTGGGAAAATCACTTCTTATCTACCAGTAATGATAACAGCAGGAATAAAATGAGATCAGTGACATTTTGGATCCCCAGACAATGAATTAGCAAAGGTAATAAATAAATAAATAAATCCAATATATAAATTAACTCAACAGGCACTATTTCAGAGGATGCAAAGTTCAGGAGACTTTTTTACAAGATTTGTTGAATATTGGGTGCAAACCAGGTTAATTCCCAGTCTTTTTCTTGAGATCATTGTGTCCTCCCACTCTTGCTGTCCCCCAGTTATGGTGCAAGGGACTGAAACTCTGAGAGATTGGACTGATGACAGCTGTTGGCTTTCTCTGTATCAGTCCAAGGCTGAAGAGGTTGAAAACCTTCCCATTACCTAACCCACAAAATACACCCAAAATCCAGCATGGGCTCCAGGACTGGGTATCTCCCAAGGGAAGAGCAATGAATTTCCACATCCGGAACATAAATATTCCAGGTTCAAACAACCTTTTAATTCCAGAGTCTACACCAACTTTCCACCTCCCTTTGCCACCACCAGCTCTGCCAGGCCATGGGCAGGCACCAAAACCCCCTCCCACCCCCATCCAAGCCCCCTCCAGCTCAATCAGCTGTCACAGCCCCACATTCCTGCAGGACTCCCAGAACTGGCAGCTCTGGACATCTGCTCTTCTCCACCCCCACAAATATGCAAGCAGGTGTGAGGCACCACCACTTGCCTTGTTCCTGGCCACTTTCTCGCAGGCATTGGGAATGAAGGCACAGCCAGAGGGGCTGATGATCTGTTCCCCTCCATCCTCTTCTTGTCCCTCTGCGAAATGTATAGAAACAAAAATCAATATCATTACTTGAATTGAACAATCTAGAAAAGAAGAAACTCGAGTGTCTGAATATAATTTCTCTCTACCTCACTCTAACAGGGACTTTTTACCAATGATGACAAAACCCAATTCATTCCACCCCCTGCTGCGGGCAGGGACACCTTCCACTATCCCAGGCTGCTCCAAGCCCCATCCAACCTGGCCTTGGACACTTCCAGGGATCCAGGGGCAGCCACAGCTTCCCTGGGCAATAAAATACCTAGAGAATACAGAAATAAAGAGAGCACAGAAATCCCTTCCTATGGTGAGTTTACAGTTATCCAGCATATCCATAATTTTATGGATAACAATCAGCATGGAGCTCTGTACAGGGCTGGGTTTATCTACATCCCAGTGAAATTGAAAATAATGAATAAAAAGAAACTAAAAGTGAAGCAAATGTAGTTTGTGCAGTTTATGCCCTACAGGTTATTAACTGGGATTAAAAGAAAATAATAATTCAGCACATTCAACTTTTTTGCTGTTGTTGTTTTTCAGACAAGTAGAATTCAAAATAAAATAAAATAACATAACATGAAATAACATAACATAACATAACATAACATAACATAACATAACATAACATAAAATGCTATCCATTCTGCACTGAAATTTTCAGCTCACAAATGTCTCCCATGGGCCAAGGTTGTGTTTTTTGAGGGACAACCTCCTTTCTTTCCTTACGGAATGGGGTGATGCCTTATAGGAAATGCAGAGTTCATCTCATGACTACATGGGATCATGTGAGGTCCCTGAGCCCCACTGCTGCTCTCAATATCCTTACAAGGTGTACCAGTAGCTCCAAATTGAAAAAGTCCATTTTTTAAAGCTTCCACACGCCCAGTGTGTTCCCAGCTGCCATCCCCACATCGCTGTGAAACCTGGCACTGCCTGCAAGCACCAGCACATTCCAGTGACACCAAACCCCTCTGTCAGCCTCAGTTTGCCTGGAACACTTCCAGGGATCCAGGGGCAGCCACAGTTTCTTTGGGCAAACTGTGCCAGGACCTCACCACACTCACAGCCAAGAATTAATAGGATATCTGAGTACCCCAGAGGGTCTCTTAGGTCCTCATCCCACCCTGGGAGAGGGCAACACTCTCAAAATGTTGTTTATGGTTGGGAAACTGAGGAATGAGATGATGTGCCCAAGATCTTATAAGAAGTTTATGGCATAGCAAGTTGTTGTTTTTTTTTTTAATCACACTTTCCCCTGCATCTGAAATAGTAAATTCAATACGACTGGCACAGCTGGCTGTGAAGCCAAATGGCCCACACTGCTGTTATTGAAGCCTTTCAACCTCCAAAACAGGATTGCTGCAGGCAGCTGCCTGTTGGGATGTGTCTTACCCTATGCAAAATCCTGAACTGTGTTTAGAAAAGACTGGGAGAGAAAAATCATCTCAGCCGAAACCATGCTGAGGATGTTCCTGCAGTGAGGATGGTGGAGTTCCTGCACCCAGCAGCATTGCCTGGGCCTGTTTCATTTACTCTTGGTCATTGCTCTCTCAAATAATCCTATTACAGCCCACCTTTCACCACAGATCCTGCTCCCTGCCTTTTGTCCCCATCCTAAAAATTCTTTTTAGGTGAGCATTTAAATCTCTGGAAGTGATGGTCACTCTGATTTTAACACAAAAATATTTCCCTTCCAAAAAAATGCTGAGAATGTTTCAAAAGTATTTTTCCCCTAAGAAGCAAGATTAAACTAAGCGTCAAGATTTTGACAGAAGATGGGGGGAAATAATAGATAATTTTAGAGGGCATTTTGATTTATGCCTCATAGGAGTCTGGAAAGGAGCAGAATGACAAGTTTGCTTGCAATTTGCTTCTTCAACTCTGAGAAAGCTGAAAATGTTTTCAAATTCCAGCATAAGGAAAAAGAAAGGGTAAGTGTTCAAGGCCAGGTTGGATGGGGTTTGGATTAGCCTAGTCTAGTGGAAGGTGTCCCTGCCCATGGGTGGAACAAGATGATCTTTAAGGTCCATTCCAACCCAGACTATTCTAGGACTCTGTGATTCTGTGATTAATATTATTTGCCAGTCAAAAATTCTCTGCAAACTTTTACCCACACCAATGGATTCATTTCCAATCTCCCAGAGACACTATCTTTTTCTTCTTTTTTTAGTATCTGATGGAGAAGAGGTGAAAAGGCACACTTTTAACAACACTAGGGTTGGGAGGTTCCTGGCTGTACTGATTGTGGCTCATCCACAACCGGTTGGGTTTAGCCTCTGCTGTCTGACCCCAGCACTTGCCAAAGCCCAGCTCCTCTGAGCAAAGAGCCCATGAGGATTTTGGACCAGCTCCAAATCCAGCTCCCTCCTCCTCCTCCTGCAGCCCTCTGGCCATTAAAAGATAAAACTGCTGTACCTGCAGTAAGTGGCTTTATTCTGGAAATAATAAAAATCTTTGGTGGGAGAATTTTTTTTTTTT
>VWZS01003105.1:0-22141 GCA_013397075.1 Rhabdornis inornatus | reverse complement strand
AGGGCGAGTGGAGAGCCAGCCCGGGCGAGTGAAGAACCAGCCCCGGGGCGAGTGAAGAGCCAGCCCGGGCGAGTGAAGAACCAGCCCAGGGCCAGCGTGGCTAGAGACTGCCCTGACCTGAGCAGCATGAGACAGGAATGTTGATGGAAAACCTTTAGAGAGAATGCCGAGGTGATGTGGGGGGAAACGAGGCCAGGTGGTAAAAAAGTGAGGGAAGGGAGGGGAGTTTGATATGGTTATCATTAGGGAAAAGGGTAAAAAAATGAGGCATTGGTGTAGAGGAGCGTGGGAGAGGGGGAAATACCCAAATCCCCAAACACACTCACACACACACAGACGTCAGTAGCATCAGCTGCTTCAAGAGACTTTTGGGCAGCCCCATGCATAGGCTGCTTGCTGGAGAGCATTTCTGACCATCCCAGCTCCTGATTCCTTGGGGAAACCTTGGAAAGGATGAACCCCACCCCTCTCTGGAGATGCCAGCCCAGATCACACCCCTGGTGTGATAAAAAGCCACAAAGGACCCAGGAGAGGAGGACGAAGGGACCAGCTGCTCCTTTGCTGAAGGTAATGTCTGCAATTTTCTTTTTTTTTTTCTGATGTAATGCCTCCTGTGAGTGAGATTTATGGCCAAGCCTGGAATGCACAGGCAGCAGGCAGTGCCTCACCAAGGCTGTGGGAAGCATCCTAAGGAACTCTGGGCAGGGAAAAAGATGCCATGGATGGAAAAGGGAAAGGGGGTGAGGTGGTGTCCTCACGGTCCAAACTGAGCCCCAGACTCATTAGCAAATTCCCAGGGATCACACCACTCTGCCTGGATGTAATAATCTATGGGTGTGATGATAATAATCTATGCTATTGGAGCATCCTTTCAAAGTGGGTTCAGGCTCTTGGCTGTGGACAGACCAACCGCAGGGATGTGTTTGACCTTCAGGAACATCTTCAAACCTGGGGTTTTGTTCTCCAGGGCAGCAGGGCTGGTGTTTGGAGCCCTGTTGGGCTGGCCTCTCCTCTCACAAGTCAACCCTTCAGGGACCCAGGGGTACAGGGACTGCTGAGGAGGGGCTGTAGGGTGTGGGGGACAATTTCATCCCTGGGAAGCTCTGCAATCTCAGATTGCTCCCAAGGAGCCTCCTTTGACAGCAGAGGGTGCCCAGGTGATGAACACCTTCCAGGGGAAGCGACTTTCTGATTTTAATTCTCACCTTGAAATAAGTGGTGACCAGCAGGTTCCCACTAGTGCCTCCCTGTCACCATGTCCAGCTGTTGAACTATGCTATCCCCACATGATCTTTGATTTATTTAATGCTCCAGAATCATTATTGGACAATGAAGTGCTTTCTCCATTTCATCAAGGAAAACCAGGAGTACACACCTACAGAGAGGTCCAAATTCACCCTTGTTACCCTCAGACTCTTCAGTGAGGAATTTAAATGATGAGCATCCGAGCCCTGACTCCGTCTGGAGTCAACAGAGAGACAGCCCCGTCTGGACACACTCCTGGCTTAAAATCACCAGATAAACCAGAAAATATAACTTAGAGAGCTGTAATATGAATATCTTTTTATAGTGAAATAAAAATGTTAGAAGGTCTAACAAGGAGATGAGCAGGATGGACAGGCACCTTACAAGGACTGCTGGTGATTCTGTCACAGCCTTTCTAAATAGGCTTGGGCAATTCCCTTATTTCCTCCTCCATGCCTCCCTTTTTTAAGGAATTAAATGTCAGCACACTGGGACTGGGCGATGTTTCAGAGGTGCTCACTGAGCCCTTATTCCCACTGAGGCAGAGAGCTCATCACCACCATTTATGGAGTAAGTTCAATAAACTTTGAGACACTCCCATGAAACCCCACAAGAGTTAAAAAAAAGAAAAAAAAAGGGCTCTTGAAACTTCTCCAAACCCAAGGGCCTAAATATAGTCTCTGGTTAGATAAAGACAATATTCTGCAGACAGATGCAAACTTGATTTCTTGAGATTTAAGCTTCCTGGAGGGTGTGGTTAAGACAGGGTTAAGATGAAACTCTGCTTCAAAAATCTCCCCTGAGATAATTAATTTGGCTCACAAGGCTAAAATCTTAACCTGAGTGACTTGCCCACAGAAAAGTTGCAAAACAGACAAGAAAATCTCTACATGAGTTTTTGCCTCATGTGAGATGCCTTTTGGTGCAGACAGGGGGACAATGAGGTGGTTAATTCCAAACGTGCAGTGGTCTGGGCTCAGACATTTCCTTTGGAGAAGGTCAGAGCATTAGCAATTGACTTTAAATCAGTGGGATCTCTCCTATTTATCCCTTCCCTTCTTTGCACTGCTGTCACATCCATGTACCTCTGTGCATGTGGGTGTAGACAGGAAAACCAAAGGCTGAGCGGCCTCCCTCCTTCCAGCAACAACTGCTCCCAGGAAAGCATTCATCCTACAGTCCAGGGTGGAAAAAGACAAAGAGCCCAGACAAGTGACTGCCCAAATGCCAGGGGTATCAGCAAGCCCATTTGGGGAGTATCACCTCCCATCTCACCCCGGTGACAAACCCTCCCAGCCTCAGGGATCTTTGGGGGATTGAGGACAGCTGCCCCATTCTTTCCTCCTTCTCTTCCTCGTGCCAGGCAGGGACAGATGTGGCTCTGGGTCTGCCTCAGATGATTGGGTTACTCCAAGTGGCTCCAAAGGGCACGGGCTGTTGGCTCTTAGTTTGCATATCTGCTGCTCACAAGGAATATAATATTCCAGGGTGGGCAAAAAAAAGGAGATGCTGGCTGTAAATGGATGCATTTATATCCCTTTGACTTATTTATTTTCTTTCCTGGCTTTTATGGTCATTCCTGCCAATCTTTTGTACTCAAGTATCTGTCCCAATCAGCTCTTTAATCCCTAACTATTTAGCTATAATTTCCTAATCTACATTCTTCATTCTGCCTGGTTTGAGTTTTATAAATATTGTAACAGTGTGGTCTGGAAAGCCAACTTAGTGAGTCTTTACTGCAACAGCCACAGTTGATTCCAGTCGATTATTTAATACAAATCTTGCTCTTAAATCTTAGGTTTTAACATCATCAATAAATTCCCATTTGTACCAGCATAAGATTTTAAAATCCCAGTCTACAAATTGGACCAGAATAGCATGCATAAATAAGAAATACTTACCTACCTACATGGTTGAGATCAATGATCTTCCCAGTAACTAAGTCTGTTTCCTCATTAATCACTCAGAATCCATTATCTGGGAACTTTTAAACAGTATAATTCCCTGTATCACTGCATGACTCAGCTCCTTATGTAAAATTTGCATTCATTTGTTTGATCAGGTACTGAGGTTATTGAAATAATGACTGTGTGAAATTCCCTGCCATGGATTTCTCTAGAAATCACAAAGTCTTCATCTGGCTTTAAGACAAACAACTTCCCCCAAAAGCCATTCATCCCTCCACTGCAGTCAACAGGGATTTTTCTACAAGCAAAATTACTTAGAGCAGCATGTCCAGTATCAGAATCATGAAGTTTTTCAGTGAAAATAAATTTGAGCCATTTGTACACTCTTCAGTCTGTAAATCCATTGCCCTAGCTGAGTATTAGGACAAGCAGTGGCATGGGATAGAATTCTACCTAAACCCTTTTGCAGACATCATTACATCAGGCACTGCACAGGTCTGAACAGCTGACAGGGAAGAAT
This sequence comes from Rhabdornis inornatus, assembly GCA_013397075.1. Lineage (NCBI taxonomy): Eukaryota > Metazoa > Chordata > Aves > Passeriformes > Rhabdornithidae > Rhabdornis > Rhabdornis inornatus. The sequence goes on along the minus strand of VWZS01003105.1, from coordinate 18,469 downwards.
TATAGGGGCAGAGAAACCAAGGTGGTTGTGTGTGAGATGTGAAAAATCAGCAATGTCAGACACTGGGGGACATGGCAAAACTGATATTTCCTGAAGTAGCATCATGCAGGGGAACACCTCTGCCACAGGGGAGGATGGAGAGCCCTGCAGAGACTCTGACCCAACTTCTCCAGCAGAATAAAAGTGGAGAGTGACAGCAAAGCTGGGGAAGGGGAACCATGCTCCAGGGAGAGCTGGAGCCTCTGAGGAGTGTGTTCAGTGCTTCTCTGTGCTCTGGAGTCTGTGCTGGCCCTCACTAGAGCCCACCTTCAAAGAGGATTTATATTTCCTTCAAAGCCTGGGTTTATTCCCACCCCTAATTTTAGTGCTTCTCATCACCTGAAATAATTCCTTGGTTTTTTGGCTCTTTAGGAAGAGAAAACCTGAGAGAAAGGCTGATTTCCTTTTCCTGTCCTATATACTTGTGTGGACTGGTTGTGTATAAGAAACTTGGGTATTCCCTCCCCTTTTCCATCCTTTGAGAAGCCTCCACTTAGAAATAAATTATCTTCGTGATTCCAAACAGTTGTTTGTGATTCCAAACATGGCCATAATTCCCTTTGAGCATCCCTGAGGACACCAGCCCTACTGAGGGTGAGAGTGCAACAACCCCAAATTGAGGACTACTATAGGAGGGGACACCAGGATACTTTGCTTTTCACTTCTGATGATCACTTCCATCATTAAATGCAGAAATCCACCCATGTGTCCTGCCCTCCGTGCCATGACAGGCTCCTCTCAAAGGTGCACCAGGGCACCACACAGGTTGGAGGAGATTCCACTTAGACATCACCAAACAGGTTTTTCACCATCAGCTTGGTCAAACTCCAGGAGGCAGACCCCAAAAAACTGAGGGAACTCCATCCTTGGGGGGATTCAGGCTCAAGTAGACATGGTGCTGAGCAGCCTGATCTAAGCTGCTCCTGCTTTGAGCCCTCCAGATCCTTCTGACCCAAACCCCTCTGTGTGTGACCCTTGGACTTAGACTCGGTTCTGATCAGCCAGGCCAGGTTCTGCTGAGCTGCTGTCTGGTTCTGAAGGCACTGCCTGCTTAGCCAGGCAGCTCTCCAGGGCAGGGACCACATCCCTGTGTGTGTATGAGCAACTCCTCTGCTCAAGCAGCTCCTCCAGGTCCGGTCTCAATACAAATAATAATGATAAAATGAAAGGAAAGAACACAGTCTATCGCCTCTCACTCATGTGAATTTTTTTTTGCAGCAAACTTTAGTTTTTGAGGATTTCAGGGCTGTCAAAACAAGTCCAGGACTTTCTCCAGCATGCACTTCCATGAGATTCTAGCCTTCAGCACTGTGCAGAGGTACACACAGGAATGTTTGCTGACACACAGGCACTGGAAAAATCGGAACCACCTGAAAATATCCCTCCAAAACACCCCAAAATGCTCCAGGGCACCAGGGAGATTACAAGGGTTGTGCTGTCACTGCTTTTCCAAGGAGGAAGCAGACTCTGAAACACATCTGAGGAGCAGCATTACACCTTCAGGGGTGGAGGATGGAGAGCTGTCCTCTGGCCAGGAGGCACAGTCCAGACTTCTCTTGTGAGATGACATGCTTCTTTATATCCCCATATGGATTAGGCTGCTATGGAATGTAAGGAAGTGTGTGGTTTCAGGGAGACATCACCCGTGTCCTCTGCTCCCAGCAACTGCCAGGAGTCCAAAGATTTCCTGTAACTGCATTTTATTTGAATTTGACTTTGCCAAAAAGAGCCAGGCAGGTGATAGTCACTCTGCAGTGCCCTCAGAACCCACAGAGGGCACATAGGGATCTGAACCTCTAAAAAGGTTGCAAATTCATGAATCCATGCAGATTTGATAACTAGGATATATTCTGCACATCTTTCACTGGAAAAAGCATGCAGTAAGTAGACTGTGGGTTTCATCTAATCCAAATAATATTCACATCATACTGAAAGTGATTTTCAAGGCCTTTCTGAAAATCACTACATCCCAGAGAGCATCAGTAATTCATAGAATCTTGGAATGGTTTGGGGACCTTAAAGCTCATCTATTTCCAACACCTTCCTCTGTTTTCCAACTCTTTCTCTTCCTTCTTCACGCTGTCAATAACCAAACCAGCCTCCAATTGGTCACTATCAACTCCCAGGGGAGTGCTCATAGAGAAAACTTCTCTTTGAGTTTCTCCTCCCCAGGTCAAACTACCACACCCAGGTTGCTCCAAGCCTTGTCCAGCCTGGCCTTGGACACTTCCAGGGATCCAGGGACACCCACAGCTTCTCTGGGCAACCTCTGCCAGGGCCTCCCCACCCTCACAGCAAAGAGTTTCTTCCCAATACCTAATCTAAATCTACCCTGTTTCATGTTGCCATCCATTCTCAGCTGGTAGAAAACACTTTGGTTTAAGTGACACAGAGGGAGAATCAAAAAGCACTGGGTAGGATTGACTTGTGAGGAGCAAAACTGAGCATGATCCAGATGTCACAAAATTCTCCTCTTTACTCCCAGTTATTCATAACAAGATCTTCTTTAATGGGCTTAAAGTGAATGCTACAGACACAGGAATTGCTGTAGTGGACTGCTGAAGGTTAATTCATTGCACTGCCTCAGCACAGTAACAGGACAGGCTGCAGGAAGTCACCTCCTAATTAATATGACATTGTGGAGCTAAGCAGGCACACAGCCTTATCAAAAACAGTGGGATTTTTTTCCTAAATCTATATTATCATAACTCAGGACAGTCCTGCCACGTAACAAATGCCCCTTTCTCCTCTGAGCACTGTTTAATACTTTGTTCTAATAACATTTTTTAGCAACAAGCTCAGTGGACCAAGTGCCTTTAAGCCCTCTAGGACAGCCTGGAGATATCCTGGATGTCTCCGGGATATCCTCAAGATCCTGCTACATGGAGAGGAAGACTTCACACCATTTCTCATACATTACTTTCTTCCACTATAGGACAAATATTCAAAACTCAAGACAGTTTTCAGTCAGTCTTGATTTATTTTAAGAAAGAATTTAGGATTTTTTTTTTTAAGCAACAGTTCTTATCATTAAGGTCTAGGTCAGAAAGGTTTTCAGATCTTCACTTCCCATGGGAAATTTTGGGAATTACACCCAAAAACACCCTTAACGAACTTGATCTAGTTAGAAGCTTAAAAACCATATGTATGCTTCAGTGATTAATGTTCACAACTTAATCATCTTCAAACTCCTGAGTGGGAATAGCCCTTGACCAGTTCTAATAGCAAAGCTGAGCTTAGGAACTGTTAGGGTCAGTCCCAGTTGACACAGGTCAAAACTGTGCCAGCAACTGTGCTAAACACAGCAGAAACCACTGAGTTCCTGTGCCTGCACCTCAGCCCTATAAAATGTACCAATATAGACCCTGAAACCAATGACATTTATGTTCCTCAGCCACCAAGATGCTTTGCAAAATTTCAGTCTGAATCAAAGCCAGGGCTGCTGCATCTGACCCAGGCCTTGTGGTCTCTGAGATGTAATTCAGGAAAGCTCTTGTCAAACCATATTTCATCCTGTCCTTCTTGTACAGAACCAATTCCTGGGTTATGATAATTCAGAAGAGAAATTGAGCAGAGGAAAATGATCTTTATTTTCTCCTTCTGAGCTGCATTTAAGGAAGAAGGGGGGATTCTCTCCCTCTGCCCTGCTCAGGTGAGACCCCATCTGCAGAGCTGCCTCCAGCCCTGGAGTCCAGCATCAGGAAGATGTGGAGCTGCTGGAGAGAGTCCAGAGGAGGCCACAGAGATGCTCCAAGGGCTGGAGCCCCTCTGCTCTGGAGCCAGGCTGGGAGAGCTGGGGGTGTTCATCTGGAGGAGGATCCAGGGAGAGCTCAGAGCCCCTTCCAGAGCCTAAAGGGGCTCCAGGAGAGCTGGAGAGGGGCTAGGGACAAGGGATGGAGGGACAGGACACAGGGAATGGCTTCCCACTGACAGAGGGCAGGGATGGATGGGATATTGGGAAGGAATTCTTGGCTATGAGGGTGGTGAGGCCCTGGCATGGGGTTCCCAGAGAAGCTGTGGCTGCCCCTGGATCCCTGGAGGTGTCCAAGGCCAGGTTGGATAGGGCTTGGATCAACCTGGGATGGTGGAAGATGTCCCTGCCCATGGCAGGGTGTTGAAATTGAATGGTCCTTAATGTCCCTTCTAACCCAAACCATTCCATAAAAACTAAGACAAAAAGGCACACAATGGAATGAGCAGGCAGGGGTGTGAATCTTGGCGTGGGTGTGAATTCCCTCCCTGAATTTGCTGATCACCCCATTTTTCATGTCTCAAACCCAACCTGGTGGTCTCTTAATCTCTGTGGTGATGAAAACCTGCTGCAGTCTGTGGCACTGTGGACTTTATTTAGTTGCCAAAAAGGATGCCCCAGTGCCCCTGGAGACAGCCTAAGAATGGCTTCCAGTGGCTTTCTTCAGCTCTGTGCCACACCTGCACATCACATGTGGCTATCCCACACAACCTGTGGCTCCTTGGGTGCTGCCAGATGCTCACGTGTTGGCAAATGAAGCCAAACCTCTGGCTGGCCAGCTGAGCCTGTCCCTAGACTTGACTGACTGCATAAATTTGGGGTTTAACCCTGCAGTGGAATCCCAGCCCTTATTTACTTTCTGCAGCTGTTCCCAGCCTGTTCTGCCAGAGTCTGGGCTCAGCAGAGACTCTTCCTGCACGGCACAGGCCAGGATTGAGTTACAGCACACACACACTGCAAGGACACAAGAGAAGAAATAACCTAGACACAGGGCTAAGGTTTGGGAAAACTCTTCCTGCACAGCACAGTCCAGGATTGAGTTACAGCACACACACACTGCAAGGACACAAGAGAAGAAATAACCTAGACACAGGGCTAAGGTTTGGGAAAACGTACAGGTTGTCTGGGAGGTCAAGGCTACTGTTTTACCTCTGTTCTTCCCTCCTTCCTCTGGTTGTGTACCCACACCCAGACCATGACAGAAGGTAAAAAACTCTAATTCTTCCTAAATTCTGTGAGGTTCTCAACATTCTAGTGCTGATGGGGCAGAGTGTGAAGTGAATTTTGTAACTGGAAGCTTGCAGGAGGTGTTTCTTTACCAGTAAGGTGGACATTTCCAAAGGGAAATAGCAAGTTTAAGTAGCTGATGCTTCCCTTGCTAATGAATACCCCAATGAACAAGGAGAAAGTATGAAGCAAGCACAGGAGTGCAGAGGTTACTCAAGTTAATACTTCTCCCAACACTGAGAGTGAGAAGACAAAAGGGAATTAAAAAAAAAAAAAAAAGAAAGAAAACAAAAAGAGGGAAAACCCCCTCCTAATCAAAATGGTTTTCAGAGAAAAATTTATCAAGTCACTTGGACTAGATGATCTTAGAGGTGTTTCCTGACCCTAATGATCTAACAACTCTTAAGTCCCAAAAAAATCACATACACATGGAAAAGAGCCAGTGCACAGGGTTGCAAAAATGTTGCTTTTGTCCTGTTTGGAAGCTGCCTCATGCCCTGCTGCTCGTGGTCTCTGGCAGCTGTCTCCTTTGCTGAGGCTCCAGGTACAGCTGGAGGGCTCAGGGTGGCTCTGAAAAGTGATGACTGACAAGTGGCAGGTGACTTCCCTTCAATGGACAAAGGAGGGGTCTTTCCTCCCTCCCACTTTTCCTTTTTCACTATTTAAAAATAATAATTAAAAAAAAAAAAAGGAAAGGGACGAAAAATAGGAAAAGAGGAAGAAGCAGGAAGGAACGAGCTGTATGAAGGTGTCCCCATGCAGGGGAGCTGGAACGAGATTATCTTTAAGGCCCCTCCCAAAACAAACCATGCCATGGTTCTATGGAGAATGGTGAGGCCTCCTAAGATGATGCCATAAGTGCTGCACCCCCCTCCTCTCCCTCTGAGCAGAGGTCAGTCCCCATGCCCCTGTCTCACATGTCCCATTCCCATTGCAGGTCAGTGTAGTAATTATGTCGAGATGGACATGACTGGCACCAACACCAATCTTTTATTAAAAACTTCTCATGCATTCTTTCAGTGGACTTCTCTCAGTCAACTCTGATTCCTTTTCTCACAAGCAGCTCCATACAGCACTGACTCCTTCTCTCCTCTCTGCAAGTTTCCTTTTTCCTGCTTCATGAGCTGTCCCTTTCCCAGCTGCCTAACCCTGTCTGTCCCTCACACAGCATCTGTGTACCTTGTCTGTCCCTTGCATGACTGCATGTCCCTTATCTCCTCACAGCACACCCCATCCCAAAGCCCCAGCAGGAGCCCATCCCAAATTCCAGCTTGTGGCCAGCTAGCCCACACTTTTATAACCCCCATCCTCATTGGCAGTCAAGGCTGTTTCCACTCCTCAGTAATCAGTCCAGCAGTAATCCATTGGGAAGGATTGCCTCCTGCACTGTCCTTACAAACTCTCTTCCCCCAGGTCGGGAGCAGCGGGGCTGAGCACACGCTGTGGTCCGGAGCTATGCTCTGCTCTGGCTGGTCAAACGGAACCAAGCCCGTCTTCCTCGGAGGTTTGGTCCCCTTCAACCAGCTAGAGCAGTGTGGAAAACACCAAGCCAGCAAGGTTTGCCTCCCTCTGCCCCAGCTCAGCCCCAGCAGCCCTTCCTCTTGGATGGATCTGCCACGGCTCCGAACATCAGAGGTGCACCTGGGGAGGAGGCACCTGGAAAGGTTTGGGATAGGCTTTTGGTTTTCATCACTGCAAGCAGGGCTACTCCAGCGTTTCCTTCATCCCTGGAAGTGTTCCAGACCAGGTTGGAGTAACCTGGTCTGTGGAAGTTGGAACGAGGTGGATTTTAAGGTCCCTTCCAACCCAAACCATTCCATGATTATCAGAGGCTCAAAATATCACATACAAAGCTGTTGGTCGTGAAACATTCAGCAGATTTCTAAGTCAATGTGGATCTGCACAGCCACAACCATCTTTATTTCCTTTCCCTATCAAACTTGCATCCACACCCCACCTTTTGCTGAGCACTGCCAGTCCAAATAATCTGTGATTAAATTATGAAAAAAAATATCACAAAGAACATGGGCAACTTATTCTTGAAAACCCTCTGTGTCCAAGTGTCTTTCTTACTTATTTAATGCAAAAAGGAGCTATAAATAACCACAACCTGCACAGCAAAGGTTTTTGACATCAGTTATCCCATATCCACTCAGCCACAACACACACACCAAATCACAGATCTCTCTGAGAGGTATCTTCTGAATCTTCCCACTCACACCACACTAATGAAGAAAAACAGCCACAAAAACTTGAAAATGGCTTTGCTGGCCTATTCTCTGAACCAGGCAATGAATTCAGATGTCTAACTTCAGACATTCAGCTCAGATGGTTGTTCCCCATTTTCACCCCACCAAAAAAATTCAAAGCTGTTAATAGATAAATGAACAAATTTATTTCAAACCAAGTTCTTTATGTGCATCATCCATGACACCACTCTTCTGGATGGATGGGGAGGAAAGAGCACGGATGCAGCAGAATGAGAAGTGGCATCAATCTGTTCCAAAGCATTTTGGATCTCTATTAAGGACAGAGATCTTCCTAGATGCAATGGAGCACAACTTCATGTTTTTCAGCAATGTCATTTGTAAAACCCAGATACACAAGGGGCTCCTGAGTATAGAAGGTTTAGTAAATTCAGGTCAAAAGACAAAGTGTTCCAAGGATGGGGAGGCTCTGGCACAGGGTGCCCAGAGAAGCTGTGGCTGCCCCTGGATCCCTGGCAGTGTCCAAGGCCAGGTTGGATGGGGCTTTGGGGAATCTGGTATAATGAAAGGTGTCCCTGCCCATGGCAGGGGTTGGAATGAGATGATCTTTAAAATCCCTTCCAATCCAAACCATTCCATTATTCCATCCCCCGGGTTCCCTTTCACTCCAGATACACAATTAATTCATCCCAGGCAAGGGCTGTGTCATCCCTGACAGTCCATGGATCTTAACCACTGAGATGCCCCATTTCAGCCCTAAATCCCTGGGGGTTTCTGAGCATTTGATGTAAACTCTTCTCAGTTTTACCTGGGCATGAGTCAAAAGGGGATTTTTAACACCTCATATCTCACTGCATGTCCCCTCCACACAACCTGAGTTTGCTCAGCACCACATCAATGCAAAGGACACCTGCAGAGCACAGCACTGGGCTGTGGATCCCCAGAGCCTCCCAACAGTGGGCAGAGCAAGCCCCAAAATAAAAAAAAACCCTGGAGAACCAGGACATAAGTGGAAATAGTCCCATGACTTAAAAAGTAAAAGACATTTCAGCCAACTGTCCTGCCAAGTACCCCAGAGAAATCTTGTTAAAAATATGAGTGGGGAAAAAGTATCTGTGTCTATTTGCTCAGTAACATGAGGAAAATAAAATTTACAAAACAAGACAGAAATTAAAATAGCTTCTTGATGTGATGTTCCCTCTTGGTAAGCATTCCTTGCATTACGGTAGCTTGGCAAAGGATATCCTCCCCATCTTCTGTTCCTCTTGCATTTCAGCAATTGTAAAACCCAGATATTCCAGTCAGATATTTTTTACACTAATAAATGATAAATAATAGAAAACACCAACAACTATTAAAAGGAAAGGTCTTTTGAATACTGAAAGCTCATAATTACATTTGATGATGATCTGGAATGAACCACCTTGCATCAAAAAGGACCAAAATTCCAGTTTCTTTCCCTGTTCAATTACCTTATAAAAAGAACAAAAAATGTTTCATTTTCTGGTCAATTTATGAACCGTTTTCATCCACCAATAATGTTTTGGAAAGCAAGAAATAGCATAGAATGTTGAAATCACCATGGTTCCGCTTTCTCTGCCATGGGATCATGGAATGAGCACAGCAGGACGATGTCACTCCTTCCTCTGCCAATCTCTGTAAGGCAAGAGCATCCATAGGTTTTAGTCCTGGCACAGCAGGAATGAAGGGGAGTGTAGACAGCAGCATTTTCAGGTGTCACACTCAGTGATTGTCTATCACCTTCTCTCATTTCCCTTCATCTCTACTAGCATGATTTTTTATATTGATTAATTGAAAAAAACCACACTCTTGCATTGAATTTTACTATTATGAGATAACCAGGATCAAAAATTACTAAATTCATGGAACAAATAATTTTTAGAAATTAGCAAGTTCCTCTGTCTTCAAAAAGTACAAATACTGATCCAATTTCTGTCTACTTGAGACCTAAAGTCCAAACCACTTTGGAAACATCCTTCAGCAATTCTGCATTGAGCAAAGCCCCTGCTCACAGTAAATAAAAACAAAGTTGCAAATCAAATCCACCTTCAGGACATTCTGCAGAGTATTTATGGGTGTGAAATAAAGTGCAATTTTATTGGGCATTAATTGCCATCTGTGTCACTTTTCAGGAAGCACTGCATTCATCCCAGAAGCCAGTTTTCCTCACATTAAATACATATATATGCCTGTATGTTTACATTGAAAAGATTCAAAGTGGAAGACTTCTGTAAACTTGATACAATCCGCTTCACTCTTTCAGTCTTTCAAAAGCAGACAGTGATCACACAAAATACTTTGGGCATCATTATCAAGGAGGATCTTTGGTGATTACTGTGCACCCTAAGAGTAGCACTGTTCTCCTCTCTCTCTTCATAATTATTTCCTGAGAGGACCAAGACCCACCTCTTGACCCACCACCGTTTATCTGCTCTTCCACCAGCTATACCCAGGTTCTCTCAGGGTATGAGACTATTTAATCCAGTTTAAATCCTCATTTATTCTCCCCTGAAGGAACAAAGGTGTCCTGCAAACATGCAGAATCTTCCCTTTGCTGCAAACAAAGAAAGAAAATAGGACAGACAAGCAATCACCCTGATTAACATTCTGATTAGCATTCACCCCATCACCTGATTGACTTTGCCTGATGCAACTTTATATGGTAAAGCCCTGCTTGAATCCTTTGCAAACCAACTTCAGGCTGGGATGATGAGACATTTGTGTACTTTGTCTTCTGTGTTTCTCATATAAACTGCTTGTCAGCTACCAGATCTTGTGCACCACACAACATATTTGTGATATTTGGCATCTCCCTCACTGCTGCTGTGCCAAGGGAACCGCCTGTGATATCTGGCATCAGGGGAGGCAGCAGAGGTGAGGGCATTAGGGGTGTCTCTGAAGGGATGGCATGAAGGTTTTTACAGGCTTTGGGAGCTGTAGGAAGCAGCAAGAGGATTTCCCTGTGGTGGAAGCGTAGGCACATTTCATTTTAGCATTTCAGTCTTCACAGTAAAAAAAAAAAAAAAGAAAAAAAAAGAAATGTGAGAAAGAGAGGGCAAATTCAGGTACTATAATGGAAGAACTTTTAGCAATTCCTTAACTGATTAAAGGGAAAACAGTTTGCTTGTAGTTGTCCTGTATATTGTATTCATACAGTCTTCTCACTGCTCAGCACAGGGTGGCTTTCACAGGTAATGGGAAGAGCAATCAGAATAACAACCTCTCGTCAGCTATAACTTTTCTATCCTCCAAAAGCTCCTTGCTCTGACCCCATTTGTCTTGTTCCCACTAACCACAGAGTCACAGACTGGTTTGAGCTGGAAAAGACCTTTAAAAATCATCTTGTTCCACCTCCAGCCATGAGCAGGGACACCTTCCACTGTCCCAGGTTGATCCAAGCCCTGTCCAGCCTGGCCTTGGACACTTCCAGGGATCCAGGGGCAGCCACAGCTTCTCTGGGCACCCTGTGCCAGGGCCTCACCACCCTTACAGGGAAGAATTTCTTCCTCATATCCCATCTAAACCTGCCCTCTGCCAGTTTAAATTCATTTACCTTTGTCCCATCACTATCTGCCCATATAAAAAGTTGCTCTCTCTTTTTTGCAAGCCCCCCTTAAGCACTCAAAGGCCACAATCATTCAGAATTGTACATTGGTTGAAACAAAGGACCACAATTCCTTTTCTAGCCCAGCTGGGTTCAGCACAACCAATTCAGCCAGAAGAAAAAGGATCAGGGATGGTCCATTCTGCCTGGCACACACCTATCCACTTTGCCCTTGTATCCATGGCATCAGCACAGAAGGATTGGGTCTGGATAAGAGGAATCTTTGGTTAAAATGGGACGTGGGGTTTTTGTCACCCACCCGTGGTCACCACCCCACTTTCTGAGCAGGAAACCTTCAGCAGTGCTTATTCTCAGAAATCCCTCCCTGGGATAGTTCTGAAAACTTCACTGCACTGCAGTCAGAATTTGCATATGATTGGAAAAGTGGTGAATTTCCTTTTTTTTTTTTAATTTAAAAAATAAAACAAGTGGAATTGAACCACAGCGAGGTGAAAGGGCTCGGAAATTAGCATCCTACAGGTGCTGTTACAAATCTCGCCAAAACCCCTCTGAGTCACTTATCTGCAAAACTTTTGCATTCTGACACCTTCTTACAAACAAGAAGTTGTGGCCAGGAGTGATTTCTCTGCAAGAAAAAAATAGAAAAATAGGAACCCTTCTTGAAAAGAAATGGTTCTGGAAACATTCACAATCAGGTTGGATGGGGCTGTGAACAAGCTGATGTAGTGGAAGATGTTGTTCATTGCAGGGTGTTGGACTAGATGACATTTAAAGGTTCTTTCCCACCCAAACTACTCTATGCTTCTGTGATTTTTTTTTGATTTCACAATGAATGACCAAGATTTTCAGATTTCACCTGGGAGCAGGAACATGGCTACAGTAGAATTGAGTTTATTTCTGCAGGCTGCCCTATCAGACCTGCCTGGCAATTCTAAGTTTAAGATCTGGGGTGCAGGGATATACTGGTGAGAAAAAAAGTTTTCTGAATTCAATTTGGTTTGAGAGTGGTGGGTGGTGGAACATAAAGTAAGGGCTGGATTTTGGGCAAATAGCACTGACCAATCAATGCTCCACAAATGCCCCTTTCCTAAAATGTCACTTTGCAGCTAATTTTCTTAAAATTGACTTCCAGCTACTGAGTGTCCATCAGATATTAATTATGCAAAGGACATTTCAGCCACTGGCAGCAGCCACAGTTGAGGTGTGACTGTGATCTCCGTTAAATGTGCTTGAAAAATTTAGGCATGAAGTAGGAGATGGTAATTTTACTGCAGCAGCTAGGGAGGAAAAATACAGGTGGCTAATAGAATAAAAACATTCATTTAACTCTTCTGCTGTGTCTGCTGTGTAAGAATCAAGGGATGGGAGATTGGTGTAGTGACTTCATAGAATTATGGAATGGTTTTGGATGGAAGGGACCTTTAGACACCATCCAGTGCCACCCCCTGCCATGGGCAGGGACACCTTCCACTATCCCAGGTTGCTCCAAGCCTTGTCCAACCTGGCCTTGGACACTTCCAGGGATACAGGGGCAGCCACAGCTTCTCTGGGTACCCTGTCCCAGGGACTTTCTGCCCTCACAGCCAAGAATTCCTCCACAATATCCCATTCATCCCTGCCCTCTGGCAGTTTGAAGCCGTTCCCTGTGTCCTGTCCCTCCATCCCTTGTCCCCAGTCCCTCTCCAGCTCTTCTGGAGGCCCTTTAGGCTCTGGAAGGGGCTCTGAGGTCTCTCCAGAGCCTTCTCTTCTCCAGGTTTGTGGTGGAAGGATCTTGACTGGACACCAAGCTCTCTCCTAGCCACTCTATCACTCCCCTTTCCCAGCTGGATAGGGGAGAAAAAATAGATGGGAAGCAGCTTCTGGCCTGAGATAAGGCAGTTTACAATAACAAAAGCAGAAGTGTGTGCACTTTTGCAAAAGAAAAAAGCAAAGATAAAAAAAGATAATTTTATTCTCTACTTCCCATCAGTGAGTGATGTCTGGCCACTTCCTGGGAAGCAGGGCTCCAGCACACAGAGCAGTTGCTCTGGAGGACAAACATTGTAGATAACAAATGCACCCCCTTCCTCCTTTTCTTAGCTTTTATCTGAGCTGACAGCCTATAGCATGGGATATCCCTTTGGATATTTTGGGGGTGCTGTCCTGGTTGTGCTCCCCCAGGATCTTGGCCACTCCCAGCCCCTGGATGAGGGAAATGGAGGGACAAATCTGATGCTGAGCCAGCCCTGCCCAGCACCAGGCAAAACTCTGGGGTGTTCCCAACACCTTTCCAGCTCCCAATGCAAAGCTCAGCGCTGGGAAAGCTGCTGTAAGAAAATGAACTGCAGCTCAGCAAGACCCAGCACAGGGCTGAGCACCCCCAGCTCTCCCAGTCTGGCTGCAGAGCATTTTCCTGGCTCTTCTCTGAATTTAACCAGTTTGAAGGGATCTCTTAATGTGTCTGACCCAACCATCCACTCACAGCACAATTTAATTAAATTAAACTAAAATTAAACATCAGCGTTTAATCAGAGTGCTCAGAGCCTTGCTCCATCAAATTTTGAGTTTCTCACAGATCACCACTGAACTCAGGCTTAGTCTAACCCCAAAAATTACCTCCACAATGCAGAGTGGGTCATGCAATATTTGTATGTAGAAGGGAGATGCTGCTGTATTTATAGGGATTTATAATATGTATAAATTTATGATATAGGAAGAAAATACATTCTGTCCAGAAAGGGGGGGAAGAAAGTAAATGTGTTCCTACTTGTAAATAAAAAACAATCTTATTTTACAGAAGTATCATAAACTTAACTGATGGCAATTAAAAAATTGTGTCATGTTCTCTTTTTTAATTTACAGCAAGTTCATGTTTCATGCCAATACACTCAGATTTGGGCGCCTGAAGAATCTCAGGTAAAGTACTTAAATAGCAAATTACTCTCAAGAAAGCTTTCACCACAGCCAAGAGCAGGGGTAGGTTTCATTTCAAAAAGCTTTTGATAACCTTTCATTTTTTGTTGTTTGTTTCAGTAAACCTTTTTTAGTGTCCCAGTTTCCAGATCTCTAGCTAAGAGAAAGCTACGTGTCAGAATAAGACAAATCCTATGGGGTAACTTCTAATCTCATGGGGAAAATATATATATATACTTTTTTTTCCACTTCATAGAATTAAGAATTACAAAACAATTATTTGGAACTTGGAAAAAAAATCTTGAAATCAGAAATTTCAAGAGGCACATTTTCTCCTCAGACCGTCACATCTCACCTATGACAACTACCAACAAATGCGTTCGTGCCTTGATATAAACCATGGAAATTTTTTTTTTTTTTTGCCATTGTAATGTTGTGGTGCATCAGCCGTGTTCAAATGGTAAACTATTCACCTTTCAACTGCCTAGGTAACCCAAACCACTGACGCATTTAAGGTAGACAGTTTAGGGTCAGGCTGGTTGAACCCGACCTTCCGCTGCCTCGTAGGCTTTCAAAAACGTATTTTGCTTCTAAAATTGGCAATTTAACTGACCCACTTTGAAAGGATATTTCAGTAAATGGCATTAGAGAAAACCCCTTCTGAGGGGACTGTTTCCTTTAACCTGTACACCTCTAACTTGAAGAAGGAAACTGAAATATACGTTTAATTTCTGAAACATCAGCATCTTTCAAACAAGCGGATGTAGGTCACGGGTATTCCAAAACCCGCAAACTAAATTCTACCCTTATTTGCATCCTCCTTTGGATGGTGCAAGGTGAGTAAAATTTGGACTGAGGTATAAGTATTAAGCAAATATAAAAAATCTGTACCTTCTCTGCATCATTTTTATTTAAAAAAAAAAAAAATATATATATATATACACTAAAATTAGACCTGGGAAGAGTTCTGCTCAGCAGCTCCAGGCTGTTACACTGAGTGTCACTTTATGGGGCACATCTACTCATAAACCACTGTCAGAGCAAAATGATGGGAGTATTTCCTAAAAAACAAAATATCAGAGAATAGACTTGATGTTATAGAATCCTAAAATCATAGAATGGTATGGTTTGGAAGGGACTTTGAATATAATCCAGTTCCACTCCCTGCCACAAGCAGGGACACCTTCCACTATCCCAGGTTGCTCCCAGCCCTGTCCAACCTGGCCTCGGACACTTCCAGAGATCCAAAGGCAGCCACAACTTCTCTGCAACCTGTGTTTTGTGTCATTTTGCATCTCTCAGCCTTCACAAAGTGTCTCTAGAACCCCTCCATCCTCTCCCTAACTTAGGAACTGGAAGTTTAACTACGCCCATCACATTTCCCAAACTCCTTTCCTTAGGGACAAAACACCACCTCAAAGCACAAGAGAAGGAAAATGAAAGCAAAATGAAAAGGTGGCAAACTCTAAACAAAGTTCCCTCATTTTTTTCTTATGTGGAGAGTGACTGACTTTTGGCAACTCACTAATATCACCAAGCATTCCGATCAACACTGAGATATCACACCTGAGGTTTAACTGTGAATAAATGTAGCCCAGCTCAGAGAAGAATTGAGCTTGAGCAGGGACATTGCTCCTCAGACATCAAGACAAATTACAGCCCATGGGAAGAACATGAGAGCAATCTGATGGTGGCCAGCTGTCCAACATCTGCCCAGTCTGAGGTGAAAACACATCAGACCAACCAAGGAGTGAACAGACCCAAACCTGTGCTAGCAAAATTTGGTTTGATACTACGGCATCCCAATTTAAAACTGAATACTTTCCACCCACAAAGTTGCAACGTTTGTGGCTTTGTCACCATTTGAGTGACATGATGAAGGGATGACATCATCTGTAGATACATGGTACAGCCTATTTACCTGTGTAAATGGAACCTATACACATACACTAAGAAACCTAGTGTTTCTTACCATAACCTAGATTAACCTAGTGTTAATCTAGGTTATGGTAAGAAACCACGTTTGGGGAAAAAACAGCACAGCCCAGAACCTCTTAAAAAGGGTCCAGCAGCAGATGTACCCAGACACCTGCAGCTCAGCAGAGCCCACCACAAGCATCAGAAGCAGTAAGAGAAGGAACATGTCTCCAGCTTTTTGCATTTCTCTGGTAAGAACTTGAATTCTGAGTTTATTTTCCCCCAGTTTGACAGAGATGTATTTAATTTCTAATAGATGGAATAGGGATCTGCACCCACCTTTAAAATGCTCGTTTAAATCATTAGTAATTAAAAAAACCCTAAAATGTGAGAATGCTCATGGGGCAGCAATGAGACTGTACATTAGTGACATGGGCTCCCACATCATTCTCTGAGGCAAGAAATACATTGAAAACTCAACCTTAGAGTGTCTGTCTTTTTGTTATACCCTTTCTGCTATCTTTGTATTATATTCTTTTCTATAATTTAACATTACAACCAGATTACAGCTGGGTATACAACTGTCAGCACTGTGAGAATCAGTTAATAGGAACAAAAGTGGACGTGACATAGGGCACATTTTTCCATAATTACTCCAACCTGCAGTAGGGGCTTTAACCACCAGTTAGGCTGAATGTGGATGAATTTCACACCTGTCTTGTGTCCTGAATGTCCCAATTCTCTCCAGCTCAGACACCTGCTCCTCATGCTGCTGGCCGTGCTGTCAGCCAGCAGTCCTGCCCATGGGAAGGTGATCAAGCCTGGGCTCAAGCAAGGGAATCTCTTCAAGCAAGCACCTGCTGGATGCCGGACCCAAAAAGACTCAAAATTCCCCCAAACTGTGAGAGTCAACCTCAGCATCAGCAACACAAACCAGGACACCAAAGGCAGTCTGAATGTCAGCAGCCGCTCTCTGTCTCCATGGGATTACAGGTATGGTCCCTGTCCCTATGGCCTGAAAAAACTCTGGATGCCCTGGCCAAGAAAAATGCTTTCATCTCTATGTTCAGCGCCTCAAAGTTGAGAGATTTTGGAAATATGAGGATATCCACATCCCTGTAATCCTCTTTGAAAGAGAACCAGTACAGAGAGCAGCACAAAAAAACCTCACATGGCCTAGGCAATATACAGAAGGCAAAGCAAACTTTTACAATTTAATTAATTAATTTGTATACTGGGGCAAGCTTTATCTTCTAAAGCATTCTTTATGTAAAACATCATTAAAAATACCTCAGAGGGTTAATATTGTGCCAAATTCAACAGTGGTTTAACACCAATGTTTCACATGTTGGGGGGGAACTGGAGGTTTTTGGGGTCTGTTAGTTGGAAAGCTCAAATAATTTCTGATCAGTCTTTCAAAGGCAGTGCCTGTTTGAAGCAAATCCTTTGCAAAGGCAGCTGCATGCAGCCATATATTTAAAAATATCCAGTATTTAGTTACTTACATTCTATTTTGGAAAAACCTGAGATTTTGGAGAATCTGCTGTCCCTCCATAGGCAATAGACCCCAGGATGCACAAGTTCCTGAGCAGGGAGCCCATAGACATCCAGACTATCATGCCTCTGCAAAGGGCTTGCTTTCAAGCAGGCACTGACTTCAAAAGGCTGATCAGAAATTATTTGAGCTTTCCAACGTTTCATGTCTTGGGGAGGAACTGAAGGTTTTGGGGTCTGTTAGTTGGAGTGACACGTTGGAAAGCTCAAATCATTTCTAATCAGTTTTCAAACTCAGTGCCTGCTTGAAGCAAGTCCTTTGCAAAGGCAGCCATACATTTAAAAATATCCAGTATTTAGCTACTTACATTTTATTTCGGAAAAGCCTGCGGTTTTGGAGAATCCGCTGTCCCTCCATAGGCAATAGGCCCCAGGATGCACAGGTGCCCGAGCAGGGAGACATCCAGACATCCATAGACATTCAGACTATCATTCTTTTGGGTTCAACCCTTCCCTGTCCTGCCCACCCCCAGGATTGATGAGGACCACGACCGCTTCCCGCGGCTGATCGCGGACGCCGAGTGCCGCCACACCCTGTGCGTGACCCCGGAGGGGCACCTGGACCACGGCCTCAACTCCGTCCCCATCCAGCAGGAGATCCTGGTCCTGCGCAGGGAGCACAGGGGCTGCCAGCAATCCTACATGCTGGAGAAGAAAATTATCACCGTGGGCTGCACCTGCGTCACCCCCTTGGTGCAGCACCAAGCCTGAAGGGAGATGGAGGTGCAAGAGAACTTCCTTGCGTGGAAGGAGCCTGATCCAGCCTCCAAAAAGCTGAATCAAGCCATAAAATTTTTCTAGGATACATCAGAATATACTGAAAATTAGGCTACTCGGTTAAAAAATAATCTTTTCCCCCAAAATCTTGAACTCCACAAATCCAGAAACCATCAGGTGCTGGGCTGAAAATTAATGGGAACTTTAGCCATTCTTAGTTTACACTTTGAAATGTCTATTTATGTAAATCTATTTATGCTGGTGGAAAAGATGGTAATAATGTATTATCCTAATATATATTTTTTAAGTATTAAGGTAATGTTTTTTTATCTTTGTGTAATAAAAAAGTAATGAAAAATGAAAAATTCTTTGGTATTCTCTTTTCTGTCTAAAGAAGTGTTCATGATAAGGAAAGAAATCACTCAATCATGAGCATAAAAGAGATTTACATGATGCTAAAGCCTCAAGTTCTCTTGATAACATCTACCTCTGCAGCAGTAGAATGTAAAGTTCACATTAAAAAAAATAGGGAAAACACCATTTTACCAATAGAAAAGTGTTGGGGTTTGAATTGTTCCC
>VWZS01003103.1:151934-174519 GCA_013397075.1 Rhabdornis inornatus | reverse complement strand
GCTCCCAGCATTGGGATGGCAGGAAATATGCTAGGTAGGAGCCCCAGCCGTCTTCAGCCCAGCCCACGAGCCAGCGAGCGAGCAAGAGAGCGAGAGCCCATGCCCCTGTCCCGCCTTTCCTTTTCCGGTCTTCCCTTATCCCCCACCCCTTGTGAAGGAAAAACTATTGCTACTAAGGTGTAGCCACAAATACTTAGCATAACAATGGGAAAAATTCCACAGAAAGAAAAGGGAACAATTCAACCCCCAAACAGTTCTTCTATGTAAGTCAAGTAATATCTCCACCTTTGTTTCTCTATTTCCTATACTTGACAGAAAAAAATGTACCATGAATGGGGTGCATTACACATCATGCAGGGAAAAATAACAGATGAACAGACTAATTCTGCTATTTGTGTAAGGGAATTAAAGATCCATTCAGTTTAAAGCACAGAGTAATGTTTGTTTCCCAGGTCAGCAACATATTTTCTGTGTGAGCTGGAAAGTACGAAGGGCATGGGAGGTACTCATAAAATTTTGTGATTATCATGTCTGTGTTGGTCTGTTGTTACATTGCCAACTCTAACACAGCAATAAATTAATTCAAGCATTGGACACACCAGTTCTTTCTCACAAAAGGTGTTACCAGGTTCAGCTAATTAAATCACCAGCACTCAAAAGGCCAATAAACACAAACTAACTAAACACAAAACAAAACAAAAACAACCACCACCACCAAAAGCCACTGCTTTGAGAATCTGTTTGGACAAGATTCAAGCAGGAAAAATTGGAAAAAAAGCAGCTTTGCTGTCTGGTTACACAAGAGTCTTGGAAGCATCTAAACCTGTGGCTGAGCGATTTGTGTGTAGGCTCTAGAGTTCTGCACCCAATAGGGAATCACTGCTGAATACCTAATACACATCACAGGTCTGACATTTTGGGCATTGCTGCTCACTGTTGTGAGTGACCTTAAACAAAACATGACATAATTACCAACAGTTTGCTAAAGGCAAAGAGGATGGTCCACCAATAGAGAGAAGCTAGGATTGCTTTTTTAGTTGACCAAATGAAATAAAATGTGTATTAACTGTAAGCATAGAAACAAAATGGGTACTAATACGTAAACATATGCTTACAGCTATGCAGAAAGGAACACAGGCTAAATTAATGAAGAATTCACACTTGAAAACCTACTTTTCAGTGTGCTGGTAGATCTAACTTCCTTGCACAGCCACATCCTGAAGGGACAAGAACTTCACTTCTATTCCACAAAAAAACCCCAAAGAATACCATATACTAAGGAGAGAATTTATTACTTCTTTTAACCCATTTGTGTCACAACAAATACTCTCTTGCTCCACTTCTTTGGTCTATAACTTAAGGAGTTCCTGAAGTGTTCACATAGTAAAGGGCTTCTTTGTGCTTACACAGACCAATACAATGCATAGTTTTTATAAAAGGCTACAGGACATATTTGGTATTAATCTATCTCTGTCTTTTAATTTAAAATAGAACTTTGTCTTTTGGTATGAGTATCTATGTTCAATCTGAGACAGAATTTTCTCCATCATGACTCTTGACTCTGCAGTACAAAAAAATCACCAGAGACGTCTGCAAACACCTTTACTTTTCCACACAATTCAGTTTTCATATTCTGCAGTTAGTTTTGTAGTGTCACTACTTACAGATTCACATCACTTACAGAAGTATACAGGAGTATAGGTAAAGTGAACTCAGAGAAAAATCAGAACTCTTCCCTTTATGATGAAACCAATTCATTGCCACAGTGAATGAAATCTGATAGTTTTGCCTTTGTATAGCATGATGACAGAACCCTGTTCTTGTATACAAAGCCTGCATCTGCACACATCTACCAGGATGGGCTATAACTAGGACTAAACACCTGAAATTAATACAGTCAAATGCTATCCCATGTTTAATCCAATTAAAAGGACTCACGTGCATCATTTGGAATGAACATGAGGTAACTTAATGAGTCACAATACGTCTCATGAGCATTTTTGTTGGTAATTAGGGCCGTAAAGCTACAGCGAATTATTTCAATCACCCACTGCCCATCACAAAATAACATATAATTTAATAACAAACCAAACCACAATGTAATAATTGCCATGCAATACAAAGTTAGCCTAAAAGCTGGGAGATGCACCTGAGCTGCAGGCATGTGTACCATTCCCAATTAAGTCAGCCTAACAATTAACTAGCATTCTTAGCCTGTTGGTCAAAAATGTGCCCTCAGAGATGTCCACATATGCTGCATCACCATCTGAATCAAAAGGGACTTGAATTGTAACTGGGGTATTTAAGTCTACAAAAGACTGCCAAGCACTTCTGCTAAGGGTTAGGACTACATGCAATAGAATCTATTGCAATGAAATGCAACTGCAGAAGTCACATTCACAATCAAATGAGCATCACTTAAAAGGATCCTGGCTAGTTTAAACAGTTTAACTGCACTGATTTAGATTAAGTGATAAATCTCTGATAAATTTACAAAAGGCATACATCAAAATGGTGAGAAAGATGACCTTGTTGTTTAAGAGACATGTCTGACATTCAGGCACATGTTCCCAGTTCTTGTATTCAGCAGATCCAGAAGAGTTTTCAATTCTACAACTGTAAGATTAATTTCCAAACTCATGAACAATCTTGCAGCATTCGGCTAGCAATGCTGAGCATATATAAGCAAGATATGTATGATCAATGTAAATGATACCTGTATACAAACAGGCAGACAAGTAGATTCAGGGAATATCAGTGTGTCCATGGCTTACTATGTACAGTAAATCTGTGGAAAAATCCAAACAACAAAAAGGAAGTAAATTATTAAAGCTTACCTAAGAAATATATGTGCACAGTCAAAAATTAATTCATTCATTTATTCTCCTAGGTAATCATCCATTTTTCTTATTAAGGTATTTGGACTGAGAGACTGTCCCCTAGCCCCCGATTAGCTCAGATACTAAGAGAAAGCTTGTATCCCCCGCATGGACAGAATAAAAGATATCCAAAAGAGGCTCTTCCCCCCCCTGAGGAGAATCCGAGGTTTATTCCTTGTGGGGTCCCAGGAGCGGAAAGAGGGCGAGGTCAGGGCACATAGGTCTTTTCTAGGGTCTGGGAAGGGGGCGGGGAGAAATTGGATCTCTGCCAGCTAAGCAGACCAGGGGGGAGAAGGGTCAAACTACATGACATTCCAGGGGTGAGGGATTTACCATTTCCAATACATTCAGGGTACTGAGTTGCAACAGGACTGGTCTGTGAATTGCATCAGGCCTGAAGCCCAGAACAGATGAACTAAGATGAGAAAATCCTTAGGAAAATGCTTACTGGTTAAGCACGTAAATCATTCCACTGAAGACAAGTCTTGTTCTTTTGTTGTTGGTTTTTTGTTTTTTTTAAGTAAGCATAGAAAAAATCAAAGCTTTTGAGAATACACAGACCAATGCACTCTGAAAGTATAACAATGTTATAGAATCATGTCTGCTTTTACTGGACACAGGGGTGAAATCCTAATTCCTTGTCTGAAGGCACATAAAGCCTGACCACCTAATTGAATTGGGGCGGCATTACACACAGTTTTAAAAACTCACTTCCATTTATCCAGTTCTGCCAAGCTAACAGCCAGTACATTGAAAACAACATAAAAATAAAGATCTTAAAATAACAAATTACTTAGAAAACAATCCTGCACTCTTCACATAGCACCCCTAAAGATTTATGTATACATGTACAGTCAATGCTGTGCCAGTGGGAGTCTGTTTACCTTATCATTTGCAATGGTTTTCACAGTAAATGAACTCAACATACAAGTAGAGATGCTCAAATTTGTGAAAAGTTTTTACTTTTTCATTACAAGCCAAAAAACCCAAAATGTTAGAACATTGTCTGAGTAAGACTGAAGACTTTCAGGAAAGTCGAAGAAAAGTTGTTACTTAAATTTTTTTAAATTGTATGGCAGTAAAAAGTTGTCCTTCATTTGTCTTCTTCATAATTTTTTTTCAAGACTCCCAGGTTTGAAAACTACAGCATGTCAAAACTCAAGGATGTTTTCCAACTCCCTGGGTTGATATAGGGGGAACAGCACCACGCTGCATTACAGGTAGGCAGTCATCACAGTACAGCATTTGCAGTACCAAGAATGTGGAAAAATTATTATTGCAGAGACCAAAATCTTTGTGAAATATTAATTGTTAATGATGAATGATGAATGGTATCTTTCAGAAGGAAGCTCCCAGGCAACCATCAGGTCCCTGCATTGCTACAAGTAACAGATACTGAAAATCTCGTGCTGGTTGTTCAGGAGCCAGCTTTAGAAATGGGTTAAAAGCTGCTGGTATGGAATTCTGAGGGATACTGCTGGTGACATGGAAGGTACCCGGGACCCAACCATTCCACACGCCCTTGTTTTTTCCCTGCCTGTGTTTATCTTAAAGCTTCTCAAGGAAGGATTCACGCTCGCTTCCCTTAAGAGACCACGGAGCACTGCGCACGCGGGCAGGCCGAGAAGGGCACAAAGCTTCACTCCTGCGGAAGAACCGCAGAATGGGCAAGACTGGAAGGGACCACTTTGGGTCACCTGCCCAACCTCCTTGCTCAAGCAGGGTCACCCCAAGGCACACTGCATAGAATTGTGTCCAGACGGTTCTTCAGTCTCCAGCGAGGGAGACTCCAAAAATTCTCTGGGCAATCTGTTTCAGTGCACAGTCGTTCGCATTGGAAAGAAAGCAAGAACTTCAGGATTCAAAAGAAAAATAGCACACCTCGCTTTTTGCTTTTTTTAGATCAAACGCTCCAGAGAGCCGGACTTGGCCAGAGGGGACCGTCCCCAACACCCCTGTAGCCGCTCGGCCGGGTTGGCAGCTGCTGAAGCCCAAAGAACTTCACCACCTCCTTCCTCAGTGACCCTTCGGGAACGCCGCGGTTTGTCCCCTCCCCACGGCAGCTCCCCAGCGCCAGCGGCCCCGCCTCGGCCCAAGTCCCAACACCTCCCCTGTCCCTTCACGCCGACCCAGTGAGACTGCGGGAAGGAGCCCCGGGGAAGCAGCCCCGCTCCCCGGGCCGCGCCCGGCCCAGCCCGGCAGAAACGGTCCGGGCACCGCCTCCCTCCCTGTTGGTGGCTGCCGCTCTCCCCACCCCCGGCCGTGTGTGCGGAAGCTGCCGGCGCCTGGAATTGTGGGAGCGGGGGGGCCGCGGCGCGGGGAGTGGAAGTGGAGGGGGTTGGAGGGTTCTGGTGCGGGGCGCAGACGTGTCGGCCGGGGCCGGGGCCGGGGCTGGGGCTGGGGCTGCGGCCGCGGAGCGATAGGCTCTGCCCCTGCCCCCTCGGAAGAGCGCCCGGCCCGGCGGCGCCATGGCCGGGACCAGCAGCCCCGAAGCCGTGAAGAAGCTGCTGGAAAACATGCAGGGGGACTTGCGGGGCCTTAGCCTGGAGTGTCGGAAAAAATTCCCCCCTGTCAAAGAGGTGAGTGGTGCCGAGTCAAGCCAGGCCGTGCTGGGCTGAGCCGGGCGGCGGACGCCGTGCCGCAGGGGCCTCCCTGGCCCCAGATCGCGGCCGGAGTGGAGCTTCCGGCGTGCCCGTGCTCCGGTACCCGGTGAGCTCCGACCTCCACGGCCGCGGGCTGTGCCCAGACGTGGCTGTTGTTTTCGGTGCGCTGCCGAGGCGAGGGCCGTGGGCCGGGCTGTGCCCCTCGGGGAGCAGAGCAGGCGGGCAGACCGTCTGTTGGCGGGCGAAGCCGGGGCGGTCCTGCTGCGCCCTCGGCGCCCTCCGGGGAAAACGCAAAGTTCGGCTTGGCTGTCTCGGCACCACCAAGCGAGCGAAACTCGCCGGAGGCGAGCTCGGTGCTGGGGCTTGGCCAGCCCGGCGTGCGGGCACCGGGCGACCGGGGAGCCTGACGGGCTGGCTGCGGCCGAGCAGGGCCGTGCCCAGCCACGGCCGGCCCTGCGGCTGCGGTGGGAGCCCGGGGCCCCGCAGGTCTCTTCTTGGGTCTGTGCCTTGCCCCTCTCTCGAAGGCTGTGGTGCCCGGGCCGGTGTGCCTTATTCCTTGCCATTGCGCATCTGTGGCTGCCGGTGTGAGCTGTGCGGGTTGCTCGTCATCACTACCGCGTCTTTTTGGGGTTGTGTGGCTTTCCAACGGTGTGGACACAACCGAGGAAGTTTGGGAGACGCAGAAGTTTGGGTTACTTTTTTTTTTCTCCCTTCTTAAAAACACCTTTAATAAACTCATTCTAGTAGGACTGTATGTTTTATTTTTGAAAACTGAGTTTATGCTGTGCAGCCTGAGACCTCAGTAATCTCGGTGAGCAGGATTACTTTAATTGAAGAACAATCCGAATTTTTCTTGCTAACTTAAAACATACTTTTTAACCATATGTTTTTCTGTGGTTTTTTTTAGTCAGTTTAACTTTTTCCCCATCAGCAGTTTGCCACTTGCCGTTTTAAAAAGTTTTCTATGAAATAGTGGGAGGAAAAATACTAAAAGATTAAATCAGAGTAAGATGCAGACGCAGAAGCACGTAAGAAAGGCATTGCATGTGTTATATGACTTAAGTTCCAATTAAGTGATAGCATATTTTATATTGTATTAAGTGTTATACACTTGAACAGCTGAAATGAAGCTAATGACGGTGCTTGTTTTGAAAGACATGAAGCAACACACTGTAGCAGAGCATGATTTTAGTTTGCAGAGGAGTGCTGGTGTGTTTGAGAAATTTCGTGTGGTCACAGGAAAACAAGAGAAAGTTGTGATCAGTCCCGAGGAATTGTGTGTGGTCACATGTAAATAAGAAAAAGCTGCAGTCAGAAGAACAGAAATCTCGTGTGTGTTTGGAGGGAGATGGGAGTGCTGCTTGCACTCTCTTCTGTGTATTACTGTGTGACTCATGTTTAGTCTCTGAACAAGTTTCCCCACTGTGTTAATGTTTATTTTCTTTGAGATCTGCAAAGGAGTTGGGCAGCGTTGTTCATAAGCTAGTATTTTTAGTAATGCTTCATTACGTTTGCCACGGCTGAATGTTATATTAACTACTGCATGTACTTCATACTTGTTCAGCACGTTTATCATATTCTTTTGTGTTGTTCGCTTTAAATTGACAGCAATTTGTATCGCTTTCTTCATTAAAAACACACTTTTTCGCAATTGTCTGGGATTTGGATAGGTTTATTGGAATAGTACTGGAAGATGTTTATAAAGAGGTGGGACTTTGTGCTGGGAGTTATGTGCTCTTACAAAGAGTCTGAGGTGAAAGCAGTCCTACAGTAGGATGTATGATACAGTTGCAGGAAACGATCTTACTTCCTCACTTCTGGAAGCCCTTTTTTGTTCTAGTTCTAAAGAAAAATGGGTGTCATTTTTTTGGTCAAATCTCAACTTCTAAAGAGATATTTTAATTGTCTGCTTTTGATCTGATCATGATTAGATTTGGCTAGAGTGATCAGAGGAATGACATATTCTTCTTATTGACTTGAAACAGCAATAGTTTTTTAAACAGTGTTTAAATAGTGGCATTTAAAAACAAATTCATCCTACTTACAGTCTCACTTTTTTACTTGCACTGTAACTAAATTCTCCCACATGCATTGTAATTACGAGTTTATATTGCAGTTGATGTGTATGCTTTCATGTCACTTAACAAGCTTACTATACTGGGATAAAGCTATTGAAAAAACTCTTAGTCCCAAATGAATAGTTATGAGATGTATATAATAGTTGTTGTATTTGATAGGTGCTTTATAAAGGTAAACTGCTTCTCATAATCTTTGTGTCTAACATAGTCAAAGGTTTTGCTTGCAGTTATTGTCTTCAGCCACTTCTAAAATGAATTGTCTGTTCTGGTTTTATTTTGTTTGGTTTGTTTTTATATTAATAGTATTTAAATTCTACAAAGTGAATTTAGCTGGTAGGTTTGCTGTGATAAAAGTAGTGATGTTCTTCTCAGTTCTGCTTGTTGCTCAGATGATTAACTTGAGTAAATTCTTTAACTAATGCGGTAAGGATTTAGACCAGTTGTATGATCAGAAAAATAGAGCCTTTTTTAATAAAAGCGTTTTAGTTTTCACTCTTTAAACATCTTTCTAATGCATATGTTGTTACAAAATTATGCAGTATCTCTTAGGTTCAGAGAGACCAAAACAATATTAAATTATTTTTGAACAGGCATATACATGTCTCAGCTGAATAAGTTTACTGAAATTCCGTTGGGGGAGGAGGGTGAGGGTAGGGTTTGGATGCAGAAGAGAAGGGGACAATCAACCGTGGGGTCTAGATCTTATCCTCAGTTAGGAAGTAGAAGTAAGTTCTTAGTGAACCTTTATTGAAAATAGAACTTGAACTCTTCAATGTTTTGAGGACTTTCATTTCAATTTTTCTGTTACTCTGAGTTTGTAAAGTTTTATTAGTAGGTCGTGTTTATGTGAAAATCGTGTAGTTGTAAGTCCAGTAACAGTTTTTGCTGACTTCAATAATCTGTTAAGAAATGTTGAAATTACTGAGTTGCTTCCAGTGTTAAACTTGGGACACAAATACGTGGTGAACTTCCTTCCCCTTAGTTAGAGCTTTTAACTGAGAAATAACAGGATGTTTTGTTGGCTCCAAAGTATCCATATGTTGTCTGTGCTCTGTGTTACAAATAATACCAGAGCAGGATTTTCCTAGGTCATTCCCTTTAAAAATGGGAGCTGCAGAAAGAACCTGTAGGTCTGAAATTATGTTGCTGACGATGTTTGGGGTTTAAATAACATAACAGACTTACTTTTCTTAAGGATGTGGAGAATACCAGTTACTATTACACTTGAAACCCATTTCTCTTTGTTGCTAGATGTTTTTCTGTTTGATATTCCTCAGATCAGCACTGACTACAGCAGTGTACTAGGCATGAATGCTATACACTATGACCAAGAAGTGATTTGGTGATTTCGTCTCTGATATGCCAAACCTGTTTGTACTGGCAGACATACAAATAATGACATTGATGAAAAATGTGTTTGTATTTTCATGATGTATTTCTGTTGCTCAATCAGAAAAGTAGGTGCCAGCCATGGATGAGATAGACGCTCTCAGGGAAGTGTAAATAAAACGTCTTTTGGAGCTTGAGATTACAGAGGATGAAACAGTCTTTGGTACAGGTATCAGTTCTGTTGATGTTATCTAAAGTAATCTGGTGTTTCTCCTAGAAAACAATACAACTTGATCATTAATATGTAATTTTTAATACAGTGGGCTCTGAGATTTGCTCTGTACTAGAGAGTATTGTAATGCTGCTAATGCTGCACTGAATTCTATGCTGCACACATAGAGCTTTATAATCTATTTTAATCTGCTAGTGACTGGAGTTTTGGTATTGTGTGCTGCATTTGTGGAAAGCTGGTGGTGCTCTCCTTAGTGAACTGGAGTAAGAATTTTCTCTTATCACAGAATTGAAAATGGTTTATTGTCCTAAATAGGTTATCTGCTGTTTCTTATTACAGAATGAAAATACTGTCCGGTAAAATGCATCTGGTTTGGTTAGATAATTCCACTGCATAAAAAACCCCTTAGAAATACAAGGACAAACTATTTATAATTGGCAGAAATCACGGAGCTAAAATGAGAAATAAGTATACCCAAAATTTCTCGCAGCCTGATTGCAGTTGTGTGTAAATCCTTGTTGTTTGCACAGATCCAGTCAAGCAGTTGCAGCTTTCTAGTAGGCGTGTAGTCTGTCTTGTCTCAGGTTTTTTTCTTGGCTTTTAAATAGCAGTAAAAGCAAAGTGAGTTTAAAAATAATACCTCAAAAATTAACTCTTATCCAGCTCTGTGCACAGTTTCAGGCACATCTGTGCTGGTAGGAGAGGGGAAGAGGGAGGGAAGGCGGTGTTGGGGCAGACAGGAACTCTACTGCACCATCTCGTGACAGGATCAGCTTGGCCTGGGCCAGGGTATGCCCTTTTCTTGGCAGTTGCATAATGGGTTGCAGGTGCCTATGTGTTTTAGGATGTTTGTTGCTGTAATAGGGCTGGAAAATAAATGGTGTTCAACTTGCCTCCACTGGAAGAGCAGCACAGAATTAGCTTTGAATACTTTGGTCAGTAGAAATGCTCTCTTGAGTGTCTTGGAAGAAAGCTTTTGGTAGCCTCACTGTGTTGTTTCTTTACCAGATCCTTGCTTGAAAGAGCAGCATTGCTTTTAGTTAGCTACTTTTTGAGTTGTGTGCACCTTTGTCACATAGTCATATTTTTGAAACTGTATTGTAATTTGGTGTATCTAGGAAAAAGAATAGAATCCAATTTTGCAATCTTATTTTTTCTTCTTTTATAAGCAAGTCTTGCAGGCAAGTAGCCTTTCAAAGTTCGTAAGGTAAAAGTTTAAAAGGTAGGATTTGAGTGACTTCTGGACGAAGCAAACTTTAAAGTATTTAATTACAGTAGATGTGGTATGGGCTAGCCTGAGGCAAGAGATAGGATTTGTCCTTTCTGAGAGGTTGTGTGTTGTGTTGTGTAAAGACAAGCATTATTCTACATTTCTTCCTTTGGAGTCCCGTCTTGTTTGCATTGAATAGTTTCTGAGTGCTCTGCATTCATGCTACTTTGTTGGTAAAAGGATGAGCCAAATGAACCTAGGGAAGAAGAAAACTTTGTATGTAGACCATTTTCTGTAGGAGTAGCCATGTTTTTGAGCTTTCTGCTTTTTTTTTTGAATAAAATTATTTAAGTAATTCTGACACTACTGCCCACAGGGAATTCAACCTACACTGAACATTCCAGGTTGGTTTGTTTTCAGGTCTTCACAACATTAAAAGGAGGAAAACTAGAGGTTTTTGTGTTTTGTTTTTTTGTAACGGGTATCCACTTAACTAATATTTTAAAGGTTCTGTTGAAATAGAGAAACAATGTTCTGAATATGTATGTTGTCATACTTAGTCGGCTTGCAGTAAAGCATGTGTTTTGTGCATGTGGGTGGACATTACTCTGTAGCATTCTTGAGTTACTAGTCCATAGCTTAGCTGGTAACTTGAAACCAGTAATTCCTAATATCTCTTTTAGTTTCTTTTATAATTTCTCATCTTTACCACTTGCTGTGTCTGCTAGCTTTATGTTTGGAGTCCATTAATTTTGCAGTGATTTTTATTCAATATTGACCTTTATACAGTAGTATTTTTTCATAATTATATTTTTTAAAGGGAATTCTTACATTTCTAAGGGAAAACATCTATTCAGATGTGTTCTAAGCTTAATGGTTCGTTGTAAGTCATAAGTTTCATGTGATCATTTTAGTCTTTGAGAAGAAATGTCATGTGTTCCAAAGTGATTCACGTAAGGCACGCAGGTCAAATTTCTTCATCATGTAATACCTTGCAATTTAGTGCATGAAGAAAATAATTACAAGTTTCAGTATATTGGTCTGTCTTTATGCTTTCCAAGTTACATTTTGTGCAGTATTAAGGTGCCTAATGTTGAGTGTCTAAGCTTTGTTGATCGTGCAGGCTTGGCTTGTGATGGAAATCCAGTCAATAGAGCCAAAGAACTATTCGGAGTATCTTGTAGCCAGGGGATTGATTCCCTGTGTCACCTATACACTAGGTTCTGCATTGCCACTTGGGATACAATGTTTCTCCCTTGGCTTCTGGCCTCTGGTCCAGAAGAGCATGGGTCTTCTGGTATCTGCCTGTTGTTGTCTTCGATACAGAGGTCTACACTTAGACCTCTGCATTGAGCCCCTACTAGTGGGTCAGCTGAATTAGCTTAAGGAGAGGCTTTAAGAATTAAGGAGCATTCAGGAGAGACAATCTCCATTGTAATGGGAGTCTAAATATTTAAATTTGTGCATCTTAATCTCTGATTTAATTCCCATCTGCCTCCCATGGGTTCTTGGAGATTATGCAGGAAACTTGTAGCAAAAGTTGGAAATCCTTAGTGACTCCAGTTCTCAACTAGTGCCTAAACTGTTGACTGTTTCTTTTCACCAGGTGTCTGTCAAATGGACATTGCTGGTTGAATATAGTACCTGTGGCAAGTCCTCAAAAGTTGCCTGATCCCATCTGTTGTGATCTGAAGCTGAAGGCAACGTTAGTTTTAACTTCAAGTGTATGTCTCCTAAAGCTCTGAAACAGGGTGTTGTTTTATTTTTAACATAGAATGATAATTCTTGGGTCAAAAGTATGTGACTAAAATTCAAGTGCAAGTGCTCACTTTCAGTGGTTTAAAATCGGTTGTGTGGTACTTCAACAGATCACTCAGAACTCTCTTAATGGTAGACGCAGGCTCTCAGGATATCCTTACACCACATAGGTATCTAATGTATTGTATATGATATATTATATATAATATTTAGGTATCCCTATAATTTATATAGATACAATAGAAAATATGAGGTACATCCTTGTTTTGTCTGTTGAGGAGAGAAGAAGAACTTAAAAATTTGTTGCCAAGTGGCTTGTGTTTCTTCTCTTTTAGGTGTTAGCTTTTTTTGCCTTTTCTGTCTACATTAGTACTGTTCAGTAATTAGTTGTTTTGTGTTATGCATTGAGATTTGATCTGATAATTTATATGTGATGTTTTTTCCAGTTGAGGTATTTTGACTGTCATATGAAAACTTGTGATATTAAGTATTTGTATTTGAATATCTTATGTTCACATCAAGTGAGGCAGCTCCAGAGGCAGCAGCTCTGAAGCGCTTTAGATAACTCTGGCAATTCTTCTGGCATTAGTGATGCTTAACCTTCAGGATTCTGAATTGGCTGCTGGTACTGCAAACTGACAATTTCAGAAGATTATGGACCAGAGGAGTAGTCACTCCTGTCAAGTGTGAA
The DNA here is from genome assembly GCA_013397075.1 of Rhabdornis inornatus. Lineage (NCBI taxonomy): Eukaryota > Metazoa > Chordata > Aves > Passeriformes > Rhabdornithidae > Rhabdornis > Rhabdornis inornatus. The sequence continues at coordinate 161,739 of VWZS01003103.1, read as the reverse complement.
AGAGCACTCTGAGTATGAGAGCAACTAATATAGTTGCACTAAAGCTGGAGAAGAAAGTATATGATAGAATCTGCTAATGTTTTTTTTTTCCTAATTTATGATAATTTTTGAACAAAATGATAAATTGTTCAGTGTAATAAACCCAGCACAGCAATGTCAGGTCATTTGCCAGTTTAAATTACATGTAAAGTGAGTATATATAAAAGAGAAGGGTCAGAGTAGGTATTGTACTCAGGGGGAGGAAGATAAAAATACAGAAGGCAAGTACAATGGTTTTTCACACAAATGTGGTACACTTGAGTGCTTTCATGAAACTGATTTAGTAAGGAGTTTTTTGTGCGTTCTTTTCCAAATAATAGTTTAACAGTACAGTAATGATCCAGAATGTGCTTTTGCACAGCAAGCCAGGATAACAATGAAGTGAAACTGTACTTCAGACAGAAGGACCTCTTACCTAAACTGTTGAATATGAGGTTAGTATTCCAGTTGGAAAGGAAGACAATTCTGTGGATAGAAAAAAATTGCTCTTTTTATTTCATGTAATAGGTATAGAATAGAATAGAATTTTATTTCATGTAATGGATAGATAGAAGTGACTATAGATAACATATTACTCTTATCCAGTCTTAATAAAAGGTTGGCAAACAATGTAATATAAATACTAATAAAAACCATCATTCCTGAAAGCTTTTCTTTTTAGCATACAGAAATCAATAACTTGTGTGGTAAGGACTGCAAACATTATAACAATTTTAGTGTCTTTGGAGATAACAGTTTGTTCTAATGTACAATGAAAACACAAATGGTCATTCAAAAGCACTAGCATTGAAAATTCTTGGTTTTATTAACTTTTGGTAACAATGCTATCACATTTAGAAATTCATACAAAAGTATCTTTAATGTCAGATCAATCCTTAGTAGAAATCAGCACATGCTTGGTTGTTACATTAAATATCCTTATGGGAATATATATTTTTTTCTGGTTAATAAAGTCAAAAAGTTGCTGATTTCTGTTCCTAATTGTTAGATACAAATTCCTTTGAAGATCAGCATATTTATCCTTTTTAGAGCTTTTTTTAAAATCCAGGTTTGAAACGTTAAAAAAACCTATTGCTGTGGCAGAGACAACAATTGCTTTTTCTCACTTAAGATTCGAATTTTGTGTCATCTTTCCCTTAGGAAAAGTTGTTAACTATGTAATTATTTTTCAGTAAAAGAAGGGTAACACTTTCATGTTTACCCCAGAGTAAAGATAAATCCATAGAGATTAATGCAGAGCACCTGATGTACTGTCGGATCACATCCCAGGTGACCCCTCTGGTCCCTTACTTGCCTGTCTGTATGCATTGCGATGGAGGTCCAAGATGTCTTGGCCTCTGAGAGTTAAATGTTCAAGCATATACCATGCCATTATTCTTTGTACTGCCAAGACAACTCCCATTCTTGGGCTGCTGGGGAATATTATGATGATCATGGAGTTAGCTCTAGTGATGTCCTTAGGTAATGTAGATTACCTGCTGCAGCTGGATTTAAGGGCTTCCACAGTGCCCCAGAAGACAGATTTGAAGAACTGGTGCTTTCTAGATGCACTTATTATTCGTGGTGCACATGGCTTGCCATTACATCATGCTTAATTAATGTAGAATTGAATATCCCAGTTATCCTAATACCTTCATATGCTATTTATGAGTTATAGGTCTTTAAATATATGTACACAGACTACAAAGTGGAGAAATTTAGCTTCTGAATGTTACCTGGATGCTGGTAAATGTTGGTTCTGCTTGAGGATATGTTAAATCTGTCCTTCCCGATTGCCTGAGCATATATTACCTGTCTCTGTTACCCGATAAGTGCTTTAGACCCTAAACAAAGTAAAAATTTCCAGAAATTTGAAAGATGCTCACAGCACTTTTAATGATAGGAAGGCTGAAATTCTTCCCTGTTTCAGTTGAGGACTAAGAAGTCTATTAGAAGGGGAAGAGTTTTGGATCTGAGAAACTCCTGAAGCTGGGTTTGGAAGTCTCTATGCATTTCCACATCGTGGTCTCTCATGTGCAGAGAACCTCTGCCTGTAAGGCAGCTGTGAATGTTGTTGTCAGATTGTACATTCAGAGAGGGATTTTGAGGCCAGGAGGTAGATATTATGCGCAGACTTCGGTCTACTTGAAACTGTACTGTTGTGATTTTTTTTTTATTTTTTTTTTGGTACATAAATTCTCTGTTTGCCTTACTTTGATTTCTCTGAAGGGTGATTTCCACATAGTCAGAAAATACCTGGTAACTTCAAAGGGAGCAGAAAGATGATGGGGCAAGTGTTTGAGCCCAGGGGATCCTGTTGAATTTTGCTGTGGGATTATTGATTGTTTGATTAAAACTAGATCAAAGTACTGGAAGAGATTGACTTGAATATCTGCTATCACTGAGAGTCACCTTCTCTTCTTCATCAATATTTCACCTTCCCAGACTGGATGCTGCAGTTGCTTCAGGAGAAATATGAACCAAAACTCAATAATAACAGGTGTGTGTTTGACATGTTTTATATCAGTTCCATTTCACAGTTATTAAAGCAGCAGAATTGGAAATCTTTGCTGAAAGTTTTAAGTACATTTAAGCTTTGTTGTGTTTCAGGAATTACATATGTTTGCTTTTTTCTAGATAAAGAGACAACTGACTTGCTCGTTAGACTTCTATGAGTTGTGGTGCTAAGGGAAGCTGGTACTGTTATGTCTAAAGTTGGTGATTGTTTTAAAAACATGGTGCCTTGTATGTATGTGAAAGTAAATGACCATATTTGTACCCATAAATACACACGCTATAATGGTGTCTCTCTCCTTGATTAGTGTTTTATAAGATCCTTTTCTCATGTGGCAGTGTCCTGCAAACTGTTATAGTAATTGATGTGAATTTGTCAACTTGAAAGCTGTAAATATATCTTTTAATTTGCCACTTAAATTGATGCAATCCAAGCACACTTTTACATTCATGTATACAGATTAGAAACTGTTTATAGTTATCGCATTTTCTGTTGGCAGTGATCAACTGGGATTTTTTTAATGATGTAAATGTCTTGTTTCTTTTACATATATAATAGAATATTTTTCTTTTGTAGGATGTGAGTGGTGTAATTAGTTTTTAACTGTAAACATTTTTAACTGGGATTTTGAATAGAAACCATATCATAATGCAGGTGATCATACAAATTTCTGTATCTCACGGAGAAGAATGCTTATATTCAGCAGTTGTTTTGTTTTATTTTTTTAAAAGAAAATGTATACTATTTTATCTAAAGGCAGCATGAAAACAACTGAGAGCCATTATGTTGGAAAATTTTTGTGCAAAGTGTGTGGCATTTATGAATTCCACTAATATGAGCAGCCATAATATTTCTTTGAATCAGAATGAGTTTGTCACTCCTGGCAAGACAGAAATCAATTGCCAGTAAATGTGATTAGTTTTAGTTTAAAGATGATTGAAGTTGTACTGTGACAAATCCTTCATATTAATTAATAAGAACAATGCGTTGTGACAAGAACCCCTCCAATTAGCTGACAATTTATAACTGAAGAAGAACAGGGTATGACTTAAATCTCAAGAACTTCAACACATTAAGTTTATATAATTAAAATAAATGAGAGCTGCATTTGGCACGCCTTATTTAGTTGTGCAAAATATATATGTTCATGTTGCTTTGTGCTCATTTGAGCATGTTGTATTGTTAATCAGGCTGTGGATATTATTGACATTATTTTTAGAGTAGAAAGCTGTGTTCAGAAAATCTTAAACCTCCAGGATTTTAAGGCAGTGTTTAGACTTCCTATATTGTTTTGGGAAATACTTTTTTTAAAAAAATAAACCAAACAAGCCTCAGCTTTGCATTTCTCATTTAGTTGTTCTGAGAAATATGTATATCAACTCTTAATTAAAATATTTAATTGTGAATTTATACAGTCACCTTAGCCTGACTTTCTGTGAAATCTCCTTGGAATAATGTTCTGATAGAGAGGGAATATTAATACTTGGTAAAATTTCATGCACTATTGTTTTCATATTTCTGCTGTCGCTGCTTTTCTGCTTCTCGTAGCTGTTTTATGTGGTGACAGCACACATCTTTAAATATTAGTATCAGAGGAAAAATAGAAATGTTTAGTGTGGAAAGCGCACAGAAATACAAAGCTGAAATAAAAGAGGAAGTGTGTTTTCAAATTTTCAGAATAGTATTTTCCAACAGTAGGCATCCAGTCATTTGGGAAAACCTGTTGCATTTATTTAATTCTTTCCAGAGGCTTATAGTGCAGGCACAATGTAGACTATATCTTTTGTGTTTTGTACACAAAGCTTTCAGAAGTCAGTCTTGAAATGCAAAGCTTCAACGTTATGTTTCCAGTTTGGCTTGATTTCCAGTAGAGAACATGACTTGAGTGATTTCTATGAGGAGGTGTTAGTGGGCATTGAAGAGGGAGTTGCTGTTCCCTGGGGGGCGTGTGTGATGCCCTGGCTGGGCTGGGCAGCCCTGGTTGGCACCCAGCTGCACTGTGCCCACATAGCCCCTGGCCTGCAGCCCTGGCCCTGCTGAAGGGGTGTGCAAGGGAGAGGACAATGCTCTGCCAAGTCAGACTTGTGGGGAAAGGGGAGGAACTAGTGTTGTGCACTGTATGGCATGCTGGAAAGAACAGAGAGTATTGTTAGAAAGTCACCTTCGTGGCATTGCCCTGGGATAATTTGTATTGGACATTTGAGAGTCAAAATCCAGGGGAAGATGGGTTTCATTGTTATACTCATAGTTTGAAACTGTATAGAGACTCTATAACAGTGTTTATGCTTGCTAGTGATTTTTTTTGCATTCGTAAGACTGGAAAGTAATACAATGAGAATAATGATTTCTAAAAATTCTGAATATAACCCTTCCTGTGGAATTCTAGGAATGAATTCCAGCAGCTACAAAAATTTCACTTCTGCATTAGCTCTGCTAGCAGAAACCACTGCAAACACATTTCTTGCTCTCAGACTATACTTTTTTATTTATCTACAATAATTTTTATTTCTTTGCAGATATTGATGTATGATATAGCACCTAAACTACTTGCTTTCTTTTCTTCCAGGCTGCTGAATCAGGAATAATAAAAGTGAAAACAATAGCTGCACGAAACACAGATATTTTGGCAGGTAATTATTTGCTGTGCAATAGGAAAAATAAAGCTGAGTTACAGATCAAAATGTTAAGAAGATGTCTTGGATATGGCTAATGGTACTACGTGTCTTCTAGTGTGTGCTATACTGGTTGATGCTTTGCGTTTGGTCACCTAGCAAAAAAATCCAGTAGCATAGAAGTTTAACACTACTTGTCTCTTGTTAGTGATATTAGGATGCTGAGGGAGGGCAACATTTTCAGCTGATGCTCTATAAAAGTAATCATCCACTTAGAAAAATAACATGAAATACTTAGACCCTACATTCTCAGTGTTTTAGTTGCTGTGGTTGAGTGCTCTGTGTGGAGTTCTGCAGAATGATCCGCATCTATGTATTAGTCCAACCTTTGGGGACTTGTAACTGGCAGGCAAAAATCCGTCTTTATCTGAGACAAGGTCATTCAATTTAAGCCGTTCCAATGTCTTGGGGGACGGGATGTATCTTGTGACCTGCAGCTTTGTAAGTGCTTCAAACCATATCTCTTGACTGTCTTCAGCTTTATAAAGTTGGCTTCTTGCCAGTTGCTTGTAAAGCCCTTGCCAGGTTTGAATGCCCCTGCATTAATATTTGAGGGTCTATCCCAGATGCAGTCAAAATCCTTGAAATGCTAGATTGTTTGGAAGGCCCAGTGGAATAGCTGCAAAACCATATCTTGTTTTGACGTATGTAAATCAGATACTGTTAAGGAGGCATTTTCTAGGATTATTTGAATTAACAGACCCACTCCTCAGTATTCCACTTTAATGCCTCTTTTTATTTTGTTTATTTTCTTTGTTTTTACTGCTGTCATGAATGCTGATGTAAGTGGGAAAAGTATGCCAGGTAACGTCAGCTATATCAAAATGCACAAATGAAAAAGGGAAAGCAGTAGTTAGCCATCTGGGAAGCTATCAACATATTGCTGCATAAAGAAGTTAGTATTTTAGAAAGCTAGTTTCTAATCCTGCAAAATTCTCTGTTTTTTGGTTTTCAAAGGGAAGAGATAGGAAAGATCATTAAATTTAGTCATGGATGGGAAAGTCTTTGCTTTCATCTTTTTGAGGGAACAGTTTCTAGTTGTTGGTAAATTTTTAAAAATAATTTTCTCTTGGAAAGTTTAAACTAGAATATACTTAGTATTTATTTGATTCAAAAAACGTGCACAGATTTGTTGTTAAGAGGTTTGGGAGACCAGCAGGTCCTCAGAGTTATTCTGATTAGTTAATCTTTGCTAATAGGATAATAACTTTTTCCTCCTCTGTTCCACAGTTTTGTGCTGGGCAAATGTACTTCACTTGTGTATTATCCTAACATTCCACTGTTAAAGCGTAATGTCATTAAACAGACTCAATTATTTATGAACTCTTGTATTTTTTGAGGTATCAATTATAAGCTAATCTTATACATAAGTTAGTGTCAAGAAATCATCTATCTAATATTTTAAATCTTCTGAAGAAAAATAATATACATACTTTAGTAATAATAAAGCTGAAAAATGCTACATTTTGCAATGTAGCATTTTGTAAGTGTGAAATCTAGTGGATGCTTTTTGACTGCTAGATGATTTAGGAACATCTACGAGACATTCTAGTAATACAAATAAATATTTTGATCAGGATATGCTTTTATTAATATTTTGATGCAAGCTGTCATTTCGTTAACATAGAACAACTGTTTTGTTGATTGTTTGAATAAGCTTGAATTTTGTTTGATTGTTTTGAAAAAGCTGATCTGATGCTTTCTTGAAGCATTTCATTGTGTAGGATTATAATTTTTGGGAAAATAGAGGCTTATAATCTTTATTAAAATAGTAAAAATCTTTGTTATTTTTGGTGGGATATGCTTAACCTGCTAGAATTTAGAGGTCATTAATCTAACTTCTTTCTTTGTCTTGGAAAAGTTTAGTTGAGCTGTTTCAAAGTCTTCATTCTTGGCAGTGTGTACTTTTTTATTATTTATTTACAAAAATGTGAGAAATTCCAGAGGAGGAGAAAGCCTTAAATCACAGGAGCTAAATTTGAGAAATTATTTCCATGTAGCTTTGAGATGTGCAAAAACTTATGGTTTAGGAGTTCTTCTAAAAAATCAGAATTGCAGTCTTGCTGATGAAATGAACAGGTAAGTTATACTTTCCAAAAACTTCTCATTTGTTATAGTTCAGTAAGATAGATTTCTTTTTTAATATGTTCTGCCATAAATTGGTAGCAAAGTGGAGTCAGACCTGGCAATAATAAATTTATTGTGCATTTTAGTACTGAAGCTAATATAGTCACAGATTCATGAGATTACAGAGTACTCTGAGTTGGAAGGGATCATCAAAGTTTAGCTCCAGACCCTCTGAACAGAAAAGCCCCAAGAATCACCCCGTGTGCCTGATTACTATAAAACTAGATGGGTACCAAAGCAGATCTACAAAACATTAATTTTTCAGCTTCATAAATTAAAAATACTTGTATAGATTCTGTTGTAAGATTGTTGCTTTTAATGGATTGTAGAAGAAAGTATTGTAAAAGGCTAAATTTATTCTTTGTCTTGTTATTTCTTAACTCATGCCATTTTTGCCATTTGGAACTATCTTGAGTCTCATGTTAAGGATAAATGTTTTGTGGTATCTTTTGCGTGCTTTTTTCTGCTTGATAGTTAGAATTTAGTGGCAGTTCAGAAATGTCAACTGGACATAGAGCCTGCATTGGCTCTGAAGAGGCTGATGAAACTGGGCTGTGTGTTAATATCACCCTGTAAAAACTATTATTGTATAGAAAGTTGGCATCCATAATTTATAACAACCTATCCTTTTTTAGAAACTTCTGAGTCAGTGTTTCAATTGGAAAACATCATGAAAGTATATTTTTGTAGTTTTAACTTGTTTCACTTTTTTCCAGATTAGTTGTAGTGATGCTTAATAGTATAGATCATGTTTGCATTTTTATGTAGGAATGTATTTTTTGTTTGTGGTAACTACTGTCCTCTGAAAAGCATGTGAAACTTTTCATGAATAGATTTCTTCTACCACACGTAGACTAAAACAGTGTATGACATTCAGTGTAAGAACACACATTGAACTTTCAGCTATGAGGAAATGTTTAGTATCTGAAATAGTAATGAGCAACTAAACTCTTAGAAGTTTGTATGAATCAAAAAAATTACCTGCAAATGGAAAACTACTCATCAGTCAGAGCCATGCTTTCCTTTAATATATTTAGTATTTTAGTATTTTGGAATTTTATTATTTCAGATTTCTTGAATTACTTTTATGGGAAAAACTGTTTTAAATGCCAGTGTAGAATGTTGTATTCATTATGAAGCTTTTTCTCCTTAACAAAAAAAAAAAAGGGGGAGGGGGAGAGAGAGAAGTTTATGGAAACTGGTTTTCTCCTGACAAAGTCCATTTTAAGAAGCTGCCCTGTGTCACTAAAACACTGTTTGGCAAAATCACAGCCAGGTGAACGTATCCACGATACAAACAGTCCAGTCTCTCTCCTCTTGTTTTGTCAGACCAGTCTCTTTCTCCTCCAGTTTTGCCAGTGGCTGTTTGCTCTTCCCCTTCCTGCCCTGTGCTTTGGAATGTTGCTCTGCGCCACACTGTGTTGCTCCTGCGTTAGGTGCTAAGGTGAAGCAGAGCAGAAGGACAGTGCTGCCAGCCTGAGACTGCTTCCTGTGGCAGGGCCAGGGAAAGCCCTGGGGTTGGCAGAACCTTACACCACCTTGCTAACCACATGGACTCTTAAGTGGGTGTTTTGGATTTGGAAAGTCAATTGAGTGTGTAAGGGAGAAGGTGCTTGGAATTTGAGCCTTGGCCAGGGTGATTATGGAAGTGAGCTGTGTCAGCCCAGTGTCTTGTCTTCACTTGGCTTTTCCCTGTGGTCCACATGTAAATCCCAGATTTCCAGGACTGGAGATTGCTTTTTGTTAATAGGTGTGATTAACAATTTTTGCACTGTATTTTTCAAAGTATTAAACATTGACTGCTTCTATATTTCTCTTTGAAAGCATTGAAAGAGAACAGCTCAGAGGTGGTTCAGCCTTTTCTGATGGGTTGTGGAACAAAAGAACCAAAGATCACTCAGCTATGTCTAGCAGCCATACAGAGGCTTATGTCTCATGAAGTTGTTTCAGAGGTAAGATCGATCTTTATACAGAAACAAGTATTTCAGACCTCAAATGGAAGGTGAATGACTTGTTTTAAGAGGCTCTTTATATTATAATGAACATTGTCCACAAAATATTTTACTCATAGTCGTTTCTCAGTAATTTAGAAGAAAACCTTTTACACCATAAAAAAGAGGTGGGGCAGTATTAGTGACCTCTAGAAGGAAATTCATGAAAATTGAAACCAACTCATTTAGTTCTGTCTTGGTTTGAAAGACAGGTATCTGCTAAGAAGGCCCCGTCCCCCTCCAATTTATTATAATTTTGAAATTAAGGTGCTCTCAGGCAAAGGTATGGGGATAGGAATAACAGTTCTTTACTGAGATAGATGGATAGATAGATAAAACAAGGTAAACAAAACCAACAACAACTACAAAAGTAACAACAAGGAGAGCAGGAACACAGCAACAGTTCTTTCGGTCGTGGACACCCTTCCCCTGTGGTGCAGTTACCGTCCCAGCTAGGAGGTAGCGCCAGCCAGTTCCCGGTG
>VWZS01003103.1:122202-151916 GCA_013397075.1 Rhabdornis inornatus | reverse complement strand
GGAGGTACGGTGATCCCACGTGGCTGGAGGGCCGCTGGGGGTGATGGCATCTGTGCCCCAGACGGGAAGGGCAGAGGAGAAACGCTGCTCACAGATCCTGGGGCAGTGTTAGTCCCGATGCTCCAACAGGATGCGTGGAGGTGGCAGGCTGCAGCGGGCGGGCATCCGAGCAGGGGGGTTCGGGGTCCCACAGCTGAGGAAGGCTGCTCCCGGTGTTGGGATGGCGGGGTGAAGTTTTTCCCGCGACCGTTCTTCTCCGAGCCAAACAAGCGAGAGAGGGAGAGTGCAGCTGCCCCCACCTGATCTTGCGGTATTTTCCCTCTCCCCACTCTGTTCCCCTTTGAGAGAAACTGTCACTAGCCATCCGTGCTAGGGTGTAGCCAACAAATTCTTAGCATTGCAATGGGGAAAATTCTACAGAGAGAAAAAAAAGAAAAAAAAACCAACCCCCATCAAGTTCACATTCTTACTCTGCAGGAACTGTACATGTAATGAACCCTGTGCATCCACAAAATATACTCTGTGCAATAACATTATTGTGCTTTTGTTACATTTTATTTTTAAAAATAAGGTAAAATGGATGCACGTTTTCTGCAGCAGTGAATGTCACGATACATTATGTACTGCATATATAGTGTGTTAGGAAGCTGATGCACATAATGCTGTTAAAATACACATTCAGTTGTGCCTGTGTAATGTAAAATTACACTGTTTTCTCTCTGAAATGAGTGAATTCTGGGGGTAAAATATATTTTTACTGTGTCTTCCATATTTCCAAGTAGAAAATTAAGTACAGGCTTTAATTTCTACTGTATATTAAGACATTTCTGTTGTCAGTTCTGTAAAAATACTTCGGGAAGCTTGTGACAATGAAATTGGCTTTGTATTCTCAATTTAGTCCTATGGTATTGACAAATAGGCACATTTACTTATGATACGCCTTTATGACAGTGATATTCTTACGTATGTACAGGATATACCAGTACATAAATATTGTAATAGGTGACAAAAAATTATTTCTTTGTAGGTTGCAGCAGGAAACATTATTAATATGCTTTGGCAATTAATGGAGAACAGTCTTGAAGAACTTAAATTGCTCCAGACGGTTCTTGTACTTTTAACAACCAATACAGTTGTGCATGATGAGGCGCTGTCCAAGGTAAGAATTTGTTGGTGACAACTATAGAATTTAAAATATCCAAGAGGGAAAATGGGGAAATTTTACATATGAAGCATGTGAAAACAATGAACGAGGAAGGGGCTTTCTTGATTCTATTGTGTCCCTATTGTCTTTATGACTAGACTCTGAGAACAGGATTCCTTTTAGCTTCATTTTCCATATGTTTTGTGATTCCTCCAGTATAATACATTTTGGATTTAATAGGCACTTGAAATAAAAACACTGAGCTAATGCCTGTCCTCATCTGTTAAATTTGTTGTATGTTTTTGAACTGGAATCAGAACATACAGTGTAAACTCTCACTAATGGAGAAAATGTTAAAAGAAGCTGCCTTCCCCCCTGACTTAAATCTCCTTTGAAAACAGTGCAGTTATTTAGTGCTCTTTCTGTAATAACTTTGGGTCCTAGTTTTAAACATGAAACATTTTGGATATTATGTTTCAACTAAAACAAAAAATAAGGAGCCAGTCCATTTTAATTTAACTTATGAGGTACTTCTCTTTGAAGAAGCAACATTGTTTACCTATCTGTGGATTGTGAAACTTCTGAGTGAGTTTCTCTTCTAGATTACATTGTAGAAAATTGGTTTCAGCCAGACATGCATTGCGTGTTTGTGTTTCAGTCAAGCTATTGTAGGATTTTAAACTAATGTAGCAATATCATCTGTATAGAGTCCACAAATCATAGACATGAAAAAGAGGGAAAAGAAAATTCTGAATCTTTTATGGCTCACAGCATGTAGCACTATGGCCGGGTGTGGTTGAGGTTCTTGAATGTGTGAGAACGCAGTGTATGAAGAAGAACAAGAAACACAGGTCTCACTACACATACAGATGTTAATTTTCAAAATTCATTATAACACAGGTAAGTATTAAACTGTGAGTTAGAGGTAAAAACAAAATCCAATGGGAAAAAGCATTCATGTCATTCCCAGCACAATGCCACTTTGAAATGCACATCTTAGGAATAATAGCAGTCAAGGCAATATGATTGTGAAAGTATTATGATTCAGTGTAGGAGAGGAATGACATTTTAGCTTTCTGTGATTAACCTTACATCCTAATGTCCTTTCAATATTAATATTCATAGAAGTTGTTCTGTCTAATGATTACTGTGTATTCTGTATGATTACTGCAATTTTATCGGCTCATTTTAATGTGTTCAGTTAATACCGCTTTTTGTTTGCCTTTGGGAAGGGTAACTAAAGAGCTTTTTTGGCTAGGATAATCCATAAAATGTATTCTTGTTCTTCAAATTTAATTTTTTTTTTTGACAACCTTTTGACAAACTGCAGAAGAAAGCATTCTTCAGTCTATCAACCTTCTTGACTCTTAGCTAAAAGATGAAATGTATTGTTGTAAGGTAATATTTTTTTCTGTTTTTTTCCCTTTCAGGCAATTGTACTTTGCTTTCGATTGCACTTCACAAAAGATAATATCACAAATAACACTGCAGCAGCTACAGTTCGGCAGGTAGTCACTGTCGTGTTTGAGAGAGTAGTTGCTGAAGATGAACGATATAAAGGTGAGCATACTGCTTACTCAGCTTGCTTTTAATTACCTGCTTTTTTGACACATATCAGACTTCTCTTTCAGATAAAGAAGTAGTAAGATGTCTATAGATATTATTAAAAAGTCACAGATATCATTAATTTTAACTGTCCTTTAGACACTTACTTGTATTTAAAGGAGATGAAGTCCTTCTCCATTGTGTCAGTCCAATTCAGTGCAGCAGTATATAAAACCTAGATTTTTTTTTTTTCAAGCTGTGAGAACTGGTCTTCAGGTTAGTACTGTAAAGGGATTTGAGGTGAGGGTGTCATTTATGGTGCAGGTACCATAGATTACTGAGTGGGAAATACATGGCAGTAGTATTTTTGAAGAGAATGTTGGCAAGTAGTGCTTGGTATTGATGATTTTTGGTAGTCAATCTAATGTTTGTTTCTACAGACATGATAAGTTGCAGAAGAATTACTTGGCCATTCTCGTACAATATTCTTGTAAGAACACTTAACGCATACTTGATTTTTAACAGTTCCTTTGTTCACAGAACTTTGTTTTGTGTTTTTTGCACAGATGCTGTTGACCAACCAGCTGCAGTTCAAGGGAATAGTAATAGAAGATCTGTCAGTACACTGAAGCCATGTGCTAAGGATGCATATATGCTTTTTCAGGTAGTTGGGGACATATATTTATATATTTGCAGTTATGATTGGGTGCTTCTACATCTCTGTAAGAAATTTCAAGAATTTGCTGTTGGCGTATTTGCAATGTCCTTAACCAGAGCCTTGAGCTTTCTTATACTATTTATTCTAATTGGTGATGATATGCTGTATGACAGGGGAATTATGGCAAAATGAAGACAGAGTGGCCTTGGAAAATGTTTTACTATAAGTTTTAAATAGTAGCTAAGCATATGTGTCTGCATTAAATTCAAGTTCTTATTTCTGTGAGCCTGTGGTAGGTTTACCCTGGCTGGACTCTCAAGTGTCCACCAAGCTGCTCTACCAGTCCCTCTGTCATTGGGATGGGGAGAGAAAATAAGATAGAAAGCAATTCATAGGTTGATATAAGGCAGTTTACTAAAGCAAAAGTTTGCATGTGCATGAGCAAGCAATGTTCAGCCACTTCCTGAGAAGCAGAGCTTCAGAATGCATGGCGGTTGCCACCAAAGGCAAGTATTGTAAATAACGAATGCATGGCTCCCTTCCTCTTCCATTTCTTAGGTTTTATAACTGAGGTGTGGAATATCTCTTTGCTTAATTTGGGATGACGTTTTTTGGCATTTTTTGACATTTTTTGTGTCCCCCTCCCAGGATCTTGCCCAGCCTCTTGGTGGGAGTGGGGGGAAATCTTGAGAGACAGCACTGAGGCTGTGCCATTGCTATTAGCCAAATGTGCCAGTATCCAAAACACTGATGTGCTATCAGCACCTTTCTAGCTACCAATGCAAAGCTCAGCACTGTGGCTGCTGTGGGGAAAATTAACTCCATCTCAGCCAGACCCAATACAGCACAAAATGCTGCAACTGTAGTTCAGTCCTGTTTCTTGTGGTTGGTATTGGATGTTAAAGGCAAGTAGGTAATGAAAAGGGGTAGTTGCATTCATCAGACATAAAAATCTTCTTGATTAGCAAATTCACTGGCCTTGAGATATTTTTGAAGGTAGGAATGAACACACATGCTACAAGGATACCAGCGAAATTTAAAATTTCTCTTAAACATTTGCTATGCTTTTTAATTTATGTTTAAAAAGTATTTAATGAAAAATTATGTTGAAATCAGAAAACTACTCACAAAAGAGGAGAGCATGTATATTTCATTATGTACTTGGGAAACTTTCTTGGTCCTGGACTGTACAGAGAATGTCAATGTTACTATGTTTATTTCTAAGGATCTTTGTCAGTTAGTTAATGCTGATGCTCCCTACTGGCTCCTGGGTATGACAGAAATGACACGGACATTTGGCCTTGAACTTCTTGAGTCGGTTCTCAATGACTTTCCGCAAGTGTTTTTACAAGTGAGTAGTTCTTGGACGGGAAACAGGAAGACTTTTACTCACGTAGGTAGTAGAATCTACACTTCATTAAATCCTCTGAAATTGAACATTAATATTGTTTTTCTGAAGGACTTGTAGCTTTTACGTATTGGGGTGGGGTGGGGGGTTAACAGAAAAGTTCCCTGTGCTTTTTGAATATTTTTCTATTCCCAAACACTTTATATTTTATTTATGTTTATATATTTTGTAGACCTGTTCATTTTACTCTGTTTCACTTTTGGTTTTGCTTTTTATATCTCCTCCAGAGATGCATTTTCTATTCTTGCCTGATTTATGGCAGCTCTGTAACTAAATTTGTGGAATTGTTGATTCTACAAAAACATTAACCTCACCCCACTTTGTAAAGTGTGAATTGCATATATCTACTGCATATAAATACACCGTGATCTTGTACTAATGTGTTTTACTAGTGGACAGTAGGTAAATTGAGGAATTTATAAATATATGTGGTATATTAGCAGCCTATTTCAACTTGCAGAGTACAAGAGTGCATGGCATGAACCTGACCATTGTAATTTCATGCTTTTTGGTAGCTTTACAATGGTGTCTGCACTTCTGCCTTTTCATTTCCTGATTGTAATTTATACCAAGATTTACATTATTTCAGACTGCTTGATCATAACTACAAATGTAAATAAGATGCATAATCAGAGCTACTGGTCGCAGTTAAGGAATATCTGCATATAAATTTTTCTGTTTTCTTTTTCAGCATCAGGAATTCAGTTTTCTTCTTAAAGAAAGGGTATGCCCTCTTGTTATAAAGCTCTTCTCCCCAAATATCAAATTCAGGCAAGGTTCCACCACCTCATCTTCCCCGGCACCAGTGGAAAAACCATACTTTCCCATCTGTATGCGTTTGCTGCGAGTAGTTTCTGTTTTGATTAAACAGTTTTACAGTTTGCTGGTAAGAATATGCTCAAATTTTCTTTATGCAATTTTGTTTTTCATTGTATATGCCAGTGATGTGATCAGTAGTAGTATTGATTAGTTCTTGGGAATTGTTGATGTCTACTGAGGGAAGAGAAGGCTAAATACTATTTTCTTCTTACGTTTATTTGTGTTAGCATGTATTCTAAATGTGCTGTTTTGTCAAATATGCACTTGCACGAATTTCATAGTAGATTAGCTGTTGTCTTTTCTCTATTTAACTGCCTTTCAGGTTTTGGGAACCTTTTGATCTTCTGTTATTTGCCTCACTTTAGATAACGATGATTACTGTGCCTTGTTTATACTTTCTAAGAGGCTTTTGACTTGAGTTGCTAAAGCTGTTGACAGAATGTGGGTAAAAAAACACATGTTCAGCTGTTCTTATGTACTGAGTTTTGGGTATTTGCTAAAAGATATAATTTTCATTTGTCTACTGTAGCCAATGTATGACTTTTATTGCAATGTCTCTGAGGAATTTAATTCCTTCAGTACAATTGTGATATGTGATTTTAGCATATGTGATTTTGGCTTGTCAGAAATGCTATGTTTTTACATAATTCTGAGTAAATACTCATTCCAGGGACTTTTTTAGATTCTGTACAAAACTTGCTGTGATACAACTCCCAAGATGAAAGTTTTTTGGAGGAGGCTTTTCTTTTTATTAATTATTATAAACTATATATTTTAGGTAACAGAATGTGAAATATTTCTGTCGTTGCTTGTTAAGTTTCTGGATGCAGACAAACCACAGTGGCTACGAGCTGTTGCAGTAGAATCTATTCACAGGCTTTGTGTGCAGCCTCAGCTATTAAGGTATTTAATATATTGGCTTTTGCTTTTACATAAAGTTTAAGATATATTGTTATTATTTTCCTCTAATGAAAAATGCTTCCTAAAACATTGCAAATGTATAGAAATTTAAATGCAATAAGCTCTTTGTGATAATTTTGTGTAATGCATTAGGCAATGCTTATTATGCAGGAATGGCTTAATTATCGTTATTTGGGTATGTCTGTGTCTTAGCAGTGTCAAAGGAACATTTACCTAAAATAAAATATTATTGTTTACCTAAATATTTGATGTTAAAATGTGCTTTTAGTCTACAGTTTGGAGTGTATGTGGGGGTGAAGTTGCTGTTAAAATATTCTTTTAGTCCCAAATTTGTCAAATGCTTTCTGTTTTATAAAATACCTTCCAGGTCTTTTTGTCAGTCATATGATATGAAACAACATTCCACTAAAGTTTTCCGTGATATTGTGAATGCACTGGGGTCCTTTATCCAGTCTCTATTTCTTGTACCAAGCACAGGAAACATATCAGCAACGCCAAACCAAAGTGGTAAATCCTTGTCCTTATTATAATTTTGTATTTCTGTTATTTTTTTGTAGTAATTAATTCTGTTTTGATTCAGCTCTAGTACAGCTCTGTACTTCTGTGTTTATTTTGGTGAAAACCTAGCTTGAGACTAACTAGTGTTCTCAGCTCTGGTATAGCAGGGGATTTTATCTACCTGTAACGTGGGGAAGGCGTAGACCCCAGTCATCAGAGCAGTGCTCCTGCCTTGCTTCCTGTTTCTGCAGTGACCAAGCTCCTTGTTTCACAACTTTTCAGAGGGAAATTCTGATGGAGTTATTTCTAATTTCTGACTATAAAAAATGTGTCTCCTTGTGCGGGGATGTCATTTATGGCAGTGCACAATTTAAGTCGTAAGACAACGTGTGTTTGTGGGGAGGCAGAATCTCTGTCTTTTTTGTAAGCTGAAGTCAGATGCATGTTGAAACTAAACTTGATTGTCTTTTCTTGCAGCCAGGGTTTTGGCATTTCACTAGGTAATTTTTATTTTAATAAGAAAAAATTATCAGCCTGTTAATGCTCTTGCAGGTGTTTATGTCTCAAGTTAAGCCTCTCTGCTTCTTCCTATAGTTCTGGAAGCAGAGTACTCAGCAACAAACAACATAAAAATAGTTTTTAAGGGTGTCTTTTGATATGCCTTCTTAGAAGAGGTAAAAACCACATAATAAATATAATTATTGTCTATCATGTCTACTATTAAATTAAGAAACATTGAAAAGTTCGGGTTTAGACTCACATCTTTCAGTGTTCACTCATTAAATTGGAATCCCATGTTGGATTTAACAGTGATAGCATGAGGGAATTTGTGTCAGTGTCTGTTCAGTAGCTGTCTCTACAGCAACTGATAGAAATTTCGATTAGTAGCATTTCTAGGTTAGCTTAATTATCTTAAAGTAAATCGGAAAAACACTTTTCACCATGTAACATGCATATGAGAAGCCATTCTATAAAACTCATTCTGAAAACCTGAGTTTTGCCTCAAGTGAAACAGCTCTGCAGTAGAGTCATACCTCTAGTGCTGTTCCTATTTCTCTGGGTAATTATTTCAGTTTGTTTTCTCTTTTCCTTTTCACTTCTTTCTGTCTGAGCGTTTCTCATGTCACTTTCTCATGCATTTCTTTTTCTACCTTTTTTCCTCCTATGGCCATATTTGACATGCAAAGAGCAGATCAATGCAATGTAATTCTCAAACTAAGTCTTCTGATTGTAACAGCAGTCCTCTCATAGCATGCTGTCTTTTGGAGTCATAGAATGGCTTGTGTTGAAAGAGATCTTCAAGGTGATCTAGTTCCAGCCCCCTGGCCATGGGCAGGGACACCTTCCAACAGACTAGGTTGCTCGAAGCCTTATTCAGCCTGACTTTCGACACTTACACTCCCTATACACCTCATTTTGGAGCCTCAGTCTTGCAACAGGCTACCTGTTTCATAGAAGTTGGAAGCTGCATCTAGTGAGGTTCTGTGTCACCTTTATTATACTAGTCAATGTTTACCACCCACTTTAATGAGTTAGATCAATACAGAAATAGTTGCATATGCCTGACTGCACAGTGGGATCATAGAAAATGATACCAGTGTAACTGTGTTAGTGGCAGCATTTGGTTAACCATTTGTTTAGCAGCATGGTTTTTTGTTTCAGTCTGTTAAGTGTTACTGTGTTGAAGTGTATGCATAAGCTTCTGTGTATTCATATTGCCTAAATTAGTAGTTTACTGCCTAAATTAGTAGCTTACTCTCCACATATTAAAAGCAAGCACACCAAAATGGCACTTACACTGTGAGTCCGCGTCCTGGGGACTCTGTTCTCTCTCCCCATTGTGTCTTCAGAGAGAATCTGAACTTGTGGGACCTATTCTTAGTAAGTGTAGATGTCCTTCTCTATGAAGGAAGTGTATATATACAGTATTCTTTGTTATTTTAGCTGTTTTTTTGGCTTCCTCAGTTGGAACCAAAATTTGTCCCTTCCTAGCTGTTGGTTGGCATGTTGTCACCTCTTCCCTGATGGGGCTTGTTTTATTCTGCCTCGGCATGGAACAGATTCAAATGTTGCCATTGTCTTTGATTCTCTTCTTGTGATTTTTGCATTTCTGAAATCTTGGAAGTTTGTTATTGAAATAATTACACTTTCTAGCTACTGAGTTCTTGATATAGCTATGAAAATAATCCTTAACTTTGAAGAATCTGTCTGACTCTTCACTACAACATACATTGTTTCATTAAGACTGTGTAAGTTTGATTCATTTACAGAATGTTATAAATGTTGTTGTACCTTTCACAGAAACATTGCATTCTGACTGAAAATTAGGCAGCTGGCATCAATGAACTGTACATAAGATTATATTTTAGGCAACTGGGTGTCTTCAGAGTAGTCTTGGTGTCTCAAAAATTAAATGTAGAGAAAGGATGTTTGCTGATCACAGTTATGAGATTGGTTGATTTTATCACTTTGTTTTTGTGAACAGGAAGCAATGCATCAGGGAATACTGGCTCAGCACAAGCTAACTCAGGAGTGCTTGGAATGGGTGGAGGTGCAACTGTATTACCTGCTTTTGAGTACAGAGGCACTTGGATACCCATCCTGAATGTGACAGTACAAGGCAGTGCTAAAGCTACGTAGTGAGTACCTCTATCTTTTTGAAAATGTATATAACAAGTATTTTTATTTTGAATTTGATGATGTAAAGATTTTTTTTTACTAGTGAATATTGAGGTTTTTGTTTCACTGGCATTGAAGTCTATTAGGAATTTTCTCTTTGTTGGTGCTATGAGGTTTTCTGGTCTTTTTGCTGTTTTTTCTGCATGACTTGGATTTGGATTGGAATGTCCCCTATGGTTTTAGCATCAGTTAGATTTTGTTATCCTATTATATTGTCTTTATTAACTCTTCAGTTTTAGGCCTCTCTGTAGTATAGAACCATTTTGGAATACCTGTTTTTTGCATTTTGTAATGGGAAACATGAAGGCCATTAAGCAAACAGGACATCAGTGGGAAAGAAAAAATGGCTTTCTCACACCAGCTTTACTGTATTTACAGTTTTTATTGAGCAGGATATTGTGGTACATACTGGTCTGGTTGTCACTTCAAACAATATATTGACCTATATACCAAGGCTAAATTCTGAATACTCCTTAAAATGGGAAATTGTTTTGTCATGACTTTGTACAATGGAGATGGTGTTCTCAGTTTCAAGCTGCACATGCTATGTTACTTTTTAAATAGTGCAATTTTTTCATGTCAGTCATGACCATTGAGCACTTTCAAACCTGAAGTTATTTGTACTACCATGAAATTTTGGCTTACTAAAATTCAGTGAAATCTGCAAATAGCCTGGATCTCAATATTTTTAGGGTAGGAGCTCATTTATCTGCCTTTGAGATGCAGAAGAAAAAGAATCATCCTCAGATTTCAATAGTTAATGTGTATATTTTATTCCAGCAGTGGACATGAATCTTGTTTTAGTTTACCTGCCTGTTCTCAGGGAATGCAAATTTTTAATTTGGTCAGCTACTACAACCTCTGCTTTTCTTCCTTTTCTTTTTTCTTACTATCTATTCTTAACTGGCTCAAGAACCTTGCAGGCACCATCATAGTCTCCTGTCCTGCTCTAAACTTGCTTGTGTTTTACCTCAAGTTACTCTATGATTTTCTCTGCATAATTTTTGCATTTTTTTCTTTTATAAGATTACAGAGTTGTCACAAGAATTTCACTGCAGTTTTTTTCTCCTATCTTGTACTTTTGTCTGTAGTCCCTGTATGTAAGGAGATGACTTGCTGTAATGTGTCACATCCTAGCACCAGTTCTCTTCTGCTGCCATTAGATTTTCAAACATGGCCACATCTCATACTTTTATACAAATTTCTCCACAGACCACTATGCCTTGTCTTCCCCTTTACTTAAGGAACTAAATGTTTTTAAGAGGAAAAGACAAACTCTTCAAGACTTTCCATGGCCACGGATTGCCATGTGACAGTAACATGATTGCCATGTAACAGTAACAACTTAGATAATTGATTCAGTAGTTAGCATTTTCTGTCTTCAAAAGTAAAAGGATGTGACCTCTACCTCCCAAATATATTGTAACTATAAAACCCATTATTAATTTTAATTAGACCTGTATATATATTTGCACTTACTTGTATATGGAGGATGAAATGCTGACCACTTGATTTAGCTGTAGTTCCTGCTCTCCCAGATATCTGAGGCAGCTATCTTCAGGAAATTAGAGGTAATGATTGAAGTGTGGAGTGTTTGGGAGAAGGAAAAATCCTTTGTGCAGTCAAGAGTGGTGACACTGGAGCATAAAAGTATCTTTGGTATATTTTAGCTGGAATATGTAGCTTTTTTAAGAGTAATTTATAGAGGAAAAATGAAATAATGATTGTTGTGATAGTAGGTAGTTTTTATAACAGATTGTCTCTACTTGTATAGATGCTGCTGCTGTGTCAGCTGCAATTTCTGTTGGATTTGTAACTCAGCAGTTCTTTATGTGCTTTTTAAGTAAAAGACTGAGAAAAGAGGCAATGAGGCTGCTGTTCCAGCATGGTGATGTTTTAATTGAATGCTTTTCAGCAGTGAATCATGTAGACATATCTTCTTTTTACAAATAACTTCCATTGTTTACCTATGCATGTAGGTGATGAATATTTGGCCATGTAATATCTAGCTATGGACAGGCTTTTCTAGTCATTTGGACTCAAAGGTAATGATAATAGAATGTCTGACTTGTCCTCAATTTGGTATAACTATGTTCACATTGTCATGACTTACTGATATATTTCCTCTGTTGTTCCTAGATACTTGTATTCTTCTGAATAGTTCTGTTGCAGTGACTCTAAGTAAAATAATAATGCAAGTAGAATTATTCATGATGCTTCCTTATATGTGCTAGTTTTTAGAAATATTTTTTGCAGATCTGTATTTAGGGTTTGTACCCTTTTAGTTGCTGTCATATTTAGTGATTCATTTACTCTTTTACTGAATGACTTGAAGATTTTTTTCTTGAGTTGCAATAAATCTTGAAGGATTGTATTTGAGGCCTGTTTGCACTTAACATTCATTTGGAATCTTGTTTTTTATTATTGTTTCTAAAAACAGTGGTATTGCTGCACACTTGACATGTTTTCAATTTTTTAGTTTGGAGATGCTAGACAAAGTGGAGCCACCTACAATTCCTGAAGGCTATGCAATGTCAGTGGCATTTCACTGTTTGCTGGATCTTGTCCGTGGTATCACTACCATGATCAAAGGGGAGTTGGGAGAGGCAGAAACTGTCCTTCAAACCTCAACAGAGGCAACTTCATTACCAGCACAGTCTTCAGAGCAAGATTTGCAGTCTGTTTCTGACCAATCAGAGAAAGAACTAGGTATTTGAAAATGCAAACACTATATGAAATACAACAGTTTTACGGAAAGCAGATTATAAAATTTCATGCTTTTTTGCTTAAATTTATTGTTTCTTATTTATATATAAAAATGTTCAGTGAAGCGTGTTTTTGGTTTTTTTTAATGGAACAGCAGTTTCATTTAAAAAAATACTTGACTTGTTGTTCTGCTTTTGGCTGAACACTGAGATCTAAGGTCACAAGAGACTGACAGAAATGGAGTTATGATCATGTTAAAAGAAAAATGTATTTCTAGTAACAGGATAAAAATAATGTTTTAAGGGAGGAATTCTTAGTAAGATTGCAGTATATAGAGCAGGACCTCTTTAAAAGCAGAACTGCTGTGAAGTGAGTATTGCTTTTGTGGAACATATGATGAGTCTGGGGACTACATACATAGGGATCTGTATGTACAGAAAGACTTGTGTTTGAACAGCGAGTTTGGCTCGTGACCCAGGAAGCCAAGGCTTCAGTACAGTTGCAGTTGAGCCGTGGCACCGGGGCTGCTGAAAGGACAGCAGGAGAGCAGAGGGCTCCGCCCCGGGGTTTGGCGTGGCCCCTGGAGGGAGGGAGGTGTGCAAATGGGCTGAGCAGATACCGGTTTGCTAGACCAATATCTTTTGCCCTATTAAATGAAAGAAACAAATTATAGATACCACAGGAGAGTATTTTTACTTCACTGCAAAATTTCAGTGAGTTTCTTGTCCCATATTTTTGCACTTCTGAATGTTTATTTTTATAGGCAAAGATCAAAAATGGTTACATATACTGTGGTAAGTTGGATTTTGGTGGGGTTTTTTGATGCTATTTAGAAAAAGCTTTGCCTGGTGACTTTTTTTTTACCTCAGAGATGTTACTTTAAATGCAAGCTGTTGAAATAGTACCGGTATGAGTGCGTTTCTGTATGCACATATATATC
This sequence comes from Rhabdornis inornatus, assembly GCA_013397075.1. Classification (NCBI taxonomy): domain Eukaryota; kingdom Metazoa; phylum Chordata; class Aves; order Passeriformes; family Rhabdornithidae; genus Rhabdornis; species Rhabdornis inornatus. The sequence continues at coordinate 138,598 of VWZS01003103.1, read as the reverse complement.
TGTGTAAACATACATGCAAAAACACTTCAGAAGATGCAGTAGCAAGCTTTTTTTTAAGATACAATTGAAAGTTATTTAGGGAACTACTATGTTTCTGCTATAAAAAAGTTTATATATTTCTTTTAAGTTAACAGAGCTGTCTGGGAAGAAATGGTGAACGCTTGTTGGTGTGGTCTTCTGGCTGCTCTGTCCCTCCTACTTGATGCAAGGTATCTGGTCTTTCATTTCCCCTTATTTTTCTAAGTTGATATTCCAAGCTGTATTTTGAACTGACTTTTGATAGCAGTCAAATTGACAATTTTCAACATAAGTGCTGTTCATGGCACCTGAGCAGTCAGGTTTGTGGCTTAGACTGAATGAGTAAATGGCACAGAAGTCTCCAGAAGTCCAACATCAACTTTTAATGTATTTCAATACAGAACAATTAATTGCATTTTCGAAGGGTTGCATTTAAAGTATGTAAATTATCTTTATTTCTTCTTACTTTGCTTGCATGTTTAAACATATTGAAGTGATTCCATGTCCTGATTACTGCAAGTAAGGAACTAAGTAATATCTTGGTACTTGTTGGTGCTATCTAATCTTTAAACTGGAAAAGTTTTTTACTAGGAAGTGTCTGTGGTAAATTAATTGACACCTTCGAAGAGCTTTCTATAATCACCATTTTCTGAAATTAGTTTTAAATATCTTCTCATAGTCTCATTTACTAAGTCACTGAGAAGTAAAGTCCGATTTTGTAGGAAGTGGTTCTGAAGAATTTTGTTGATTAGTTATGCTTGTTCTTCAGTATTTATAGTCTTAATGGGTTTAAAGTATATGTACTTATGGTTTTCAGTTTTGGTTAGCTGCCTGCTTCTGTGCTCTGTTTTAATTCTTGCTCAACAATATGTACTTTTTCAGCACTGATGAAGCTGCCACTGAAAATATTCTAAAAGCAGAATTGACCATGGCTGCACTTTGTGGAAGACTGGGTCTTGTAACATCAAGAGATGCCTTTATCACTGCCATTTGCAAAGGATCCTTGCCTCCTCACTATGCCCTTACTGTATTAAACAGCCCAACTGCAGCTCTGTCCAGCAAATGTAAATATATGCATTTTTCTTAATTGTGTTTCTTTGTATTGTCCTCTAAGCCCAAATTTTTTCAGGATGTGATTCCAAAGACAAGCAGCTGTAGTATTTGGCTATATTAAAGTATGTTAGAATTCTCAGACAGCACGTAGGTCACCTGCTTTCCAGAATTGGTTAGTCTTGCAGCATTTGCTGACTATCATTCTGATCAACCTAAAATTTCCTGAATGAGTCACATATGTCAAAAGTTCAGATTCTAAGGAGATCTGTCTACCATTGTAAAGATCTGCAAGGATATGTAATTAAGGAATTCAAAACCTGAAAAGGTCTCTGGACTACTTGGATTCTAAAGCTTTGGCTAGAACATCCTGCATTTGTGATGTACTACAGTCTTTCCTACAATTGTCTGGTGGTGGTAATACTTGTGTGTAAGTGGAAGATCTAAGTTCTGGGCTCTCTTCAGCCTACAAAAAGCTGAATTGATGTGTCCCACATCTTACGTAATTCATAATATATGCTGGTTTAGGACATATTCTGTTTCTAACTTTGAAAGTGAATTACTATTTACTAAGAAAAGGAACTACCTGAAGAATATACAGATGAATCTAGCATTAGAGCTCTTAATATAAACCAAAAATATCTTACTGCAGGAGCAAGGACCAGCACCCTTACTTCAGGTCAGTGTACCAGCTAAGTGTATTATTAGATTGTAAGTCTGTGAAGAAGTACACATGACTGAACTACACAGATATCTATAGAAACAAAGCAGGGAACCGCAGTTATTTTATATAGGTTGCTCTTCTTTTTACAAGTGAGTTATAAAATGCATGTCCTGAAGTCCCATATTGGAAAAATATCATCATATAGCATCAATGACATTTTCTGAGCGCACTGGTACAATGGTAGCACACAGTGATACTATTTATGCACAATTACTACCAAAAACTGAGTTGACGGTCTAATACTCATATCTTAATCATAAATATTTCAGTCTTGACATAAAATATACCAATACATTTCAAGCAGTGTCTAATAGTTAGAAACAGGGGGTAATTGTTGGATCTTTAACTCTCTAGGGCGATGACACTGTGATCTAAATATAACTAGAAGTATCAAAGTGAGGTGTGTTTAAAACTAAACAACTGTAAAAAACTTTTCTGGAGTCTGTTTGCCAGAAGGTGGTTCTTACTGTAAGTAAGTAGTGGATTTTAAATTTAGTTTTTTTTTTTCTTCTCTTTTCAATTTTCCTCCAGCATATTCCATTCAGGGACAAAATGTTCAAATGATTAGTCCCTCAAGTGAATCTCACCAGCAAGTTGTAGCAGTAGGGCAGCCCTTAGCTCTTCAGCCACAGGGAACAGTTATGGTAAGTACAACTTGTAAGTGATCTTACGTTGCTTAACTACTTCTTCCTGCATCTCAATGTGTCTTAAAACCAGGCTACAGATACACAGCCTTCCTACAAATAATGGTCAGCTGAAGTCTTGTCGTAAGGCTTTAATTTGGAACAGCCCTGGACAGTAAGGTTACTTAATTGCAAAGAAGTCTTATTCTTGCTTTTTCTGACTTTTAGCTCAGAAGTTTTTATCCATTCATTTGGAAAACTCTAGATCTCAGCTATGTTACGTGCTTATGTGTGAAGGCTGATTTTGTGGAGATGATGAAATTAAGCTGGAGTACTTGAACTTGTGTCTGATAATAATGTGAAACTGGGGGGAGAAGGAAGTGGTCAAATCATAGAATCACAGAATGGTTTGGGATGGAAAGAACCTTAAAGATCATCTCATTCCAACCCACTGGCCATGTGCAGGGACACCTTCTGCTAGACCATCTTGCTCAGAGCCCCATCCAACCTGGCCTTGAACAGTGCCAGGGATGGAGCATCCACTACTTCTCTGGGCAACCTGTTCCAGTGCCTCACCAGCCTCACAGTAAAGATTTCTTTCCTAATACTGAAACCTGTTCTCTTTCAATTTGAACCCATTCCCTCTTGTCCTCTAACTATGTGCTCTTGTAAATAGTCTTGCCCTGTTTTTCCTGAAAGTTCCCTTCCGGTACTGGAAGGCTGCATTAGGTCATCCCTAAGCCTTCTCTTTTCCGGGCTGAACAATCCTGATTCTCTTAGCCTTTCCTCATAGGAGAGGTTTTTCCCCCCTCTAAACATCTTGGTGGCCCTCCAGCAGGTCAATGTCCTCCCAGTGTTGGGGACCTCAGAGCTGGATGCAGCACGCAAGTACTCATATTCAGCCTCACCAAGATAAGCCTGAGAGAAGGAGAGATACTGAACTACTTCTCTAAAAAAATGTATTTCACTAGTGCAAACAAAATGTAATTTTAAGGCACTTCAGTAAAAATTGGAAGTTTGCTAGAAACACTATCATTGTGGAATGATAAAAATTGGATGGCTGTTTTGTTGTTGTTTTTTTTTTTTTTTTTTTTTTTCCTGTAGCTGACATCAAAAAATATCCAGTGTATGAGGACATTACTCAGCTTAGCTCACTTCCATGGAGCTGTTCTTGGTACATCATGGCAACTTGTCCTGGCTACCCTTCAGGTAGTATTTCCCTCACAGGAAATATTTATGCCTTGCTGTTATGCCTTGATGTTTTGCTATAATTTGGTTTTCAGTTGCTCAGTGAGCAATAGAAGAACCTTTGAGTTTTCTCATGGTGTACTGGGAATTCCCTTGAATAAGTACTGTAGCATTTCTCTTGCGTTCTGTTTGGCTGGAAGGTTGGTGGCTCGCTTGAGTACAGTGGTGATTTCTTCTCTGCCTTAAAAATGACCCTTTTGTATTTTTCAGCATCTTGTGTGGATTCTGGGACTGAAGCCTAGTGTTGGGGGTGCATTAAAACCTGGAAGAGCTGTGGAAGGGCCAAGCACAGTAAGCATGATTGTTTGTTTTTCAGTTAATGATTATATAGTATTTTCTATTACAATTTGTAAGACATATCTCTGTCTTTTTTTCAAGGTTCTGACTACAGCAGTTATGACTGATCTGCCATCTATATCCAGCATGATTTCAAAGCTTTTTGAAAACTCACAGTAAGAAACCTTATCTTGTAATTAAAATAGTATGTGTATATCAAACTTGACAATGTTTTGATAGTAGTTATTTTTCAGGTACCTTGACGATGTGTCTTTACATCACTTAATAAATGCCCTTTGCTCCTTGTCTCTGGAAGCCATGGATATGGCCTATGGAAACAATAAGGTATAAAAAGAGTTATTTATTTTTTCAGATGTTTTTATTAAATAGGCAGAAGACCTGTACATTTATCCTTTAATGTAACTATTTCCAGTACTAAAACCAGTAATACCTTTGATGCTCTAGATCAAAAAATAAAATATGAACCAGAGAATGTCTTGTTTTTAATGGTTCATACAGTTACTAGATTCTCTGAACATCCTCACTGTGTTCCTGTGCTTTTTAGTTAAGGAATGTTACGTGTTTCCATTAATAAGATTGTGGGTGGATGAAACTTTTAAAATCCGTTGTCATTTCAGAGGTTAGGGATGCTGAGTAGCGCAGTATGTTCTGTGAGATGCTAATTTTCAATTCAGTTTTCTTTTAAAATGTACTTCAGAGAAAGCCTGACAATTAGGTATTTAAAAACCTGATAAGTCATATTTACTTGGGAAAACCATAGTTAGTATTCGTGTCAGCTTCAGTAAACAACCTTTAGCCCAGAAAGGTTGAAGACGCTGTCATTTGGTAAGATTGAATATATATTCTCCTAGTCATAATCTTATCCCAGAGGAGAGTTTCTGAAAGTTTGTCCTTAATCTGTTGCACTAGGGATAGTGAAGGCAGAGAACACGTTTTATAATATTTTGCTATTACAGCAACAGAGAATCCATTTAATAAGCAGAGTTTGTGTTTATAATAATTTAAAAATTAGAGTAAGACATCAGCAGAAATGGGAAGAGATAATGATTTCAGTGCGACAGTCATTTTGACTGTATGTTGATTTTTTAAAAAGTAAAATTGAAGCTTATCACAAATATTTGCAGATATATTTGATTAATGGAAAACTTATCATGGTCCTGCAGAGCATTTATGAAGCAAATTAAATATCAAGAATTAGGGTATTATGAAATTAAATATTCCGGATTGTTTCACATATAATTTTAAGTTGAAAAGTTGCAATGAGGTGAAGGCTGTTTTGCTAGCTAAACATGTTACAAAGCTGCTTGGATGGAGGGCTGAGCAAAGGCACGTTTTTACAGCACCAGCAGTGCTGGTTTTAGTCAGACTGTTGATCCTGTGTGGCCTCTCCTGCGGCACTGCGCTCAGAAATTATCCCCCAGGAAAATACTCTCGCCTTGTCGCAGTAACCTCACAGTCATGTGTTCAAATTCGATTTTATTAAGGAACCATCACTTTTTGCTGTCGCTAAATTACTGGAAACAGGACTAGTTAACATGCACAGGATTGAGATTCTTTGGAGACCTCTGACCGGTCATCTTCTGGAGGTAACTAATGGCTTTTATTGCTTGTACTAGAATTTAGTTTGTATTAATGAAGATCTTGTGGAAATATGCTTTTAATGTGTAATCTAAAAAAAAAATTCTAAATTGCAATTATATATTTTGGTTTAGGCGCTTTATTGTTGCAACTCAAATGCATTATGGTTTGGATTTAAAAGGGAATTTACATATCTGAATTACAATATTTTAACTTTGTCTTTACAGTGCCATCAGTCTTTATATGTTTTTGACACAACAGTATTCAGAAAGATCAAGTAATTATACTTCATGTATTTGTTCTAATTAAGGTAGCACAAACATGTTTTACTGTTTCACACAGCGCAAATATCTAGGAAGATTCTGAGATAAAATCTTCCTAGAATTGAAGCCAGGAGATTTACTAAGAAAGGGTTGTTTTGTTGGGGTTTTTTTAATATTTAAGCTAACTTCTGAATGCTTTCTTTAAGAGAATACTGTTCAAGTATAAAAATGTCATAATCCTATTGCAATTTCTTTAGTATTTTAACCTCAACACAAAAAATATACTTTATCAAGGAAAAAACCTTACATTTTGAATTGAAAACTAAAAACAGGTGGTTGATTGTAACTATAGTTTTAATTCTACACACAAGTACATAGGAGAATAAAATGTAAGAACAGGATTTGTTTTAGAATGGGTAAAGGAGAAGACTTTTCTTCCTCATAATTAAGAATGTATCAGACACTTCTTTAACAGCTGTGCATTGTTTCAACCAGTATTAAGGATTGGCCATTGGTCTATTTATGGAAGCCATATATTGCTTTTTCTAGGAGAAAAAAATGTGCTTTTTTCTCCTGTTCTTCTTCTGGGTTTAAAGAATTAAAGCACAGGCATCTCTTTTTCTTTTTTTTTTTTTGCCCTACAAGACAATATGGTTCACCATCCACATCTTGAGACTGTTTTCATCTAGGGAGCAGTCTGTTACCCATGCGTTGCAGATAATCTGGCACTGTTTTGTAGGAAATACAGAGTCTTTCATTTTCTTTCAGAGCACTGCCTTACTTCCTTTTAAACCTAAGTTGTTGAGGTACAATAAGGAAGGAGGAAATATCAGCTATAATTCAATTAAACACAACCTGAGGGAATAGCTTGTTCCCTGGTTCTGGAACTGGTTATCTGGGCAGAATCAGAGCATGAAGTATTTCAAATTCTCTCTTTTTATTTTATACAAAGTTTTAAAAATGTAAGTAAATCAGGAGAGAGGCTATTTCTTGTCCACATTTTTAAACATTTAGCTAGCTCTTCTACATTGTTCTCCTTTTCAGTTTGGTTAGTGGTTGATAGGAGAATGGTCCACCAGTAAAAGGCATTAGCCTTCTTTATGATACTGCTTTGGACTTGACTCTGGGTTCTCACACCATCAGATCTATGGCTGGAAGTGTGGGTGGGAATAATTATGTAGCAGTCAATGAAATGTCAATGTACACTTCCCACATTAGTTTGAGGGTAGTGTATTAGATACAGCACAGTTCATACTAGCTATCTAAGAAACGAATATGCACAATGTTTTTAATTTTTGTATTCTAAAAAAGCAATTAGAAAAGTTGTTAGGCTTAGAGAATTTAGAGACAAAGAGAAATGAACGTATGTATTTGAAACGCAAGTTTAAAGATCTTCACTATTGCTTTGTCAAGTTTTTAAATGGAGTGTGAGGTTTATTTTATCTTCAATATGTAGTTACTTTTTGTATTTGAGAGTATAGAAGACACTTTGTGCTTCATACTGTCGTGTTCCTCACTTGACTATGTTAAGGAGTGTGTGAAACTTCCAATTTTGTAGCTTTAGGTTAAGTTAAACTTGAAAGTCTTAGGCATTTATTGAAAGATTGGTGCTTTTTAATCAATCATTATCAGAATTAGCAGTTAGTTTATTCATTTTGGAAAATTTATTTACTTGAATTATATATATGTAATATTCATTATATTTCCTTCTGTCTTCCACTGCTTCCTATTGCTTCCTTGTTCAGAAGGTATGTCTATCCAAAAGATAAATTTCTCTTTTGACTATGAAGCCAAATTTTATCATTTAAAGATTTACTGTATTATTCTTATACTATTATATGTACATTCTAATATAATTAAAATACCAGTTTTTTAATGTATTATATATGTTGGTTAAATAAAAATTACTTCAAACAAAATATTGCTGTGTTTTCAGGTCTGTCAGCATCCGAACTCCAGAATGAGAGAATGGGGAGCAGAAGCTTTAACTTCTCTCATTAAAGTAGGATTGACATTCAGACATGATCCTCCATTATCTCAAAATCAGGTAAAGTAAATTTAAGACCAGATGGTTTTCTGCTTCATTCATAAAGCAGCTTTACTAATGAGTATATAAAGTCTGTAGCTGTAACACTCAGATGTAACTATTGTGAACCACCACATGCATTCTAATAAACTATACTCTTTCATTTTTTGAATACCTAACTAAGAGTGATGCTTGAATATTATGTCCATTTCTTAGAACAAATTATGGGTCACTTTCATGAATGCAAAACAATTCCAGAATGTTTAGGAGTATATGTGTGATACTGTGGCAGGTAGAAAATGTGTTGCCTAACCTTCTAAATTACAGCTGTTCAATCCACAATTAAAAAAACATTCTAATATTTCTACTGAGACTCATTGGATATTTTTTCCGAGGTCTCTTGAGTAGGAAGCTGAGTTTAACCCTGCTGAGTGAGCATAAAGTTGCATGACACTTTTTATGCAACTGTAGCAGCATCTACAGCTGCTTCCTGAGGAACGTGGAGAACAGCAGTCAGGAAGGTAGATTTTCTGCAAAGACCCTTTGTGGTCTGAATTTGAGCATTTAGTGAGTGAGCTACTGAATTAATTCAATGAATCTTTAATTTGTACTGTATGTTTTCATTTACACATAAAAATAGTTAAGAATCAGTTAAATGTTAACATCCTTAATATGCTTTACTGTTTAATTTTAGAGACTGCAGTTGCTTTTATTGAATCCACTAAAGGAGCTGTCAAACATTAGTCATCCTGATATCAGGATCAAGCAATTGGAGTGTGTACTACAGATTTTACAGAGTCAGGGTGACAGCTTAGGACCTGGTTGGCCATTGGTGCTTGGAGTCATGGGGGCAATCCAAAGTGATCAGGGGTAAGTGGTGGAAATAAAATTTTAAACTCGTGTAAGATAAGAACAGTAGAAAAAATTCTGCTTGTATTTTTGTACTTTAATAGCCACTTCAATAATCTTAGTTTCATTGTAATTTTTGGCTTGTGAAAAATTTTACTCAATAAAAATGTACTTTTTAGTTGTTCCTGAAACACAGTTTATTTTACTGAATTAATCTTCCAAAAGACCAGATTATTCCACTCTATGTTCTCCAGAAGTCAGCATGCAGTATACACTGCAGACTACTCAGTGTGCCATTTCATTTGATCTTGACCATTTGGTGGACACATCTCTGGTGCTTGCCAGTGCTTCTGTGTGAATCAGGTTTTGCTCAGTTTATCTGTTGTTTCTTTTCCTTCTTAAATCTTCCAATAGTCTCTAGTGTGTGTTTTCTTCTGATCGCTCTCTCTTTTCCTTGAAGCCTTCCTACCTAAATGGTTGCTGGTAGCAGAAGGATGGAAGATTATTTACTGGCTGTAGGCGAATCCCTTGACTTACACAATTGACTCTGTTGCCAGCAGAGATGGGCTTGTTCTCTGCCCACAAGGGAAAGTGAGAGATGAAGTTAAAAGGAGTATTTATAAAATGAGCAGTGAATTGAACATCTGGCTTTGCAACTGTAAGCGTCGAGAATTATACCCAGACACTCAAACAATGTTTATTGTTTTTTAGGTGCTACTCAAGACTAGCAGCAGGATAGGTCATCATATAACTCTAGTGTTAGTAGAATTTTCCTTGGCGTATCTCTCCTTTTGTCCCACCTTAGCTTTAGTATTCTGGTCATATAAAAGCCTAAAGCCACTTCAAATGCTTGAATGATTTTGCTCTTGACCAGTATTGTTTGCACTGGCAGTAGTACCTACCAAAATTCCCAAGGAATTTGGCATTCTTGTTTGTGAGCATCCTCTTTTTGGTAATTAAGCTTCCTTTGGTAGTTGTTGTTTCCACACTTGGTGCAATGTGTTCCTGCATGCCTTTTGGTTTTCACTGCTGTTAGTGATGGATGAGAACCAACACAAATTCCTTCTCAAGACAGTTTTCAGATCCCATTAAATCTCAAACCCGTATCTCACTGGCCAATATCTCAAGATGTTACTAACATCTTGTGTTATATCTTAGTCTCCTTCTTCAAAGCATATGGAATAATCTGCTTCAACTACATAGCACTGTTTGTCCACATCATATTAAGTACAGTAGGAAAAAATTAAGCATGCCTTCTTTTCCCTGAGGAAGAACTTAATTTCTTACCTAAGTTACAGCTGTGAGCACAAGATGCAGATACTATTGTTATACTTTAAATATTAACTTGCTGACCACAAGACTTTCTTCACAAGTGTCTTCCCTTTGATCAGTGAACATCCTGGATTCCAGGACAGAAATCCATTTACCTGCCGGGAGAACTTCTTTCCGGGCTTTTATACAGAAAATGCTGTTTTGATAGCAAAAAACCATACTTTGGTCACTTCTGGATTGTACAGTACTAGCCTGCCAAACAAAAGGAAGCTTGTCTTTGAAGGCTTTTTCAGTGGAAAGCCTCTGCTTATTTCAAGCATAGATAAAGCCTTATACAATCTTAAGATTTCTCACTAAGCTTAAGTTTCTTCCATTTATAGTTACCTTTTTGTGATTATCTGTAACACCAAGGACAGTTCCACAATTTGAAGAGTTGTATAGCTGTTGCTACTTGCATGAGGGACTTTAAAACCTTTCTTCAAACACATAGTAGTGTGGGACCTTCATTGGGAAAAACTGATCTGAATTTGTTCTTGTAGCCTTGCATTTGAAGTTTAGAAAGATGGGTTACTTTCACATTAACTCAGTACTTCAAAATGAGTAGTGAAACTATACTTTGATTTCTCGCCTCCTTCTTTTTTCTCTTAGAGTCATTGAAGGTCACATACCCCTGAAACTTTGTACTGGAGGGGGTACTGCAGCAGTTTTGGGTCTGTTTCACTCTATAGACTCCTATATGAGTAATGATGATGGGGGAGATTATTGTGTGAGTCTATCCTCCATCAGTGTAGCATTGATAAATACTTCAATCTTACATGGTAGGATGGATGTTTCTTTGCAGTATTCATCATATTAGAGAATTATTAGTTATACCATTACTGTCCATGTGAAGTTTCTTGTGTATTCCTCTGGTATCTGTATCGTGTTGGCTGTGACAATACAGTGGAAATGAGCCATCTCTGATTTTGATATTGGATTAATAAAAAAAATAAATTCATTTGCAATTCTGGTATAGGTAGATGGCATATCTATAGTCTGAATTTTTTCCCAGTATATGTATCCTGAAGTGCACCAAGCTTCTGTATTACAAAGCTTTGAAATTATTTCTGTTGTACGTTAAACATTGAAAAAACCCTGCAGTGAAATTTAAATGCAGCTTCCCTATTTTGTGTTAGGTACACTCCACCACTCCTTTTGATTCTCTCATTTTGTCTCTCACTAAACAAGATTTTAGTTGTTAAGGGCCTTGCTGCTTCTGAGAACTCCTTCTTGTAAAGCTTTTCTGTCCTATATTTTTATGGTTTTGTTCAGAATCTAATTCTGAAGGCCAAGTAATTATTAAGAATCTATTTAATGGTAGATATTTTTAAGTTTTTTTCTGATATAATGTAGTATTTAAGCAAGTAAGACTACCGTTATGTTAGCATGCATCTTTCCTAATAAATAAAAACAAATTCTGCCCACCTGTTTGGCATGCTTGAAGTAATTAAGTAATTTGTAACTGCTGATACAAGAAATTCTTCAGAACAGCTTACTCTTTGGAAGATTATCATGCTTAAATTAAGTGCTTTTTTTTGTCCATTGTGGCTTTTTTTCTAATGTTCTCCTAACACATTTGAACTAACAAGTCTTAGAGCTCTAAAACAGAGAAATGGACTTCACTGTAAGATTTAGCTAAGGACTGCTGGAAAGCCTAAACTTCAACTCCACAGATAGTTAACATGGACTAAACTACTTCATCAGAATTTTAAGCTTCAACTTAAAATTTTATCTCAAAAACCTATTTAAAATGGTGCAAACTCTTCTCAAAAACATTAATTTGATATTTTTCTTTTTGTATTTAATATTTGAGGTATTAAATCTCCATGCTCTTGAAGAAATGTGAAATGAGCATGTGTGTATGTGCTTTGTTTTCCTTTTGTTTTTTTTAAGAGAGTCCCTAATACGGACAGCATTCCAGTGTCTTCAGCTGGTTGTGACTGACTTCCTTCCTACAATGCCATGTACTTGTCTGCAGATAGTTGTTGAAGTTGCAGGAAGCTTTGGACTTCACAATCAAGAGCTAAATATTAGCTTAACTTCAATTGGTTTGCTGGTGAGTTTTTTATTAACCTACAGTGATGCTGCTTCTGGCTTTCATTTTTGCTTTTCTTTTTAAATGAAAACTTATCTGTAGTCAGTTATAAAAGTGAAAGCCACAACCTAGCTTTCTGGGTTCTTACTGAACTCCCATGCTATTTGGAATCATAGGTGAATTGAGTGAATCTACATCTTACCTTTAATCTCCATGATTTGTGGTTTACTAAAAGAAATAGTATTGTATTGTAACCATGTTAATCAGTATCTTATTTTTAATACTTCTTTTTTTATGCCCCGTATAATGGGAACCTAAAAGCTGAGAAAGAAGAGTAATTTTTGGATCTTGCAGTATTTGTGTGCTGATCTTATTTCACCAATGTAGGGAAATTAATATCTTGATGTACTTTGCAAAATATGAGACAATTTATTTCATGATCATTAAGAGTATTACCTATTTTTATTGTACAACACCATATGTCTTACTTATTTTGTAGTGGAATATTTCAGATTATTTTTTCCAAAGAGGTGAAATAATTGAAAAGGAGCTAAACAAAGAAGAAGCAGTATTGCAGAAACAGGCAGAAGAAAAGGGAGTGATGCTGAACAGACCTTTTCATCCTGCATCACCATTTGACTGTCTTTGGTTATGCCTGTATGCCAAACTTGGAGAACTGTGTGTGGATCCCCGACCTGCAGTTAGAAAGAGTGCTGGGCAGACATTGTTTTCTACTATTGGTGCTCATGGAACTTTACTGCAACATTCAACGTGGCACACAGTGATATGGAAGGTATGATGTGTAAGCTTTCTCTGAAGGTTTTGTAAAGAGCATTTACATTTTAATAACCATTACCCATTTACCATTTAATAACCATTATCACTTAGATAATTTATTAGACTTTTTAAATATAACATAAGGTGGCAGAAATCTGATCTCTTGGATTTTGGGCATGTTTTTTTACACTTTGTCTTCTCTGGCCTTTAAAGACTCTTCTAAAATATAATGTTAATATCCTAATTATTTATTTTTACTCAGGAGTTTGATAAAAAGATGGTTTCCTTCCTACAAGAATGACCAATCTTTTGTATGAAAATGGAGAGGTTTGAGGGTCGAGTGACTAGGCTGATCTGGTATTAGATGGAGCCTTGCCTTGAATTCTGTTTTGAATCTATCAAATGCTATGTTCTAAGTCACAGTCATGTTTGTTGTGCTTTTTGGAAACTTTAGGCTATATTTGAGCCTGCCTGTTACACCTGTGAAGTGTTTGAGATTGATTGGTTTTACCGTTCTGTTGGTGCTGACACTGTTGGTGGGTTTGAGTGTGCTATTTCCAGCCCTTCTTATCTGGCCATCAGTTAACTTGATTGTTAATCTTGGCTGCTGCGGAGGCTGTTTAGAACAAGGGAATTTTCAGGATGACACAATGACAGAAAGGATAATGAAAAAATTACTGGTTTTTATTGCTTTACTATGAATATGTCTATGTTATTTGAAAAGTTGCATTTTTCCTCTTTTTTTCTGGCTATTGCAGGTCTTATTTCACTTGTTGGATAGGGTTCGAGAATCTTCTACAACAGCTGACAAAGAGAAGATTGAATCAGGAGGAGGCAACATTCTCATTCATCATTCAAGGGACACAGCTGAGAAACAGTGGGCTGAGACATGGGTATTAACACTGGCTGGAGTTGCAAGAATATTTAACACCAGGAGATACTTACTGCAGCCTCTAGGTAAAGCTTATAGTTATTAAGAGACACAATGATAAACTTTCTGCTTTTATATGTTCTTTTTAGTTAAAGTACATGGCAAGAATCTTAATTTTAGCTCACCTCAAACGTTATGAAAATTACGGAGTTAATAATTGATGGTCTGTAGAGCCAAAAATTGTAACTACAGATTTCCTCTTCTGTATCACAGTGCTTGAGATTACATCTCAGTAGTCACAATTCAGTCCCATTTCTGGGTGCTAAATAGCTTTAAATTATAGTAGACTGATAACAATATTCTTTGTTCTTGTCAGAGCATGCTTTTCCTTTTGTCTGTCTAAGGGAATGCAACACTTGCCTGGAACTCTGTGTCATCAGTGTGTCAAATTTAATAGTACTCTTAGAATGTAGAGAGAACTTACCTGTAAAGTCAGTGGAGTATTGAACACTTACATTGTTCAGCTGTAGTAATTGTTCAGTATGTAGTAATATTTTGCCATAGCTTGGTAATTTCTACAAGGAAAAAGTGCAAAAGGAATAGAGAATGTATAGCTTACAAAGAAAAGTCCTCATTAGATTAATCTATCTTCAGCATCCTATAGTACACAATTAAAATATTAATTGGATATAAGTTGTATTTCATTTTGATCATTTGTGATACAGGTATCAACATAGTAAGTGTCTTAGTCATTTACAGAAAAGTGGTAGAATTTAGGTTATATTAAACTTGAGTTAAAACTGAATAAAAAAATTAGAACTACTTTTAATTATTCAAACCCTGTAATTACTAATATAGAAAATTGAAGGTTAAGGCTAAATTTAATGAAAAATGGCTCAAATGAAATCTTTCCACAGTACAATTATCAGAGCATTTTAATATAAATTCTTTATAAAGGCACTGCATGAGTATAGATTTGACCCTTAATTCCTTATGTGGGCTTAACCCTTCTTGAAATCAATAGGCATCTGGTGTATATATAAGAACAAATCTGTTTCACTATACTGAATGACAAAAATGTATTTTACTGGTATGGGATGTGGTATGTGATTATTTGCTAGCAAATTTAGTATGAACCTAGATATATTGTTTTGTTCTTCATATTTATGTGTTTCTCTGTCACATTCATTCTTTCAGGTTATGGTTGAACTGATATAAAAGTCACCTAATCGCTGTATTAGTCACCTAATCTGTGTATTAGAGTAACAAGTTCCAAATTGATTTTTTTTCCCCTCCCTCTCTCTTTTTTTAAATAGGAGACTTTTCCCAAGCGTGGGATGTTCTTCTTGATCACATCCAGTCAGCAGCACTTAGCAAAAATAATGAAGTTTCCTTGGCTGCTCTGAAAAGCTTCCAGGAGATACTACAAATTGTTTCTCCTGTTCGAGACTCTGAGAAGCCTGAGACACCACCTGCAATCAATGTTTCTGTACCTTTGGTGGTAGGGACAACTGCCACTAGTCTTGGCAGATCATTCATGAGAACTGACTCCATAGGAGAAAGAATAGGAAGATATAATGGATCTGAACCTCCTGTAATAACAGATGAGATTGAAGATTTGAATCTTTGGTGGGCAGCCTGGAACAGCTGGTATAGAATTGGATCAGAAAGTACAAGGCCTCCAATTACTTGTGATAAATTGACTTTCATTCCCAGCCAGCCTTTTCTTACAGCTTTAATTCAAATATTCCCAGCTCTTTACCAACACATCAAAACTGGTTTCAGCATGGATGATCTCCAAAAGCTGGGTGTCATTTTGCACGGTGCTGTTTCAGTTCCAATCAGTTCAGATGCTTCCCCTTTCATCCTTCCATCTTACACTGAAGCAGTTTTGACAAGTTTACAGGAAGCGGTGCTTACAGCTTTAGATGTTTTACAAAAGGTAATAATGCAGCTTCTGGTGTGTGAAAGGTAAACTACAGTGTGTCCTACTTCTTCTCCATAGAACTATAGTCTGGTGATTTAAATATTATTTTTAAAATTATTTATAATTGTACAGTGTGTTGTATTATAACAATCAGATCTCCATTCCTGCTGCAAAATAGATGCTCTGCATTGAGAGGTGTAATCTTTATGAAATATGCTTTTGCTTGATTGCAGAAGTGCCTTAAGTGTTGTGCTATGTTTATAGCCGTTTACTTGTCCATCTAATATTGAAGTACTGTTGATGTTGATACTGGAGACCTGTATGTGGAGATGGAGGAACAGTCCCACAGTGTTCCATATGATGTCCAGGTGCTGCCATGAACAGTCTAAAAAGGACAGTGATCATGAGAACTTACTGTTTACACAAAGCATAAAATATAGAAGGCTCTCTGGCAGATTACTTACATTCTTGCCTTTTATTGATCAGTTATTTAAGGAAAATGCTGCATCTCTACTAAAGAAATTCTTACTATAGAACTTATCCTCAAAGAACACCCTTCATGCACGTGAATCTGTAAACAACAAATGCGGGTGCTCTTTCTCTGAAAGCCAAAAAAGAAGGAAATAGTGTACTGCTTGCTTCTTTCTTTCTGCAATTGTAAAATATCTCCTTGCAAAATAAAGCGCTCATTCACGAAACTTATTTATGCAAAAAAAGCAGAGTTGATAATGAATGAAGTAATGCATTTAAATTACTCACTACTTTAAACCGCCCCCCCCCCCCCCCCACCAAAAAAAAA
>VWZS01003103.1:9943-122191 GCA_013397075.1 Rhabdornis inornatus | reverse complement strand
AAAAAAAAAAGAAAGAAAAACCCACAGCCTTACTTGGGAAATGGCAGAATTAAAATATCCACGTGACCTGACTTCATTCCCTTTAGGTTTTCATGTTATGACTACTTTGCTTAACTATATGGCCATGCATCCCCCCTGCTGCTGTCAGGATCCTGCCCGATTTAGCTCATAGAACACATGGTGGCTGCCAAATGAGCATCAATTCAGTGTCTCATTTTCTCTCTTGCTAAGTGTGAGCTGATTAATCTCAAACATAAACACGCAAGGTAGAATCATTATCTTTCCTTTAGTTTTCCTTTAGCCTTTCCTTTAGTTGATGGTTTTAACAAATATTCATTCATTTATTTTGAAAGATAGTAGGTATCTTATAAAGGTAAGATAAAGTGTAAGAATATCATCATAAAAAGGCTTGGGTTGAAAGGAGCCTTAAAGGTCATCTAGTTCCAACCATCTCTGCCATGGAAATGCTATGAATTTCAATTCAGGTTGCTTGGATAGAAGTTGGCGTTAAATCTCAGTTTTGTGTGTGGGTATGTAAATAACATGAAGTTTTAAAACCTGTCATGTCTATTAAATTTTCATCCTTTTCCAGTTCAGGAAAGTCAAAGTCAGTTTGACCCTTTTTTATCCTCCCTTTTCCAGCAGGTCAGTCTAACCCAAATCCTGTTTTTCCCATTTGATCAGTCTATTTATTCATCTCAGATTTTTCTGGTTTTTTTTTAGTCTTCTTATCCTGATGATCTTGGTTTCCAAAGGCTGCAGGCATTAGGGCTTTTCAAAGAACGGGTTGCCAGAGTTTTTAACATGAGGAAAAACGGCACATTATTATACTCTTGTTCTCGTCAGGATGTTATAGCTGAATGTTTCTAAACCATAACAAAAGCAATAACTCTACATGAGAAAGTAAGACATCTCCCCTTCCCCACTCCCAGTGTCAATGGGCTGCCATGGCAGTTACAAGCCTTTGCAAATACAGACTTCCATAAGATGGTACCCCAAACGCCCATCCCACCTATACTTATGTTACTAACACAACAGCACTGAAGTTCCTAAAAATATTAGTTAAAGTATTTTTGGACATCAGTAAGTTCTGTGAAGTTGCGTGAGTGCTCCTGTTGGCTGTATAAACACAGTACAGTTCACATGGCAAGGCAGCCGGCCAGTCCTGATGTGAAGCAAAGGCCATGAGTCAGATGGTTTTGCTTTAGGCTGGAGCAGAGTACCTTCTTCCTCTCTTGAAATCAATTGATACTCTCAGGAGTACACACAGAAGGTAGTGGAAGCATTAAAGAAGAGTGTGTAAATATTTGCAGTCTCTGAAATAAAACTGTTTGTGTGTAGGATCAGGTTCTTTGCTGATACATGAAGACTTAGGTCAGTTCTGATTTTCTCAGAAGTTGTGGAACAACTTTGCAGTTAGAATAGCGTGAAAAGAAGCCTAACATTTATCAGACGGAACCCTTACTAGTTTAATAAATATATTTTATAATGTGATTTCACTAACAAAGGACATCATTGTAACTCAAGAACATGGAAATGGAAGAGAGCTTTGGATCTCTTTTCAGGCTTCTACGTTGAGCTTATTTTATGCCCTTTGTTTTGTTCTTTGTTGTTTTTTTATTTCTCATTAGAACTCATCTTCTAGTCTTTTACTGCTGTAGTAGAGGAGGGTTGGGGGTTTTTTGGTAGTATAAGTACATTGTTCCTGAAATCTTTTCCTTTTTAAAGGAAGATTATGAGTTTCAGCTATACCAAACCACATAATTCTCATTTTATTTATATTCCTTTCTATAAGACACTCTTAACTACTTTTTGAAGCCTTCTGTGATTTACTTCTGAGATTTAAATGTTTATTGAAGTAGAACTTAACAAAGATGTGGCTGAGATCTATGTACAGGACTTATATAAGACTTTATTTTACTGACAAGTCAAAGCAAGAGTTTGTGGAGAAAAGTTGTCTTTTATTGGATGAGATAGCTGTATATACTGAACTGTATATGCCCAGGTATCTTGCCACTTTATTTACTTCTATAAAGTCATAAAATTTAATTTCCTTACACTATTGGAACTATGCACTATCTTTCATACAGCACGACTCTTGCGTAGTCTTATATGGGGATTTTCTTTTTAGGAGTTCCTTGTACTGATGCAGGTGTTAAAGCAAAAGCTCAAGAAATACATATTATACTTTTGCATTTTTCTTTTGATAAAGGCCATATGTGTGGGCTCAGAAGGTATGCAGATAATGTATCCTGCAATCTTTGACCAACTGCTGGCCTTTGTAGAATTTTCCTGCAAGCCTCCACAGTATGGACAGCTGGAAACCAAGCATATTGCAAATGCTAAGTATAATCAGGTAACTAATTAGAAATCTCACTTGTTTCACTTGGCTGGTTAATCTAATTCAGCTTCAGCTATAGGTTGTTCAGCAACATGCATTTATTCAATCTGTAGAAATTTAACTGCATGTTGTGTAATAAGGTTTTTTTACATGCTTTTGTTATCTTCTTTTACTCTCTTTGCATTCTTCTTTGCTTTTATACTTTGTATTCTTTCATGTAGGAAAGGTTTGGCTTAGACACCAGACAAATGTATCTGAATTCGTACTTGAATTAATCTAAAATGATTTTTCCTACAAGAGATACTAAATTTAACATAGAGACATGATAATTTTGAATGGAGAAAATTCCTGCAAGCAGCAGATTTTTGAATTGCACATGCTGTAAAAAAATGGAACGTGTTCAATAATTCTTTTTATCTGTGTACACTGCTGTTCACTTAAGCATGAGCATCTGATTCAGTGTAATCGAAGAGGTAACTATTATGTATGTATTAATTTTTCTTATTCTGTTTGTCTTGCAACACAATGGAATCACACTAGATACAACTATTTGCACCGGTGAGTTAAATTTCCTTAAAGATTGTCCTAATGTAGTTGTCTTGCTTAGACTGCAACATTTCTCCAACTTAAATGTACTTTACTTCAATGTAGAGTACATTTTCATAGCCAGACTGCGTTGTATTTGCAGTTTTGTTGCTTGGACCATATTCTTAGCAAACCTTGCATGCATTAAACTGAGAGTTCAGTGCAAAACATACACTTTCTGTTCCTTAATACGTTTTCATGTATGATTTAGTAATTTACTAATTCCTTTTCCTAGGCGGAATGGGTGGCATTGAATTACGTACCGTTTGCAGAAAGATCATTGGAAGTTGTGGTGGACTTATACCAAAAGACAGCTTGCCATAAAGCTGTGGTAACAGAGAAAGTTCTTCAGAACATTATTAAGGTAAAAATTTGACCTGCATGTGCTCTGAATTTAATGAGCTTATATAGAAAATCATGAGTTTTATTTTCAGCTAGTGTCAACAAACGCTTCCTGGGAAGCTTCTAGCTGTAGTAAACAGATTGACATTTTATAAAGATGAGCAGCAGGGAATAATTTCTTTTGGAGCTGGAAGGCTATTTATTAGTCTATATGTATTGTTCTTAGCTGGGTAATGTCAGCATCAATATTTCAGTATTAGGATAAAAATTAACAAATGTGTTAGGCCACAAAATGTTCATCTTTGAAAGAGTTATGCACCTGAGTGTGGTTAGTAGGCCTCCTAATAAATATGGCATTGATGGCCAAAGCCCCGTTTCTGTAGACTGGCATATATACTCCGGGGGCATCTCCTCTCTTACTTTTGATTTGCTTTTAATGACTTCATGTGTCAGTGCAGCTATGAAATATTACAGGTGAGCAAATATACCTTTAAAGTGAAATTGTCAAATGCTTAATTTTTTTGACCATTCTGTTTCAGCAAAAAAAATTTAGTAAATAACAGAAGTAATATTTTCCAGAAATCTGGAAAACAAAAATGTATCTGACCTAGCTTGTTTGCAATGACTTGGCTGACGTCAGGACTTCCCTGTATAGAAATTTAGAAGCCTGAATGTGTTTAAAACAGGTGATATTACTTGAAATCTGTTATGAATTAAATATTTGTATTTCAAAGTTAATGCAGTTGTTTTCCACTTTTATTTTAATGGGATTGATGAAACTGATAGAAATACCACTTTTTTAATAACATTTGCAGTTGATAATAATATGATATATTGCGATATATGAAAATGCTTTTAAATTTATTTTTCATGTCTCTAAAGCACATGTTGATTTTGGAATTAGATTTGACATATATGACCAGTAACAGCAGTAAAACTTGTTCTGTTTAACTCTAGGGTTAGATTCTAGCTATCATAATTTTTTGCCATAAAGAGTTAATTATAATTGACTCCCTTGTGAGAGTCAGAGTGAGTCTTTCCTCCTTTTGCTTTCCTCAAATCAGACACTGCACTATAGGCATGAGAGGCATACATGTAGTACCTGAATTTAGTCACTGTGTATTTGAAATGTCAAGTAAATAATTGGTTTTCCAAGGTAATTTACTATCAGGTTCTAAGGTTTGACTAACAGTACTAAGAGGAATGCATATAAGTGTAAATAGTTCATATACCTAATGTTTTAAAAATTATTAATGACTTTGTTTTATAGCTATTGAAGATGACTTTCTATCTAAAAGACTTAAAATTTGCTGTGTTTTCATCTGCTTTACATTTGAGTTGTATTGTAGCCTTATCTTAGAATTTCACTGACTGTTCTTACTTTCAAATTTCATGTGGTTTAACTTAAGTCAGTAATGACCAGATTTCTTCCAGCGTTTATGTTGCAGCATTTAAAGTTCAGCTTTACTAGGAAAAGTTTAAATTCAGTGAGGCTTTTTTCTTTGAAAAAAGAAGCACTTGGGATGGCTTTAGAGGAATGAGACCAAATTCTCTAGAATACACTCATGATAACAGACTGCCTGCAGTGTTTTAGATGTTAGGAAAGCCCATTTGTCAAACTTAGCAGAAATGGTGGATGGCAATACAGAAAAAGAAAAGTAGTACGTGATTTTGTAGTGTAAATGATAATGGATCAATTCTGGCTGCCTTACCTTGTACTTGGCTACAGACCTGTGATTTAGCCAGCTGGTATATGATAAATTGTCTTCAGAATTGCATTAGTAAAAGGCCATCTCGTATACTAGGGAAAGGTAGGGATGTGTACTGCCATCTATGACAGTGCCCTCTGAGATCTTGTGCAGAAACTTGCTGTAATCTTAGATTCGTCTGAGCAACTATAAATTTCATTTTGACTTTCATTTTGCAGACACTTAGAATACCTCTCAGTCTGAAGTACTCATGTCCTTCTGAAAGCACATGGAAGCTAGCTGTGTCCTCGCTTCTCAAAGTTCTCTCTATTGGACTACCTGTTGCAAGGCAGCATGCATCTTCTGGAAAATTTGACAGTATGTGGCCAGAGCTAGCAAATACTTTTGAAGACTTTTTATTTACAAAAAGGTAAACACAATTTCCTTTTTTTTCATTTTTTAAAGGAAAACACTGAAAAATTTGTTCACTTTGTCACTAGAGCTATTTGATATATGAAAATTGTTCTAATGAATGATGGAGAAAAGGTAACAAATCTGTCTACTTCAAAAAGCTATACTTTCAAAAATTAGTACAAAGAAACTTTAATCAAAAGGTGAACTGTAAGAGCGAGAAAGACCTCAGCTAAACTCTCAGTATAAGGCATAGTCATTCCGAACAGGACAGGGAGTTCTGTATGGACTCCCAAGGAGGTTTACTCTAGATGTGATAAAGAGTTGCTGATATGTACTCAATTTATTCCTTTCTTCACTTTTGAACAGAGTTGCAACAGTATTTTTTAATAATTAAGGTGAACAGCATTAACTGTATGTATTTCTCCTGAGTTCCATCTTTAAATGCTCCACTTACTGTGAATTTTTGAAAATTATTTTGTACACTGCTGTTCACTTAGAAGCCTATAGTTATGTTATATTTGTTTCTACCTAAGATAAATTGACTGCACCTTAATAATTAACCACACTTTATGATACTTCATGAAAAGTGTAGCTAAATAGTCATATTTATGGCTATAAAAATGGAGAGATTCCTCTCAAGAATGGAATGCATTCGCAATCTACAATGGGCAGGCTGAGAAAGTCCAGAAGTGAAAAATAGTGATGATCAGAGAACAGACAATTTAATCGTAGAATCATAGAATGGTTTGAGTTGGAAAGGATCTCAAAGATCATCTAATTTCCAAACACCCTGCCATGGGCAGGACACCCTCCACTAGACCAGGTTGTTCAGAGCCCCGTCCAGCCTGGCCTTGGATCTATTAATTTATTCAACTGAAAGACTATAACATTAATGAAACATTGTAAATTTTCAGAATATAATAAAAGCTTTCTTCAGAGAAGAATTTTTTTGTCCCTTGGCAATGGGTAAAAATCCGTTTCAGTACAACAAAGATTTCTTAGGTTAGACCTTTTACTCTAAGGGAACCTTTTACTCTAAGGAAGGTTAGGTATTTTAGATAATTATTTATGAGTGGTATGGAATTTCCATCTTCTGTAAACATCTGTGGGCAAGCATCTTTTAGGAGTAGTTTAAGTATATCTAATAGTGTTTTAGAATAAAGAACAAAGTGGAACATGAAAAATTTAATTCCCTGATTTTCAGTAACAAATAGATCTTTCTTTTTAACAGAAAATAGTAAGGTGCTTCAGTGCCTTATGCTAATATGCTGTGTGTTTAGTTCTGAAACACATAAAAGTCAGCAACCAAGCACAGCTGTATTTACTAATGATGGATAAATAGCAGCTTGCCCAAAACAAGCAAAAAATAAATCCCAGTGAAAATTTATTTTAGAGACACGTCCATTAGTGAAAATATTTGTAATAATGAATGGGTTCAGAATATCATCAATAGGGTTACATGGCTATCAGGTGAAAAACCTTCCTATTGTTTTTGCATTTACTTGAAAGAAAATTCTATTAGGTAGGAGGACCTTAAAATAGAAAAGGTCATCATGATGGCTTAAAAGACACTTCAATCATCCAAGTTTTTATTTTATGCCTCACTGTTTCTTCAAAGTAAAATAATCTTTGCAGTATCTTGGTTGGTTTTCTTTTCAGCTGCAGTTAATATTCTTGCGTCCATTATGAGACAGGCAGTCCACATCCAACACCCTATAATCTATATCATTGTTGGGTTTACCGAGTTCAAATGAAGGTTTTTCAGGTTACTCTAGAAGAATGTATGTTCACTTAAAAGTTGCTTTGGGAGTACATATTACTATTTGTTGTAATTTAATTAGTCCTAAATATTTGGAAAGCAAATTAAACATTTCCATTGTGCGTGTTCTTAGCTGACCAAGACTAGCACTGCTACAGTTTTTTGGTATTAATTGTTCATAAGTCCTGGGAAGTAAAATTATCACAGCTCTTCAGTGTAATTCAGGATAATCCACTATCATCTGCATGACCTTTTTGGCCAAATATATTGTCTGTTTTTTTAATTTACACTGAGTGATTTATACTTTTATTTGAATATTATTTCAAACATAGAAATTTCATCTTATTATGTTGCTTGCTAGAAGCTACTACTCTTTATGTTAATTCTAATACCTTTTGTCCTTTGTCATACATGGGCAAATATTCTCTGGAGGTAGAAAAATAGTACTTGTGTGAATATTTATGATGCCTTATGATGTCTGTCTTAAGTCTGGTTTTGCTTCTTTAGCAACCAGAGTGTATACTATAATTTAACACATGAAACGTGTTTTAGAGAAAATTTTTCATCATAATTAAAGGTGTCCTTAGAAAAGTGTAGGAAACTTTTTTCACTTTGGAACGTTAAGATTCAAATTAATTTAAGGCACCAAAAATAGGCCAGGATATTATAGAACCACATGGCTGCAGCAAGATAATTTGACCTGTTAGTATAATTAATGGCCACTATCATTACACTTTCCAGACTTGTTGTAAGTAGATGAATTTTGCTTATGTACTTGTATTTTGTGTGGCTACAGAATGTCCGCAGTTGTTTTTTTTTACCTCCTTAATATTCCTCTTTTTCTAAATAGCAGTTTGCCTTCCAAGTGTATGATTCTACCTGCAGTTAGAGCCCTGTCCCTTGGTATCTTTAGGATAGATAACCTTTCTGTTTTCTCTATCAGCCTAAGCCTTGTGCTCCTAGAAAACATTAAAGCTGGAAAGGGAGTACATCTCCCTCATGCCAGTAGTCAGGATAATTAGTAATAGCAGTCATTTCTCCTTTTCTTCATCCTTTTTATTCTCCTCCTCCCCATATTGCTACTGAAGCGTGTCTCTCTCGCTGTGATGCAAGGAGGGCTCTAGAGATAGCTGTGGAAGTTCCCCACACTGAGGTAATTCTCTTCTGATTTCCTTTGCCAAAATCTTTCTGCACTTCGTGCAAGATGCTATGAGACTACCCTTGGCAAGTAGGGCAACCTGTCCTTTTTGGTTTGAAATTTGCTGAATTGTGTCTTCTATTGGTTTATAATTGCAGTTTACTTAGTCTGTTAATTGTGTAGTTGTTCCACTTGTAAGGAAATTGAATTCAGAATTTTCATATTTAGTGTGTTCTTTCAATTTTTTTCTTGTAATTCTAGTAGAAGACATGTGTTAGTCATAGTGGTGCTTTATTTCAGGGCAATTTGAGAGAATCTAGTCACTGTTTTGAAAGTAACAGCTAAAATTTATTGCTGAGTGGATATGCATGTCATCCCTCAGGTTGCAGGGGAAAGCAGTGAGAATGTTCTTCCCAACTATCCATGTTAATCCTTTATTTAAGGCCAGCTGGGTGGTATAGAACTGGTTTTGGTGTGTTTCCTGATTTATTTATATTAATAATGTGTTGTGTTTTTTAAAACTTCTGGATTACTACTTGGATTTTTGTCCGTTTCACCAAAATCAATTAACCAAGCCACAGCTGAGGAGAGTGCTTTTAGTTAGATTTGTGACTTCTCAACTTGAATTGGTTTTAGTAACTCTGCTGAACCTGATGAAGTGGCTTTACTGCAGCTGCGAGTCACGTCATCTCTGGTGTCTTTCCAACTTGCAAATGTGTCTTGCAGCACAGTGAGGTTATTAAGTTAGGTGCAGGAGTGTACAAATCCTACTAAGGCCAGCATGGATTGAAAAGGTTCTGAAGCACAAAGAACTTGGGAAATGCGTTCAGTTGACTTCCCAAGAGGCTGACAGTGAGACAGAGTAACCCCATTACTGCGTTATCTGGATTTTTAGCATTCTCTAACATGTCAGCCCTTGTGACAGAAATAGTTAGATATATACAGTTAGACCTAAATATGTTTAGAACTGAAATTCACTTTCTTATGCTGGCGTTCTGCAATCTTTTCCTAAGCTCTTTGTTTCAATGAAACTGGAATGTTATGTCACAAAACCCCCTTCTGTTTCTTCCTTCAGTCTTATATGTTTTCATACTCCACACTTTCCACTATTAAGTGTTCAAGATGTTCTGTGCTGTTGTCTGTCCAGGCTTTATGCAAAGCTAGGTAAATGGCTTCGTTTTGTACCTTCTCTTAAAACCTTTATTCTCCAAGCCTGACTTAGCACTGCTGGGATGGTTCTAAATATGAAACATCTGCATCTCTGTAAGACTCACAAAAGCCTTAATGCAGTCAGTCCTCCTAGCAACACTGCATAACAGATTTGATTAGGTTTTTTTTCTTTTAGCTTTCATTAAAATATGCAAGTGCACATTGTCTTATTTTTGTAAGCATGTTCTTCAGGTTTCTACCTGGCTGAGAATTGGGTAGAAAAATGAAGTTACTTCACTGATGTTCTAAATTTTTAACCAGTATTTCAAACATTTTTCTAGTCTAACTCATAACGCTTCTAGTCACCATAGTCCTAGAAATTGTATGTGTAGATAGCCTAATATTGCTTCTGGCAGTGAAAGTAAGTTGGCATTGATTAGACAAGAGGTCTCTATAATTTGAACCCTTAAATTAAAGCTCTGTGAATAGCTATATTTAAAATAGTGAACCTCCTCTGTCTTTTGGATAGGAACAGAATTTCAAGCCAGCTATGGGGCTAAATGAGAGAGGATACTCACTGATGTTTAAAAAGTAGAAAACACAGCAGAAATCATCTCTGCAGCTTTGTACAACGTGATATTTCAAATATAGCCAAGAGAGCCCAGGTAAATGAAAAAGGAAAATGTTACTGTCCGTAGAGAATTAACAACTTCTAAGACAGAAGTTTCAGCTTTTTAAAAAATAAATTTAAAGCAAGCTACAGCTGAGGAGACTCAATCTTGATTTTTGTCATAAATCAAGACAACATTTAAAATTAATAAATTTCATAAAACTTAATTTACACAAAATTGTTTTCTAGTAAGAAGCTGGTCTGTTTATTATTTCATAATGTTCTTTCCCAGAGGCTTTCATAGAAGCATGTCAAGCCATTATCTACAATAAAATTCACCAAATATATATATGTGTGTATATATATATAATTTATTAGAGCAGAAGTTTATGTTCACATGAGGGAATTAAATCAATACTTTCCCAAAAAATGCTTCTGAATAGAGTGCTGTGCACAGCAGAACTCCGAGTGGTTGTTAGGTCTTTGCTCTTGGCTCTCAAGCCCTCTCTGTTCAGTGGGGAAGGGCTGGGAGCTCTGTACTGAGGAAAGTTGCTGCATCACACTCTTTCCTTTCCTGGCTCTTGACCCTCTGGTACGGTTTGGATATTTTGTGCCAGAACAGCAAAGCATTTGGCCGCTACATATATGCATCCGTATAGACAAAAATATATTTACTTGGGAATAATTTGCCACATGGACAAATATGTACCATAATCTGTAGTACATAAGGTAGATCAGATATGGATGACTGGGCAGAAAAGCTTTAACACCTCTTTAAGTAAACCTCAGCTCAGAAAGTGAGTCATAAATCAGGAAGTGTCAGACTGAAATCTTCCCATGTATTTCAACATGACTTGCATTTCTATACATCATAATAGTTTACATTACTGTTTAAAGCTTTTGCAAATTTAACAACTCTGTGTTAGAAAAGGCACTGACTGGACAGCCACTTAATATTTTATTTTATTCTGTGTTTTCAACATAAAATTCCAGACTTCCTAACTGCCTAATACACAACCCAGTAATAAATACAATATTTCATGTTTTATTCTTTGTGTTTTCTCTAGTCATACATGTAACACATGTCCATTTCATAGATAAAGTGATCTAGACTTTATCTGCATAAAGTCTCTTTGAGGAGCAGAGATATATTTATTTTTCAAGTAGAAACATTGGAACATACATAATACATTCCTAATTGTCAAAACTGAAAATTAGCTGTAGGTGTGAAGACTGATCTTTTGGTGTGTTATGATAAGTATTCAGAAGATGGGGGAAAAAAAAGCCTATCTCAGAAAAATCTTACTCATCTTTGTCAGTAACATACAGGAGCACTGGAAGAAAAAATCACACAAAACAGAACGTCTGTCAGCTAAACTAATCAGATTTGAATGAGATTTCAAAACCTTCAAAGTCATTAAACTTTCATTAAAATTGGCAATGGGATGGAGGAGACAGGCCCAGATGAGTACCCTAATGAGGACAAGATTGGCATAGGTCCACAGTCCTATCCTGGGCAGCTGCCTTGCCTGTGGGCATGTGCTTAGCTCTGAACTACCCACCACAGGGTCTGTTTAGTTACTTCTGGACATTTCATCTGAAAACGAATTCATATATATATATGTGTGTGTATATATAATGGAAGAACTCCAGAAAGTTCTAAATTTCTTCAAAAGTATTGTTAATAAAATGGGGATTTCTTTTAATAAAATTCATTAAGAATGGGAACAAATGCATCATTTCAGTTAGCAGGGGAAAAGGACATGGTAATATCCCATTAATGAAAAATGTTTCATTAGTGTAGAAGAAAATGTAAAATTAAAAAAAAAATTAAGATGTACCATTGAAACCCAAAATTATTTTTCTTGCGTAGTGAGTGAAAAAGACTAGGTTGCTCAAAGCCCCCATCCAACCTGACCTTGTGATCATTAATCGTTACTATATAATAGTACCAACTTGCTGCATGTAATAACTGTAAATGTAATGCATTTTTCCCATACTTATCTCCTTACACATGTTGTAAATTTAAAGCGTAACATAGTATGTTTATTTTTAGTACACCTCCTGATAATCTCTCAATTCAAGAATTTCAGAAGAATGAGAGTATTGATGTTGAGGTAAGGAGCCTATAACAAATACACTGTTGAAATTAACAAGTTAGTGACATTCACAAGTTGCGTTTTGTTCTGAAATAATTTCTTAGTTACCCTTTCATTACTTTTTTGTGATATTGTTTTCATTCTTGAAAACAAGACAGAAAATTCATAGGTCCAGAATTCAGCTGCATCAGGATGATGCAAAAAGTAGAAAGGAAATGGGATGCCAAAAACTTCTTGTCATCTCAACTTCTAAACAGTATAAACTGGCTAAATCAGAATGTGTTTCTGCCTCTAATTATGTGATCCTTATTTATTATGTTATTGCTGAGCCTTTAAACTGGTAATTGTAGACTACAGAGAAAGCTGACAAACCTGAAATGAGTGCCCTCTGTGTTGAGGGAGCGGTCAGGAAAAATTCACTTTTTCTTAGACATTGTTGCCCTTAAGATGTGTTCTCTATACTGAGAAGCTTAATAAGCTTTAATTTAAGCATAAATGAGAAATCATGTGTAGTTTGTGCAGCACAGAGATCGCTGTAATTGTAAAGAGATAATGTTTAGTTGCATAAGGCCAAAGAAAACTAGAAGATGATACTTGAAGTGAGGAGGACTTCTTTTGCTCCAGGACAAAAAAAATGTGGCAGAATAGAGATTAGGGGTACAAAGCAAAGGGAGTTCCAGAGAAGACATGGCAATATCTGTGGTTTCATTACCCATCATCTTTCCAGAGGGGTGGCTGGGACACAAAAATATCTGGATGAAAAGTGAGAGCGGTTCTGTCTGCAGTGAGCAGAACTCTCAAATGTGATGCATTAATTTATGGAGAGCTAAACCCATTTTGTTCCTGAATGGGAGCATCAAGACAAGGAGAGAGAGCATTTCTGTTAACGTGTATTGCCTTCAGCTTGTTTAGATAATTAGCACATTTGTTGTGCTTTGGATATGTGACATTTAGGGATGGGTATGTGTGTTAATGTCATAGAGAGGGTATTGAATTGGGGTGGAGGGAGAGAGAGATTCCTGATGTTAGATCTTCTCTTTTCAAAACCATAAATTTGACTTGAAGAATATACTTCAAATGTCATTTGAAATCTGATCAGAAGCTCTGGCAAAAGTGGCAGGAGGAAAGGTTTTTATTTCAAGTTTAATGTCCCATGCAAGACCACACTTTTGGACATACCTGCAAATTTTAAATGCTAGCAATAGAATATTTTGCAAAGTCTAATTAGGCCTTTGTCTCTTGTTAAATGTTTCTTCATGGTAGATTTACAGTTTTAGTATTTATAAAACCAATATAAATATGTGTAATTTATTTTAGGTGGTACAGCTTATCAGCACAGAGATACTGCCATATGCTCATTTTATTCCTAAGGAATTTGTTGGTCAGATAATGACTATGCTAAATAAAGGCTCAATACATTCTCAGTCATCCTCCTTTACAGGTATGGTACCTGAATGACAAAAATTACAGTGTTTAAATCTACTAGAAAATAATTAAAATGTTGAGCGTACTTACTGTGATAAATACTTTAATTCCCTGGCACATATTGCATATAGACTGTTTGATATCCTGCTTTTTTTATAAATTATATTTTGTGGAAGTTGCCAGGCTTTCCTTGCAATTTTTAAAAATTTTAAATGTTTACTTCCTTACTGCTTGGACAATATAATATATAATATTGTATTTGTGTTACCTTCTACACAGTTTATTTTCCTTCGTGCCAGTTCTAATAATCATTTCAGGCACTTGTAAGACAGACATCCTGTACTTAAAATCTAAATGACCTTAATGTAACTATACGGTGTACCTAGCCAGATACCTTCTCTGCTTTTAAGAAAACACATTTGTAGGGGTTTTTGGTAAGATAAAAAAACCAGACATAAGCTATTACATAGAAAAATACTTAAATTGTACAGCAACAAGTATGAGTATTTATGACATAGGAATGAGTTTGTTGTTTTTACATGATTTCATGTATTTTATAATTAAAGCAATGTCAGGTATGTGACATGTACTGAGGATGTGGCACAGTTCATCTCTTATGTTCAGAACTATTGTGATTTTTGCACAGTCATTTTTTCTTAGAACGTATTCCTAATATTTCTTACCACTGTTAATATTTTTTAATACTAGAGGAACGATAACCTTTTCTCAGCATATAATAAACGGATTGAAATGCAGTATCATGCACACTGCGTAATTGAAATGAATTGTTTTACTTTGACAGAAGCCGAAATAGATATTCGAATGAGAGAGGAGTTTTCTAAGGTGTGTTTCGAAACACTGCTCCAGTTTTCATTCAGTAATAAAGTCACAACTCCTCAAGAAGGCTACATCTCTAGAATGGCACTTTCTGTGCTCTTGAAAAGGTCACAGGATGTATTGCATCGCTACATAGAAGATGAGAGACTGAGTGGCAAATGTCCTCTTCCACGGTATGTGCGTTGTCTTTAGAAAATACAGGTATTACCAGGATTTCATGAGACGAAGTTTGCATTCAAAATACCACTTAGTCATGAAAAAAATGAGGGGAATGGGAGAGAATGAAATTTTAAAGGCAGGGAAATGTTTATGGGGAAGATATTTCAAAGAAAATGCTGGGACCCAATATTTTTTTAAAAACCTTTAGGTAACAATGGTCATATTCTGAGCTGTTCCACCAGTTTTCAGTTACTGAAACAATGTTTCTGATATCTCTAGCATTATATTTCTGAAATCTGACGTCCTTTTATTCCCAGTAGAGCTATGTGTAGTTTCTAAATTGAGGAGTAGAATCTCCTCAAAAATGAAACATCCAAACAGCAATATTGTGAATCATTACTCAAGTAATTGTTCTTGAAATGGAAAAACTAGACCGAAAAACTAAGAAATTCTTTAAAATGGGAACTTACTTGAAATTCACTTCACTTTTGAAGGTTTTGATCATGAATATGGAAATTGATTATGTTAGCCTTACTGTGTACTTTGATGAGTGTTTTCAGATTGAGATTTGTATGGTGTTACTTTTTCCAGTATTGAAGTTAAAGCTGTGCTAGCTGAGACAACAGCAGTGATGGTGGGAAAGTTTTTCTATAAAACTTATATTCTTGAAACAAAAATGAGTAGTTGACTCTGCATTTTTTCGTTTGTAGGCAGCAAGTAACAGAAATCATATTTGTTTTAAAAGCTATCAGTACTCTCATAGATTCACTTAAAAAGACACAACCTGAAAATGGTAAGTTATTGTTAAATAACACAGTTCTAAACAAGATAATGTTATATCTGCCCCAAAGATGTATTTATTATCTTCTTTAGTAGTCTTCCAAGAATTTTAAAGAAAAGTGTATTCTGTAAGAGTCTGTAATTCTTTGTATATGTAGGAGACAGAAAGAAACCCTACAAAGTTTTTCCAGTACAACTAAAAGTATAAGGACCTAAGATATGTTTAATAAAAGAGAAAACTTCTTTTCTTCTTTTTATGGTGTCCTTTATTAGATAAAGCTTAGCATCTTCTGAAAAGATGCTAAAAGAAAAAAAAACATTCCATGAAATATTAATGGAATTCTTAAATATATGAAGCTTGGCTAGATCCTTTTTTCCTTCTCATGATACTTTTTTAGGTTGCTATGGATCGTGTTCACATAGGTGCACTCTGCAGTTAAAGGGGTGTGCAAATTAAATACAGAGACAGGCTGTATGCATGGAGGGTTCTTGGAAGGAAACTTAATCATGAGTCTTGGTTAAATCCACTGCATTGGACTCTGAAATTCTGACAGAATTGTGTACACATTTCCCTCTACCTCCCTGCTTTTGATATTAGGAGGAACAGAAAAAAAAACCACTTTTTTAATCCTGAAGCAAACAAATAAACAACGTGGGTTTCTGGAAAGAGGCAGTGCCTCATTAGCATCACTGAGCAGGCAGGGAGGGTTATGATGATGTGGTTTCCAAGGTTCTGCCAAAAGTCTGCAGGCAGAGCTGTGCATAGGATGCATAAAGACTTTTGGCTAACCCTGAAGTTAACTGAAGTGCTGCTTTGGTGGGTCTTCCTCTTAGAGGGATAGAGAAGCCGACTCAGCTGGACTTCCCCACATCCCTCTTCCTGCAATGAGAGACACACTTCCCCTGGTCCATATGCAGCAATGTTTGCCAAACCTCACACACACTTTCTTAGAAAGAGAACCACTGGACAAATGACAGAATTGTTTCACTCCAACTTCTACCTTTTAATAATTTTACTTATTTAATTATTAATGTTGTCTGAAGCCAGGGGTTTGTTTTCTTTTGAAAGCAGAGCTAAAACAGAAATTAGCAAGGAAGTGACATTATAATAAGAATCATGCTACAATGTTTAATTTTACTTGTTGGACTAACAAAACTTTACCATGGATATTTTTTGTCTTTGTCCAGTGTTTCTACCTTTGCTTTCTATAGCTCTTATAATCTGAAATGATCTCAAATCAATAGAAAGTCTCATTGCTGACAATTTTGCAAAAGTGAAATGTGCATCCAGTTCAATTTTCTGTCAGTAGCTGAGAAAAGCAGGCAGAAAATGCATGTGTATTACAGATTGAATAGCTGTATTATCTTAAATTTGTCAGTTCTTCATCCCAAAGACATGGTAAATGACTCATATGTAGAAACACAAATGGTTGTCCTGCAGAAATCCTGGCCTGTATCTGCGTGGATGCCATAGTGTCTGTACAGCACTAAGTACCTATGTTTAGGCACACTGTGAATCTGCCATTACTTAGAGGTAATGGAAAAAAATCCATTGTCAGTATTTGGACAGTGGTAAGTGATTCAGTCTGTTCTTTTCTTCCCTGCAGTTGATTCTAGCACATGGGCACAAGTTATTGCCTTGTACCCGACTTTAGTAGAATGTATCACCTGCTCATCCTCAGAAGTGTGCTCTGCTTTGAAGGAAGCACTGGTTCCCTTTAAGGACTTCATGCATCCACCAGCAGCCAAGGTACAGAATGGAGAGTCTTGACCCCATAAAACTTCTTTTTTATTCTTAAGGGAGTATCCAAAAATGTTTACTCCTGGGTGAAGTTTCTCTGAGGAAATCTCTTGTGACTAGTACTCTGGCAGCCAGTGCTGCCTGCCTCTTAACTGTACTAACAAGAGCTCAGTAAGTCGTGAATACAGGCTTTAGCTCAAAGGTTCCAGAGTGAGTAGCAGTGCAAACCTTTAATAAATTTAACTGACTAGTTGGAATAATTTATAATCTAATGTACTTGCTACAGTATCTTGAAGTGGTGATTGAAAAGTGGGCTTATGTACAGCTTGTTGTGTATGTGTTAATGATGTAATTAAAAATATTTCAATTCAGTCAGATTTATTAGGCTGGTGTTTTGCACCCTTTTTTGAAGTACAAATTGTACTAAAATTTTATGCAAGATGGTACTGTAACATTCCATATATCTGTAACCAGCCTTTGTAAACAAAGGGAACTGATCTATATGTGTATAATAAATGGTACAGTTATGTATAAAATAGTTGCACTTATTATTTAAATTCTTTTTTAAAATATTGATAATGTCAAATGCTTGAAAATGTATTCATTATGAATAAGTTGTATGCTTGCATTTTTACTTACAGTTTGTCTTCTAAATTGCCAGATATGCTCATTCATATCTGATCATGTTAGTTTTTGCGTAATTGAATGTATCTTCTTTGTGGCCATTGGACATCTGCAAAGGGTCACATAACAAAAGATTGAAGTAAGCAGTCAGAGTCTGCTGATCTCAAATTTCAGAGCAGTTGACCTGAAATATGTTTGAATATGCAGAAATCCACTGTAGCACTTCAACACTACCATACCTCACTTCATAATAAATTTGTTTCAAGATGTTTGTTCTACTTAACTCTATCCATTTTTGCAGTTGCAGCCTTGCTTTAAAAAGAAAACAAACATATTCGAGGGTTGTTAGCCTTTTTTGACCTTCTTGGCAAGTATCACAGTCTTTGAATCATGACCCAGGAAAGGCAAGTTCAAATATCTAAAATACTTGGCTGTAATATTTTGTTCAATAATTTTAAGTGTTTTGTTTTGTAATGTCTTTTCAACCCAAAAAAATTGTTCTAATCTTTTAATTATAAACTGTTTCTGATAAAAACCATGAGAAGCGTATTTTTGGATAGTTAGAAATGCAGTAAAATCTGTCATTAAGTAAAGGTGAATTTGTTTCACTTTAACATAATACACAATTGAAGCAAACCACTTTTAATAGTATTGTTTTTAGAGTTTGTTATCTAGCATTTAAACTCTTATTTAATGAATTTTGATTTCAATAATGTTTCACCTGTATTCACATTTTTAATCTGTGATGTGAAAGCAAAGGCCATATGTAAAAAAAAAAAAAAAAGACAGGTGCCTTTCTATGGATTTCAGAATTTCCAGAATTTCAGAACTTACTTTTAGAGTTTTGTTTCTTCAAATCTTTTGTAGATATTGAAAGATTGTCATGCATAAGAAATGATATTACATCTGTTTGCTTTGCACTTTCCTCACTGAAGGAACACTGATTGGTACATGTGAATAGATGTAAAAGTTGTAGAAGCTTCAGGCGGAAGGTGTGATGAACTGGTCAGGGTTACGCTGCAGGAATAATGTTCTCCAGGCAGTTCTTTGGACAGTTTGCTCTCACAGGTCTCCAGTTTATGGTGCTTTTTAAAAGCTTTAAATATTAAAAGAGGCTTCAAGACCTTGCATATTTCTCTGACAAAACTTGCATGGGACTTAATTGTCAAACCTGAATAGTTTTAAGAGAATACACAGTTTACATTAAGGAAACAAATGTTTCTTGATAATTGAATTTATTTAGGTCGAAATACCTTCTCTGGAGGAGCAGTTCCAGTATACTGCAGATACAAGTAACAACGTCATCCATACTCTGAAAGTGAAACCTGACAACTGCTCTCCTAATTAGTAGAAGTCGAGGTCATTAAAGAAACAAACTGTAGGACAGGAGAGAAGGGAATTAATTTGTTTTAGAATATATAGGTATGCAGTCCAAGCTATGGGTGAATTTGTTTCTAATTAGTTTCAAATGGATTTTTCAGTGATAATACAGATGCATTTGTCCACTGAGGCAAATCTTTATCTGTAATTCAAAAAGGGGTGCATGAGTCTTTCTTCACTCTAGAGTTTATACTACTTTACACCTATGAATATTAATCTTCAAAAGGTTTTGAAATAAACTACCAATGAGCTAACTTACCATCCTTTCCTCTTAATTGCAAATGGATAATATCTGTGCTATTTGAGACATGTTTTGGACATGCAATCTGAGCTTGACTGTATTAAAACTGCTTTTTTGTATTTTGTATAAATAGTTAGAAAACTAAAAACAAACCTACTTAGCTTAGAAAATGTTTTCATTGACTAATTTTGTCTGTGAACAAGAATTATTCCCTTTACTGTGCCTTCTTCTCCAACACTCAAATATTTCTCCCAGCTTGAAATATCAATTACTTTTTTCTATTTGTACTTTTTGCTAAGCATTCTTAGGGCTTCTTTGAGGCAAGCAGCATTTTTGAATGTTTAAATTTCATATTTTTACATGTTTCTAGCAAGGTAAATCTTGTTCTAGAAGAAATTGAATTAATTTAACATTAACTGTTGAGTAGACGCATGTCCAACTTAATTTCAAGTCTGTAGGGTTGCTTAATCATGAAAATTAAAACATGTGGACATTTTCAGGATGGGGTCTGCAGTGTGTTGCTGAAGTCAGCTAGAAAAGTGATACAGTTGACTGTATAGAAATGTGTCAGCTGGAAGCCAGAAGATATGCATTAATTGCTTATTAAATGTAACCACAATCTCCACCTTTTTCCTTCTTGTTCACAACTTTAAAAAAAGACATGGATGAGAATCCAAAGAGAAAATTATTAGATTATTAGCATGTTCATATCAAGACTTTGGATTACTTGGGAAAACTTGTATGTCTCAGTGCCATGACCATTGCCTTAATGTACATGAGGATTTAAGACTGCATAGTAACTGATTATGAAAAAAGAACAGATGTCTCAAGCTGAGAAGTTCTTAGAGAAAGTCTTATTCCCAGAAGTAACCTACAGCAGTTATTTGCTTATCATCAGAGATGCTTATCTAACTGGACATCTGTTTTGTTCCTTCGTACATGAGCCTGCTGCTCCACCTGCTTTATTGGTGAACTGTGGAATGTTACTGGACATTAAACCACATGAAACACATGGTCACTGTTAGTTACTTACAGGAGTAAATAAGAGTAAGTCTGTGAAACTTGAGTAGTTTATCATTGTACTCTGCAGATGGAGATCTTTTTTTGCCCAGGTTGAGTTGTTTCTTCTTGCCAAAGAGCAAATCTTCTCATAGCTGGCCTTGAACTCTTCAGGCATGATACCTTTAGTGAGGCTAATGCCTTTCTTTTCCTCACAATGGCAAACACAAGTACTAGTCATCAGTGTATTTTACAGAAACTCATTTAGCAGTGCAAGATATGAGTGTTCTTGGGGGGAGGGAGGAGGAAAGCACATTTTCTATTCACCTGTTTGTGTAGCTCAGTTCTGTGTCTCTTCACTAGTCGTTCACCTCACATTACAGCTCATTTTCTGTATGGGTAGGCAACCTTCAGCTTCAGTCCTCCTGAATAAGGTGAGGCTCTACAAACTTGAGAAGAAATTGCTGTGCATAGCTGCCTTGTGAGCAGTGCACATTTTGACTGTGCTACTACTACAGGCCCAGTAAAACAGCTTAGAATGGGGTGTGTCAGAAAGTTCCAAATAAGGCAGCTCTATTGTGTAGGTTTTGTTTGAATTGGAATCCAAAATAGTGCAGGCATTGTCTATATCTGTAGGTGAAAACCATTTAACCATCAGCAAAGTATTTATATGATATTTTATTCCCCAAGAAAAGCTTATTTTCTTCCACGATTTTTCACCCCTACCTTCTGACAGTGCTTTCTGTGTGTGCTTCAGTTGTAACTTTTGGAGGCAGGGACTCTGTCTATACAAAATTTTGTATATCAAGGCAAGTACAAGTCCAATAAAAATAATTGTTAGTGTAGAACAGCGATTTCATTTGGAGAATAGATGCTCTTTAGAGTTCATAGCTGAGTTGTCGTGTTCAGATTTGTCATATTCAAAGTACCTGACTGCTGTCTAATTTAGGACAGACAACATTACACCCACTAGGAACCAATTCCTGGGATCAATAATGACTACAGCAGCAGCAAGTGAGCAAAGTATTGTATGGGTGGTTTAAGACAACTTGTGTAAGAAAAAAAGTGAAATTAAATATTCACAATTCTTGGGCGAGAGGGAGAACCTCAAAAAAATGACTGGACTTGAAGAAGGCAGACTACAGAAAATTGATAAGTAAGATCCCACAGAAGACAACTCTGAAGTAAGAGCGGAACTGAGGAGATAAGACGATTTCTGGGAGATGTGAAGGTCATGACTGAACATATGTGCCAGACAAGCTGTAATAAGAGACCAGCTCAGTTAGACAAAGAATTTCATCGACTTCAAACAGTGAGGGGAGGCCTATGAAAGATGGAAAGTCAGACATCACCAAAGAGGAGTGTTAACAGATAGGGATGAAAGTAATTACACCTGTCAGCTAAGAGAATAAATGCATTAGTAGTAAAAGGTTTGTACTAACAAAAGTGCTGACTAACAAAAAGAGTATGGCAGTTTACACAGGGTGATGGTGTTTGGTTCAGAGCTGCAATTTGTGTGTTAAATTTTTTGCTTTGTTATGGTGATGGCTAATCAAAAACATCAGAAATCTACTGCTAGTGTATTGCTTGTGCAATTGATATGAGTGACAAAGATTGAAGAAGCTTGCCTAGAAAAAGTGAAACAGGAGAGAAAATGATTACGTGTTGTCAAATTGACTGGGCCTGAAGAATTTCTTCCTGGTATTTAAAGAATTAGTCTGAGTAACCTCAGCATTTTTAAGATCATCTTTGTGATTTTCTTGTGTCCTGTCAGAGAGTAACATGCTAAAAACTGATCCTTTTTTTTCTAAGCTCCTTATTTAAGAATTTATGTCTTGATTATGAAACAATTGATAAAAAGGGTAAGATTTACCAGTGTGTTTACCGTACTAGACAGGATTTCACTAGCAAGAGATGAGACTAGTCATTGCTTGAATTTACTTTATTATCTATGTTTAGAGGAACTCTCGAATAATCTTATTTTTATAATCAGTTTGATAAGCTTTTCTTTCTCCATGTTAACACATTTATTTCCACTGGCGATCCAGATGCCTGCCTTAAGAACTTACTTTATAAGTAATCTCATTTATCAGAAGTGTAAGTTCTCTTTTCACCTAATATGTATTCCTTATGGAAAGAATAAGTTAAGTACAGCTACCATATTTTTCTTCAATCAAAAATATTGTGATACTGAAACAGACTCAAAGGCATTGGACTCTTGGTCTGTTTTGTTTTCAGAAGAGATTACCAATAATTAAATAAGAAAAAAAAGACCTGGGAAGTCAGGTATCTGGCATCTTCACAGTTTTGTTAACTGAAGACCCTGATCTTCAAACTGGAGTCATTCCTTCTGCTCTCTATGCATAAAATATCTGCCTTAGACTTGAGATGAGTCTCCAGTGGTATTTCTGAAGCTGAAGCTGCTTCAAGACTGCAGATGAGGCTGTGGTGGCTGGAAACTTGAAGCCTGATATCACTTGGTTTGATGTTTTTAATGTTAACTATTTCTTACTTAGAACAATTAAATTTGCCAAGGAATTGTTTAAGTTTCTGGCTTCCTTGCCAGAAGAGTCACACTTCTGTCCCCCGTCACATCACAGACCAACGCCTGGTCATGAAGGGCAGGGCTGAGAGGCTCCATAGAAAGATGGCAGCCAAAATTGGATTGCCACCAGGTCAGAGAGAGCACAGAGAGCAGTCTGGTTTTGATCAACCTCTGTCATGAGAAAACATGAAGGGGACAGGAATATTAAGTGCACAGTACTGCTGGGATGTATATGTACAAGGAACTGGTTTCTGGAGTACATCACGACTATTACTTGCAGATTTATGTACTGAACATCTGTTCATGCCTTTGGGCTTGGCAAAGCATTGTACGGTACCACCTTACCACTAAAATGAGCTCCAGAGTCTACACAAAGTACTGCCCTAGAACAAATGCGGAAAGATAAACATTTATCTTAAAACAGAGTTATTTAAATTAAATATTTTCTCTCAAAATACAAACTTAATAACAGCTCTTACAGCTGTATGCACTATACTGTCTTAAAATTTTAAGCAGTTTTGTTGCCAGAGTCTCAAAGAGAATGCACTGAATTGATGAATGGAGTAGCATGAGCCCCTCCCTCTTTATAGAGTGGGAAGCAAGTTTTTGAAGTGCTAAACTTTAGTCAGATAGTAGTAGCTCTTTCTTGCAATTTAATATCAATTTAACCAACTCAGTCGAAGCAACTGGGTCAAACCTGGAAATGGGTTAGGAATTCAAAAAGTTCTGCCTTTTTTTGTCCCCTCTTCCATACACAGGATAGACCTGCGAAGGTAAAATTTGCTCTAAAAGCTGAAGGCAGTGGCAACCAGAAACAATCAGTTCTGTACTCTTCATTAACAAAATGTATTTCATGGATGTATCCAATACATTTAAAAGAGATCAGTCTAAGAATTATTTTGAATGCCATTTTTTATATTATTGTACTTTGAATCCAAACAGACCTCCTGTCAAATTAATGAAGTGTTAAATAATCAAAAAATGTACTCATATGTTTTCAAATGAAATGTAACCGTTTAGCATCTAACAAGCAATGTAATCTTGGCTATGTAAAATGTATCCCCTAGTTTTAAAAAGTTACCAGACTTAATGGGACTATATTTAATTGCAAACAAACATTTAAATAATTGCTTATGAAGCAATAATAATCTTTTAGAGGAGATGAATGCAGATGCAGTCAGGCTTAAAATATTGTTTCTTGTTTATTTAAGTTGTTATTAAATAGAAGTCACTTTTGACAGAAATCATTCCTCCTGTAATCAAAATTGGGAGAGGCAGTATGGAGCATCTGCTTGGAGATGCACAAGTTGGATTTCTCTTCTGAGATTTAGGCAACTAAAATTTTGAGGTCTACCACAAGATTAACTAGCCTGGCTTTCATTTGCAGTCAGGGAAGACAAAATAGGCAGGCCTGGCAGTAGAGTTGTTCCATCCTAAAAGGGCATCTAAGTTGCTATGGTGGAAGTGACAGCTCTTGCTACCAGAGCATAGGACAACTTCCTTAGGCTTAGGCATCTGGTGTTTCATGTGTTTTTCTAGTTTACTTTAGATATCTCAAAATGGAGAAGATGAGAGAGCCACAGTAAAAGCAAATGACTTTGCTATTGCAATATGTTGATGGTGCTACAGTTTTGAGTTCCCCTAAGAGTATCTTCTTTGTGGTTTTTGTTTGTTTGTTTGCCTTTTGGGTTTTTACATATTCTTTGTAAGGGCTTGCTCTAAGGCTTACCTGTTTTTTTCCTGGGTGGAGATAATGTCCAAATATTTATCTGTCTGCAAGGGACAACATGATGTGACTTCCTTGTAGTCATGGCATTAGTCTTAATTACTTGAAGAGTTAAGAGATCTAGTTACTGTTAGTGTACAAAGCTGAGCTCTCTTTGAGCCTTAAATTCTCCCTGCTACTGATCTGTCTTCATTTTCCATTGGTTTCCCAATTTGGATGAGTACCTGATGTTACTGTTTTCATAAACTCAGTAAACAGAACTAAAAATTTCCATTACTGCTACACTTCTGTACACTAATCAGATAATTTTTCTGATTGTTTTATAGATTACATTTAACTGCCGCTTTTTTTCACAAGCATTTCAGGTCAGCAAGCTTACAGTTATTTCTGATACCGTCCACTTGGGTGCCTGAATTCTTAGTTTTGGCATTTGAATTTCTCATCTCTTAGGAAAATGAGAAAAAAATTGCCAGTCAACATGAGTTCTTTGAAAGTCCCTGCACATTTACACTCTTAGTAAACAAAACTTGAATTACTGAAAGTAACATCCTCAAAACCTTTCAGAGCTTTGCATTACAGCATGAATCAGCAAGGTGGGTGGCTCCAACAAACATTAAGGATTGAAAGCTTGCAGATTCGTGCCTGTATCCAGCTGCAGCCTTGCATATTTCCTAACCTTTTAGGTAATTTTTTCATTGCTTTCCAGGATCTACTGTAATAGATCTTGGACTTTTTAGATAAATGCAACTTAAAAAAGAGTGTAGGTCTTCTGATTTGCCATATAATAAACTGTGATGTATGCTGAGTATCTGCCAGTGGTAGTAGATATCCAGTTATAGTTTTAAAAACAATTTCTGTTTAGACGTGATAAATGACAAATATTTCAATTATTTAACTTACCAAACTCCTAAAGAAATAGTATTCTACAGTTATCTCCCCTTCTTATAATAAATTTATCCAATTGATGTGGTTTGAATTTACATTTTACTTTCACCCAGAAGTGCTGATTTTCTTCAAATAGAAATTGCTAACTCCTTGTATAAGAAACTTTCTAAATATTCTCATGATATTAAGATGGCTTTCAGTCTGTTAATTAACGAATAAAAAAGAGACCTTAATTCAGGAAAAAGTAAGTCATTGAGATGTGAAATACTGATAGTCTTGTGTTGCTTTACATTATAGTTGAGGTGGCCTTAGAAGGGAGCCCATTTTTAAAAAAGGGTAAAAATTAACCCAGAATTAAATAAAAAACTTTAATATTCTAAGTTTGGAGGATTTTTTTCCACTGCTAATATATTTTGTAATATACTTAAATCGATTATTTAATAGGAAAAAAAGTATGAAAATATCTAGCTTCTGCTTTTTTTTTTAATAAACACTTAAACATCCCAATTTTAAATTGTGTTTCTTTTTCAGAACTGAGTTTTTTATGTGTACACCAACTTAAGTGAGTAGGAATGGAGCATACGTTTCCTTGGTGCACCTGTATTTGTAATACTTTGCCTCTACTTAGTTGACCTTAAAAATACAACAATTAAATCTCACTGTCCCTATGAGAAATAAGGATTTATGGAGGAAAACAGGAATTGAGAGAAAGTCTGGAGGAGAT
Organism: Rhabdornis inornatus; assembly: GCA_013397075.1. Taxonomy (NCBI): domain Eukaryota; kingdom Metazoa; phylum Chordata; class Aves; order Passeriformes; family Rhabdornithidae; genus Rhabdornis; species Rhabdornis inornatus. Next base: position 96,000 of record VWZS01003103.1, on the reverse strand, counting down.
CAAACAGTCCCTTCCAGAACCAGAAGTGAAAGACTCTGAGTTACTGGATGCTTCCATTTTCTCAGTTGTAGAATGTTCTTTAATGTGCCATGGGTTATCAAAAACACATGAACTTCAGGATCATCTCATCATACACAATCTCTAGTATGTTTTCTCCAACAGAATGTCACTGGTTTAAATGTGTTTTAAACAAGTGATCAGTGATTGTGCCTGATACTTCATGTAGGTAGCAACTTCAAAAAGGGGGAACTACCTAATTGTAATATATTTTATCTTTGTCTCTAAGTTGGCAATGTTTTGTCTCCTTTCCAGTGTGACTTTCTCAACTGCAAATTCGTTGCAAGTTATCATGCAAGTTGTTCTTAGCCCATGTTGTAGATTTTTGCAGCATTAGAAACTTCAAGACTATTGTCTGTATTCCTATTTCCATATTCTGCACCACTGATGTTAATACAGTTTTTGTAAACACACTAACATATTTTTTTAAACTACTGCAGTCTAATTCCTCTGGTGTGCCAGTAGCTGTTTTTTTAATACATTTGTTCACAGATGTGGTGAAGGATAGATAGAACAGTAAGAACATTAGTATTTTTAACTTTCATGAATCTGTAATGAGGTTCACAGTGGGTTTCTTTGAGGTCAGTTTCTGTAAAATAATCGTAATGGAGTCTGTTTAGAAAGAAAAGAGCTTTTAATTTAAAAGTCCAAAGCCAAGGACGTATGTACCCTGAAATCCCGTTCCCGCTGTGCTTCTCGGGCTGAGGAGCTAAAAATCCGCTCCCCAAAGCGGCCCGACGACGCGTCTCGTGCCCCGCCGGCCGGTGCCGCGCCACTCCCGGACCTGGCCCAGTCCGTTGCTCCCGCCCACCCTGCCTGCGCCTTCCGTGGGCCCGCTCCGGCCGCGGCGTTTCGGGACCGGGAGATGCGACCCTGCCCTGCCCGGTGCCCCCGGGCGAGTGCAGCGTCTCCGTCTGTGACTAGCGGCCCCGCGCCGCCGACGCCATCTTGGGCACTCGTCAGGGGCAGCGCGCGCCCCCCGCGCCCCCCCCCCATCGCAAGATGGCGGCGGCAGGGTGAGTGACATGCCTGGTCACGTGGCGCGGATCTCCCCGCGCTTCCCCCCCCCCTCCCTCGCGCGCCGCGCGGTCTCCATGGCTCAGCCGGACGCACGGGCGGTGGCGGCGAGGGACGGCCGGGCGGATGGAGCCGTGGCGCCCGCAAGGCGCCTCCTTTGTCTGCGGCCTTTGCAAGGCGAGCGCTTTCCCCGGCCCTCCGGCGTCATCGCCAGAGGGCTCGGCTTTCTTCGTCCCGCCGGCAGAGGCGGCCGGGACGGGCGTCCTTCCGCGGCCCATTCGCTCCGGCCCATCCCGCTGTGCGTCCTCGGGCGAGCGGGGCTGGGTCCATAGCGCCCCGGCCCATCCCGCCTCTCTGGGGAGCGGGTGGGCCGGCCCGGCGGGGGGGGGGGGAGGTCATGGCGGGCTGGCGGCCGCCTCTCCGTCCCGCACCCCCCTCCTCGGCGGGCTGCCCGGGGCTGGCGGGCGGCCGCGTTGCCGGGTGGCCGGCGGGCAGGTCCCGTGCCGCCGCCGTTCCCGCAGGGGGGCGAGGGGCGAGGAGCGCGGCTGCAGGGTAGGTGGGTGGTATGTCTTTCGGCTGTGTTTCTCTGGCCCCCGGCTCCTCGCCTTTTTTCTTTCCTACCTGCATCCTCTCCCCGCCCCATCTGTTACAGGCTTGCGGAACTGTGGCTGTTTGAAATTAAACGTGATCTTCACTGTATCAGCTAGGGTCTGTAATGTATGTGATAAATTAAGCTCTTCCCGTCGGTTTCAGGTCATGCAACAAAAAGAGCAAATCTGGGGAGGGAGCTGGGCGGGGTTTCCCTTTGCTTCCCACAGTCAGGCGAGAGGAGTCTGGTTGATGTCTGCAGCAGATAAAGGAGACGAGGATCGTCAAAAGACGTCAAAGCCCTTTTATCTTTCTTCCGTTTTTCTCTCTAATTTCATTTGTCCCTGCTGTGTTGTCTGCCTGCTTGTTTTCCCCTTCAGAAGGGGTCGGGAGCACCAGGGCCCTGGCTGAGGTAGTAGTTTGTGCTGTTGGTCGGGTTGTGACATTGCCCGCTGTGGAGATAACTGCGCAAGCTACTGCCTTGCTAGTGCTGGTGATGATCAGCTGCAGATGAAGACAACGACAATGGGAATCCCCTTTGTATTCCCGGGATTGCATGCTGCTGCCTTCTCCTAGTTCTGCGGGAGGAATCTAGCCTTGGCCATCGGGACAAGTAGTGGGGTTCGACCCCATCAGTAGGATGCTCCTTCTTTTGCAGAGCTGGATGAAAAATCACTAGTTTCCTGCTGTCTGGAGGGTACTTGAACTTGGGCTGAAGAACAAGTGCCTGCATTTCTTCCCATGCTTAGACCTTATTATCCACCTGGCATCCTTGAAAGAGGTGGATTTTCTGTTTTGTGAAGATGAATCAGTGGCACTTGTATTTTGTGTGTTCTGAATATGCAAAACTTGTTATGTGTGATACTAAGTGCTTTTGTCTGAATGGTAAAAAATTTTGAGTATTTCTCTAACAAAAGCAAAAATATGCAGTTACCACTTTACATTGATAAGAGTCTTTTTACAGTATAGTTGATCAATTGTACTCTTTGTTGCTCACAATTTTAAGGGAACTTCTGAGATATCTTTCCTGTATGTTTTAACTTATAGTGAAAAGCAAAGTCATGAATTTGCTGTTGTGGATTAATTAATATTGCTGGTATATTTATAGTGATGGAAAAAGGGTATCTTTTTGATACACGTTTTAGTGTGTTCATCGCTTATTACAACGGCTTAAACTTGTAATATATTAAAACCTTTACAATAAATGTGCGTAACTGTCTCATGTTTTTAAATATGAATTAATTTTTCAGTCAGAATTTTTGTAAGACCTGACTATGAGTCTGTTAACTTTATAGTGAAAATTAAAGCTGTGGCTAAAGCTTGAAATTAAGTCGATGCCTTAGTAGTGCTTCTGATTCACAGTTCTAATGTATTTATAATACTGAGAAGAAACAGATACTTAACTCTGCCTCTCTTCTTGAATTGTTTGAACTCATTATGCGTTTAGAAGACATGCAAAGGTTGCTCTTGCAGCTCTGCTGAATGTAAAGTGTCTTGCAGAACATAAGAGAAAAAGTTTGATCTGATGATACTTAATTTTTACCCTGTGCATTGCATTATTCTGATAATTCAACCTTTGTCATGAACTAAAGTTTTCAAAAGCTAGGTGTTCTCAGGCTCACTAATAAACCAATAAATTAAATGTTGTTACTAGTAGCTTTTCTCTGAAGTAAAATAGCAGTCCTAGCTGTTGACTGTTTCCAAATTTAAAACACCCTTGGGTTATTTTCTAACTTAATTGAAGGGTCAAAAGGATGCTGTAGCTGCCTGCTTTTCACATCCTAACAAACAGCACATTCCAAGCAGAACTTGTTTGATCTGGAAGTTAGGATGATATTTTCACCATCTGTCTTTAAGCATCTTATTTGAACTGGCTAATCCACCAGTCTTTTTCTCTTCAGTGGAAATGGCAGAGAAATATCCCTGATACAAAGCATGCTGGCAATTGCTTTAGCGTTATTTGATCTGAATTAGCCTTTCATGGAGCTTGTCTCTGTGTTGACTGTAAAGGAGGTGAAGGTGCTTCAGCTAATCTAAGTGCCTGTAGGTGGGTTGTGTGAAATTGTCCTCCCTGTTGCTTTGCTTTATGCTCAGGCAACTTAGGTAGGACGGGTCTTGGCTCCTGTTGTAGGTATTTGAGTTTGAGGGAATCAGTGAGAGAAAATATGCTTGACCATGCTGCCTTTAAGCACTTAGTTGTTTTGTCTCCTGTGTAAAGTATGTCCCTCAAGTTTCACTTGCCACCTGAACAGCAGCTTCTTGTACTTGTGGATGACTTAAGGAAAATGTTAAGAACCTGTACTAAAATGAGACAGTGCTACTGAAATAATGCATGCAGTGGACTACTGAGATGCTGTGTAATACATGAGGGGGTTTGTCCACATGGGTCTTGGTTGTGTATTACTCAGTAGGTTTTAGGTAAGTACATGTGAATTGTTTCTTTGAGGAGTTGCATACAAGATGCTTAACTTTGCTTTGGGGCTATCCACACATTTCTTGGTTCAGAACACTACTTAGTCTAGCATTCAAAATACAGAAGTTAATCCAGTCAAATTTCATCCTTACTTTTTTCCTAGTCTCAGCTATCATTTATCTGTCCACCTTCCCTAGTGTACCTTCATGATGAAAGTTGCCATGTCAAGCTTTGAGGCAAAAAGATTAATTCTTCAGTGGAATGGAGAGCCTTACCTTAGAGATGTTGTGAAAGTCAAGGCTCTGAAAATACTGTGAAAACCCCAACTAGCAAGAGTAGCTCCTATCTTGTAAATTTAGTCATTCTTCATTGTGATTTGATGAATTAGTTTGGAAAGAAAAATTTCATCATGCCAATTAAAAAGCAGTACCGCTGGCACATTATTGTCTATGGCATCATCTCTTTCTGAGATTTTTTTTTTCCCTTTATTCTTCAGAGATTTCACTCAGTCAAACTTTTTCTGTAAATTTTTTATAGAAACATTAAAATAGGCACATGGCTGAGTTGATGGAATTTCTCTGCAAAGTTATTTAGTTTATAGTGTCCCTATTGTGTATCGTTTGCTGTGCTGAGTGAGAAAGTACTGCAAGAAATGTTCATCTGTAGCTTTTCTGAGCACTTCTTTTGACTCATGGAATAATAAAAATGCATTGAGATTCATGGCATAGTTGATTAAGCTTTGGATGCTCTTATTCCTTGACGTCTTTTTGCACTATTGTTTTACCTATTTCGTGAAGATCAGTCACCAGTGGCTCACCCCTCCAGCTACTATCTGTCAATGCTGCTTCTAAAGATACTGGCATGCGTCAACCTAAAATCTTAGAGCCAAGATAGTTGCTTCCCTGCGGGGTGCAGTTGCCCTCTCTGTCACCAAAGAGAGTCCGGGGTTCCCATGCTAGCAAAATTGATATTTGAGAACTTGTCTTCACTGGGGGCTGGCTGGGGCCTTTTACTTTATTAGGTCCTGGACCATGTGCATAATAATGACTGAGACCTCCCGCTTTACACTGGGCAGCAGCTTGAGACAGTAAGAGGAAATGGCAGTTTCTAGAGAATTACATCTCTAAATACATAAGCACTTACTTAAAATGCTTCAGTGCATTAGATAAATTATGTGTGGCTTTTAATTTGATACTTTCCCCATAAGAATGAGTACTAAATTAACATAAGGAAATGTTTACTGTAGTAATTACAAATGAAAGTGGACCATATTCTTTATATTTAAATAGTTTATGTGCATCTTCCACTATCCTGTGCCTAAGTGTTACTCAGTGAAATCAGAGAAATTAGTTCTAGAACATGGCTTCTGGAGGAGGTTTTATATCTGTTATATATATGTGTGTGTGTGTGTGTGTGTATACACACACATATATGTGCTTCTAGAGAGATTCTGTAGCAGAAATGGAAGTGTCACTCTATAAACAAGTGTGAATGTTTGAGAAAGTGGCCTTACACATGCATTACATTTCTCTAGAATGTCTTGAATATTAGTCTTCTAATATATTTTTCGGTCATAATTTTTACAAATGTATACATTTATTTTTAAGAAAGTAGTCAATCTTTTCATCTGAGCAAGTTGAGTATTTTAGCTAAGAGTGTTTTAGCCTCTCAGCTACATTAATGTATAGGTTTTGTGAACTTCTGTCCAAAATGAACACATGTCCTGCTGCTGAAGGTGTTAGACATGAGGAGAAATACAGCAGGAAAAGTTACCTGCATTGGAGATCTACTGGAATCCCTGAAGGAAAGGCTTGCATTTAATGGAAAGGGACAAGAGTGTTTCCTTGGACATGAAAAGTGTTACATCACAGTGAATGCAGCCATGTTTGTTCTGGGAAGCAAGTCAGAAGACTGAAAGTGAACTTCTATTTACTTTTCTTGTCCAAGACTTTACCAGCAGCAAAGGCTCTCTTACCTTGTCTTACAGTTTCTCTTCCCTATTTTGTTTATTTCTGCTGTTACTCTGTTTCCTTTGTACCTAAAGTTCTTGCTCTTGCCTTATTAGTTTGTCTAGCCTGCTTTGCAACCGAAAGCAAAACTGCCTGTATTTTCTCAGGTGATAGCATTTGAAATTTGCCTGCCTGTTTCAGGCTTCTGGTAAAGGTTTGCAGTGGCTGCAACAAAGAACTGCGTTGGTGCATGAGATTGACTACATCCAGAACTTAGTGATGCCAATGCCTCAGTACATACATGGAAAAGAAATCCAGTCTTGCACATCCTTTCGTAAATGCTGGAAGTCTCTTATTCTAGGCCAGCTAAGAAAATAGCATCCATCACACCTAGTTATCAGACCCCTTCCTGGTCCCTGATCACTTCATCCCTATTTTCTGCCCTTTCCACAGTAACTTCAACTGTTTTCAGCCGCTTGAAAGAAGGCTGATGTTTTAAAAGAAAATTATGTACTTTTGACTTAGCTGAAAATAGGTTTAAACAGCCCATTAAATTAGTGTGATACAGCCAAATTCCTCCTTTCACATGAAGAGAACTTGGAGTATGCCTGATCCCATTCTGAAGAATGCTTTGTCATCCATTTCACCCTTTGCAAGACGGGAGAATTTTGTCTTAAAATTAGCCAGCCTTCTCCCACAAAAATGAGATAAAGGAATTGGTATGAAAATGCTGGCATTGAATGAGACAAGGTGCCATTTATCCTGTCTTCTCTGTCGAGGTTTGTGTGTATTGGAAGAGGGGATAGTTTTGCTGTTGTTAAACTTTTGAAGTACCACATTAGGAGGAACTCTCCTAGTGATAGCCCAGTGACCTGGTATTACCTGAGGTGTATGTTCCTAGAAAGAACATTATTGTGGTGCTGAGGCTTTTGACCAGAAAGGCAAGAGCATCTGTTGTGTGCCATCTGCAAGGAAAAAATAGTAGATGTGAAGGCAAGTGAAAAAAAAGACAACAGATTTTCAGCTGCTTTGAAATCTGCTTTTTAAAAATCTGGTTTCTAGTTTATACGGTTAAAATCAGTGTGTTTTGTGTTTGTGGTTTTTGCCGAGGTGTTGTGTTTCAGGCTGAAGCTTAGTTTTCAATCTAAAAAGGGTCTTGTTCACCCCCAGAGTTTCTGCACCATGCTCCTAAAGGGGAGGTTGGTCCAATTAGGTTTCCAGAATGAAGCTTCTGCAAGATTAAAATAAACCTAAAAATACTAAGTTTTAATTACTAGAAGCTTTGCTCATGATAGTGAATTACATTTCGGTATTTGAAATATGAAGCAGTGCCTTTTCTCCTTAGGTAGGTGTAAGTGAAAGTGTATTAGTCTTGTCCAGAAAAATGACATGCATTGTGGTTTTGTACATTGTGGGGTGGTTTAGGTTGGGTATTAGGAAAAGGTATTTCACCCAGAGGGTGGTTGGGCACTCAACAAGCTCCCCAGGGAAGGTGTCACAGCACCAGCCTGACAGAGTTCAAGAAGGATTCGGACAAGGCTCTCAGGCACGTGGTGCAATTATTGGGGTGTCCTGTGCAGGCCCAGGAATTGGGCTCAAGGATCCTAATAGTCTCCTTCCAGCTTAGGATATTCTATGAACCTTGCTGCACCCAGTTCTGGTTAGCTGGTGGAGTGGACAATTACTTTAGAATGGGTAAATCTGATACCTGAATCTACTACCGGGATGATGATTCAAAAACTTACTGCATGATGTTTTCTCTATAGTTCTCAGGCTAAGTAGAAAATAAATCACTTCTTAGCTCCACTTACCTACCTGCTTACTTCATTAGGAGCCAGTATCTACACAGACAGTGGGCTGTACTGACTATGTGGTATCTGTTTTCTGAGATCTTTCCCAAGGTGATAATTCTAAGTGCTATCAGGATGCACACATGCATTGTCACAGTCTGGATTTGTCTTGTGCTGCTCTGTGTCACGTAATCCTATCTGATTTACAGACTGATTTTAGTCATGCTGAAATTTGGCAGCCTAGAGAGTGTGGTGGTGAAATAGTAATGCAAAACCTGCATATAAACCCAAGAAATGCTTCTGTCAGCAAGGATGCAGTATGTTATTTTTGCATAACCTCATGTAGGTTTGGCTAGAATGCCTAAAGGAAGGTAGGTCTGAACTGGTATCAAGTGAGAGCTAGTAGTGCTATACACGTTAAATGCTTATAGGTATGCCAGTCTTCCAGCTAAGATATTATTTTCCAGGTCCCTCAGGTTTCTTCCTTCTCCTGTGACTGACTTTTCTGCTGCTCCCCAGCCTCATGAATGTCCTTCTTCTTTCCAGTACCTGAAAGATTGCTTACTTACCATGTTAGTCTCTGATGTCATACATGATCTGTCATGCATTCTGTACCCAGCTGTACCTTTGCTACATTAGTACATGGTTCTAGGCTAGAGTAGAAAAGAAAATAGGGAAGGGTGGCAGAGAAAGCAAGTGCTTAAGTTTACCAATCCTTTTTAACAGTTGTAAAGTAAAAATGGTCTAATAACACAAGTGCAGGGCTTAAAGAAGGTAGATAAATAGTAGTGATGCTAATCAAAGTACAAAATTATCAGTGCCAAGTCTAGTGGGAACAGAGGTGCTTAAATATTTATGCAGTAGGTTCTCCCCTCCCTTTCCCAGTCTTGTACTACCTGTGGTCATGCATGTAGCAGCATGATGGTCGAGTGCTTAGAATATCTCATGGCTCGTGACAACCTCCAACAGCCACCATATGAGCTGCAGCTAGCTGAAGCTGAATCTGGAGGTGGTGTGTGAACAGTTCAGGTTCAATTAGGACCTTCCGTGTCAGAAAGCCTTAATGCAGGTGGCTCATGATGTTCATGTGTGATGCTGCCCAGATGGCTGTGGTCAGCTCATGCCAAGGATGGACTTGGCATTTGCCCAGAAAAGCCTTTATGGTAATTCTGAGGTCTTTGTGGTACCCCCCACAGCCTCCTATTGACTGGAGTGGTAGTAGGGGTTGCAGACAGCTGTGGAGCAGCACATCATCAACACAACCTATCATCAACAACCAGCAGAGACTGAACCACTGGAACTGAGCTGTGCATGGGGCTGCTTCCCAAGGCCTATCTACTCTGGCACTCAGTCTGGCAGAGCTTACTCGAGGCTGAAATTTGCAGTTCTGTATATGGATGCCAGTATTGTTCATTCCAGTTATCACTGCTTAGGAAGGCAAAATACCATCCATAATGACAGCTGCAGATGACAGAGTGACGGATGAGACAGTACACGTGGAGCATTTACTGTTACAAAGCAATCCAAATAATTTCTTTAGTCACAGTCTAACATATTTAACACTGTCAACCATGAAGTACCGTATCCACTAGCAAAAAAAGTAGGCTACATCTGCAGGATGTGTTGTATAGAGACCTAAAAGTAGTTTAAGGTAACAAATGGCAACTCTCAGTTTGTTATATAAAATTATTTGTAAACATCAGGAAAAAGATAAAAATATAATTAATTCAGTCAAAAGTTCCTGCAGGTTTAAAGAACATATTGATATTATATCTGATGGATAATAGGAGTGTTTGACAGGAAGATTATTGCAGTGGACCCAATGTTTTGAAATGAATCCTAAATGGTAGAAGAGGAGGGTTTACCCTCTCTTAATCTCCTTTGGAATTCGTCGATTGGGTAAAAAGATTTGCAGCTTTTACCTTCCAAGTCAACACCAGTGTAGGTCACCACACTTTAGGGTTCAGTCATGATGTTTGAAATCCCAAAGTTCTCAGACTAAGCCAAGGTATCAAGGACTGAGGTGATTTTTCCATCTTTACTGACTGAGCTAGTCCCAGCCATTATTCAAAATACCAAAGACTTTACTCCTTTTATCCCTTTATGCTTTTGTTTCTCCCTCTTTCTTTTCTAGTCTTCTGATTTTTTCGTTTTTGCTAATCAAGTTTCATTTCATTAGCCAAAACCTTGCCTTCTGCAACCTTGTGACCAGATACAAAGCAGTGTCTAGTATTCCAATAGTTTTGGTAGAGCTTTAAGTGACTGAGAGATGACGCCTTTTCATTAATAGCGGTTGGTATGAGAGAACCTTGTAAGACCAAATGGCACTGTCTTACTTGTTTAGTATTCAGGTTTTTTTCATCCCTCTCTCTCTTGTTGTATTTATACATCCCTTTTGGCTTTGTACTGTGAATCTCTAAGCTATTTCAATTTGGTTTCCCATCCCTAAAAATACCATGAACACAATTACCAACACTTTGGTTTGTCAGGACTGTGAAAACACGAGTGTTCTTTCTGTTCTATATTTTGTATATCTAACATAATGGGAAAGGGATACAACTGAAGATGTAGGTTACCCTTCAAATATTTTAACTGGGTAGGACTAGTACTGCCTCCCCCACATTCTTTATAAAGTGCTTGCATATTTCCAGTATGGTAGTCTGCAATGGAAATAAGCAGGATGAAATGCTGAGTGCATAACTTCAACATTTCATACAGTACAAGGCAGCATCATGTTAACTGATTTTGGCTCTATACAAGGACCAAGGTAGTCACCACTGGGATTGTATCTCATTAAGCAAAGATTTAGGAAAGGGGCCGGCATAGTCGTCTTGAAGTGGACTTATGTAACACAGCATCACTGTATAGAAAGAAAGCTATTAAGCTGAACAAAGTGATCTTCCCAGTATGCAACACTTGATTATTGTATATTGATAAACTTATCATCTTAATTCAGAAAGAAAATCGGTCTATTGGAGAGAATTCAAAAAATTAAGTTTTTGGGGAAAATTGTCAAGATACATGCAACATATGTAGTCAACAGATCAAAGAATAGGATGGAAGGTAATATAGCACTTACATATACCAAAGACTGTGGGAAGCTTTTAATAATATATAGAGTCACAGAAGATGCAGCTGTGTCTTATGCCATTAATCTCTACAGTTTGAGTTGTAGGAATGATTAAACCTTTGAACAATTGACTGGGAAGAGTGGTGGAATTGAAGCATGCCATAGCTCTTAACAACTGTGTCTTTAAACAACACACACTGACCCATATTTGATGTTTGACATTTGGAAAAGTTATATGACTATTACATAGAGCAAGTGACAACAGTGGTACTGCTAGGCCAAATCATTACCTGGGACTGTCTGCAGCATCAGACTCTGTGGCTACTTAATGGATAAGCTTCTGCAATGATTTTAAAGCCTGATCTTCAAAACAGTCAGCTTCTTCGACCTGGCAGCCTGGGCCCCAGACTTCTCTTTTTTTAAGACATGGTAATCCTACCATCCTTACTGTACTTAAAGTCTTCAGCTCCATGGAGTCCAAAAGTGGCAGTGACTATGGTAATGGTTCTTCTCTTCTTCCTGTAGTATAAAAATCTGCAGAATGCCTATGGCTATTAATTTAATATTCAAAGTCAGTGATTTCCTTTCTCTTTTCCTCCTGGGGGTGTTGGGGGAGTTATATACTGGAGTGTGGACAGACTCAGGAAGTGTTATGCTGTCCTGAAAGGAGAAGACTTAATCAGAAGATCTCCAGAGGTCACAGTCTGCACTGCTTATTGGACTGTAGGAGGAAATTTTTGTTGTTGTTGTTGATTTTGGTTGGTTGGTTGCTTGCTTTTGTTGTTCTTGCTTGGGGTTTTGTGGTTGTTTGTTGTTTGGGGGGGATATTTAGCAATCAGTGGCAAATACCTAGTAAATACTTGTTGGTGTTAAAATTTAAAAATGCTGTTTATAAATAGAGAATTTCTATGCTCTGAGATAAAGGTTGGCCAGTGAGACTGCGTTGGCAAGTAGGTTACAATCATTTTAGTGTCTTGGTGTGGCTGCAACAGAATACTTCTATTGCTTTCACTGAATCTTCTCTTCCTTTACTGTCATCATTGGCTCTGGTTGTGAATAGCACATTGCTTCTCTTGGGATGCTTATTCAAGTACAGCTGCAAACGACCCCCCCTCAAACAAACTCAAGTTCTGTGCTTCAGGAATGTTAGTCTTCTCAAACACTTCCCTTTGCTTTGTTCTCATCTTAATTCCGGTAGGTTTTGTTTTCCATATTATTAAATATGGATCTTCATTCAGCAGTGGATTGTCCACTTACGTCTTTTTTGATTATGGAAGGGTCCACTGCTGGTATTGTCAGTATTCCTTTGAAGTAATACAGGTCCTATGCTCTATTTATGGAAGCATCTGAACACCTGTTGCAGCAAGAAACTTATCACTTAATGTGGGCCATTAGATCAATCTACATTATAGGCTGCTTTTCAATTAAAAAAATCAGAAAAGCTGTGATAAAGGCTAATTTCCTGAGATTCCTCCTTCTTTTATACAGGAGTGACACATTTAATTTCAAGTGTCTGTGTTTGTGCCAACAGATTTTTCTCTTAAGCTAGTGCTGAGAAATTGCTCTTCCTCTCCAAGGACACTCTTACGTATTCTGCTGCAGGATAAGCAGCTAAACCTAATCTCAGGCTTTTTCAAGACTTGAAAGGATCCGTTTACAGAATTTTTCAGGAAACATAGATTGAGATTTTTTCAGCTGCCCAAAGTGAACTTGGGGAAGCAGTGGGAGAACAGGGACTCAAACACAGTGGTACGGAGTGGATCTGGTGGTTTGGAAGTAGTCTGAAGCTATGCCAACAATGACTAACCTCTTCTGTGAAACCTGGATGTACTCATATGAGGAGTCTGAAACCACCTGCCGTGGTATTGTCACCTAAACCACAGACTGCACATTCGCTGCATTATTAGGCAGTGTTCTGAAACCTGATGTTGAACCTGATCCAGAACAGAATTTCCTGTTTGTAGTCCAGGTGTGTTGCTCTGTAATACAACTTGTTCAGCAGCCTTTGTATTTTTAGTAAGAGCCTGCAAAGCTTGGCTTGTTGTAAAAGTTACAGGAAAAGGGTGAAGGTGCAAACAATCTTCTCTATCTCACTGTCATGCTGAGGTTATCAGAAACGCCTGTTCGTGGTATCTACAAAATAAAAGAAGGAACTGCTTGAAAAGTAACACCTGTGTTTATATTTTTTCCCACTGACTGTCACCTCCCTTTTCTTAATCTACTCTAACCTGAATCTGGCAAACTGCAGGATGGGTGAATTATTGTATTTAGGTCAATATTTGCAAATGATGGAAAGAAATTGGTGTTACACTCTGATTTGATAGTGACTGCTGCTTCAGCTAAGAACATGCTATTTTGTATCAAGAAGTATGTAAATAAGCAGGTCCTTAAGAGCTGCACAAATTTAAGATGAAAGTATGATCATTTTCTCCAGCAATAATTCCACTTCTTTATTGAGTTTCCATTTTGGCTGTTTTTTTCTTTTTGCATTTAAAAATAAACTTCCATTCTCCCTCAAGCGATTTAGCAGTTTGAAAAAAGGACAGATCTTTACATACATGTGGAAAATAATTTTCTTAAAATGAATGCATTTATTCAGGCACTTTTTCACACCTTTTCCTGACAGATCTTATTTTCCTTTTTTTAAAAAAGTTATTTTGACCATTCCCATGTGACCATTTTCATTAGCTTTTCCCAAAAATACACTGTACTAGAGAGAATCCTAGGCCTGTGACTGAAATCAAACCACTTTCAAACATAAACTAATGGCCTCATTTGCCTTGCATGAAATTTATGGGGTGTATTTTTGTTGGAATAGTATAACCTAGTCATGTAATGAACATAAAATATATCTGCTGATTCCATGTTCTTATAATTTAATCCCTTTCTCCTTTTCTGAATTTGGTTACTTCTTCCTATCAGAAGACTTCACATCCTAATAACGTTTTGTTCTTTTATGGTGACTTGTTTTGTTGAGATGAGCCCATGCAGTGCTACAGGCTGGGGGCAGAGTTGCTGGAAAGCTGCTCAGTGGAAAAGAACCTTGGGGTGCTGGTCAAGAGCTCCTGAGCATGAACCAGAATGTGCCCAGGTGGCCAAGAAGGCCAATGGCATTTGGACTTGTATCAGCAATAGTGTGGCCAGCAGCACCAGGGCAGGGATTGTCCCTCTGTACTTGGCATTGATGAGGCCACTCCTCAAGTGCTGTGTCCAGTTCTGGGCCTCTCACTCCAAGAAGGACATTGAGGTGCTGGAGTGAGTCCAGAGAAGGGCAACAGAGCTGGCAAAGGGGCTGGAGAATAAGTCCTGTGGGGAGCAGCTGAGGGAGCTAGGGGTGTTAAGCCTGGAGTAAAGGAGGCTCAGGGATGACCTTATCACTCTACAAACTGCCTCACAGGAGCCAGATGGAGGTCGGCCTCTTCTCCCAGGCAACAAGTGACAGGAAGAGAGGACGTAGCCTCAAGCTGTGCTGGAAGGAGGTTCAGGTTGGACTTTGGGAAGAATTTCTTCATGGAAAGGGTTGTTAAGCATTGGAACAGACTGCCCAGGGAAGTGACTGAGTCACGTACCTGGAAGTGTTCAAGAAATGACTGGACATGGCACTTAGTGCTATGGTTTAGTTGACAGGGTGGTGATCTGTCAAAGGTTGGACTTACTGATGTTACAGGTCTCTTCCAACCTAGGTAATTCTGTGATTTTTTGTAGGTGTAGAAGAAGGGATTACAGGGAGCCTTGCCCCTGATAAGTCACAGTTGTACTGATTACCAAAGAAGAGGAATAGCTTTGCCCTTAATGGGACTAATAAAGATAATAATGGGACTAATAAAGATAAGTGTGATAAAAGGGGTGTGTTGGCTGGTCAGGGGATCTTGGAGGAAGAGGACCTGGAGGAGCCCTGAGGAAGAAGGAATGATCCAGAGAGACACAAAGAAGAATGAAACAAGGAAGAAAGTTGCTGCAGTAAAAGATCTGCTGTGAGGTCAGTCTGGGTCTGACGGAGTTAGAGCCTGCTGTTGGAGGCTGCAGTCATAGCTGAGCTGGGTGAAAGCTGTGTTCAGTCTGCAAACCAATACTTGCCGTTGTAGTCCAGCAGGAAATAGCCAGCAGTCAGAGTCTGCAGTTGGACCCTACAGTAGGAGCTTGCTGTAGTCAGAGTCAGGATGGCAGAGCTGTAAAGAAGAATCAGCCAGGACTCTTCATGTTGTTGAATGAGAGTCTGTGTCTTGGCTCATTTCTACCCCTAATCAGAGGTCTGCTGCAACAATTTTTTTTCAGCATGGTATTGAGTCTATAGTGACTAGACTTTTACTCTCTTATGTTTCAAATAATGCTGGTAAAAATCTCACTTTCCCTACACTAACCCCCAATTGTTAATGACTACATAGAGAAATGTGTTGTAGGAGTAGATTCTAATAAAACACATTTCTAAATCTTCTTCCAGTTTATACTGACAGCAGTATTTTCTTCTTTCTATTAAGTTTTTTGCCTTCAAAGAAAGCAAATTTAATTAGTTGCACTTAAGTTCTGATAACCAAGTTGATTACTACTTAATTATTGCCCTACTGGTGCTTGAAACACTGGCAATAAGCTTAGTATTTCATAAGAAATGCTGAACTATAAACACTTATACATGCATTTTGAAATAGTTTATGTACTTGCCCTTTCTCAAAGGTCTCTGACCTTACTTAGTCTGATTATGTAGAAAAGATGGTGGGTAATTGCTGTTAAATATTGCTATTTTCTTTACTTCTCTGTGGTGGGTAAACCTTGGCTGGATACCAGGTGCCCATCAAATCACTCTCACTCCCCCTTCTCACCTGGACAAGGGAGAGAATAAGATGGAAAACAACTTGTAGGGTGACAGTCTAATAAAGCAAAAGGCTGTGTGTACACAAAGAGGAAAAAAAAATGTATTTTTATTCTCTATTTCCCATCAGCAAGCAGTGTTTGGCCCTTCCCAGGAACCAGGGACATGTAGTGGTTGCCCTGAAAGGTAAACATTGTGAATAATGAATACCCCACTTCATGCTCATTTTCTTAGTTTTTATAACTGAACTGACAGGGTATGAAATATCTCTTTGGTCAAGTTGAGTCAGCTGGCTTACTTGTGTCCGTTCTCAAGGCATGATATAACTGGTATTCCCTTCTGAAGCAAAATAGGTAGGCTGTCATGATAATGGATCTGGAAGCATGTTTTTTAAGATAAAAATTAAAATTTGGATCTGAAGCTTATAATAATCCAGTGATCAGAAGTGTACAGATTTCCTAGAAACTTCCAGTGGTGTTTTCCCATTTCCTGAAGAAGGAAGGCTAAAAGTGTGATGATCAACAGATGACTCAGGAGTTGGTGCTAAGATCAATGGATTACTGAGAACAGTATAGTGAAATTATATTTCATAATGGACATGCTAATATTATGGCTACTTTCTGAGATTCAGTTTAGACCCATGCAGTGGGCAATAAAGTTGAGATAGAGCTACATTTATATACAAACTATGACTACGTGAACACATGGAAGGGCATAAGATATGAAGGTTCATCACAGTATGGCATGGAGAAAGACACAGGGAGTGCTGCTAGAGCAACAGTCTTCCCAGGCAGACTGCTGGGACAAAAAACCCACACTTAGCTTTAAGAAAGCATTTTGTAGACTCATGAAAAGAGTTATGTGAGACAATTGTAAAACCACTGAGGAATAAAATCTGGGTTTTCAAGATCCCCTTCCTATGGTCTTAAATGTTTATCAAGATGGTCTCTCACTGTTTCTCTTTATTCTGTCTTATGACAGCCTCTTTTTGTTAAGCGCCATTTTGTAGTATCATGTCATTGTTACCCACTTAACCTTGCAGCTGAGTAGTTTTTAAGCATTTCAGCCTTCCCCATGTCTCTTGAAACAGAAGGGTAAAATAAATCCATAGCCACACGCTTCTTTCTCACTCAAAAGCTCATTCTGCTTTATAATGCAATTTCACTTGTTTTTTTTACCAATTACTTTGCTATGGCTGAACACTTTTAACCTGACCTTTTAAGAAAACAAGGTTTATGTGATAGTGCTAATATCTGCTAATCTTATGTTATGAACTTTGAATTCATTGGCCTATTTCATCCAGATTTGACCAACAGGAAGAAAAATTAGAAATCTTAAGTTTCTGAAAAAAATATGCTTTTATCTAAACAGCTCCATAAAGAAGACAGCCTGCTAGTGGAGGCTGTAAGAGCTCAGTCTCATCAGTTACATTAAAATCCACATGAGAAATCATCCTATAGGCCAAACTCCAGAGTAAATGGCAGTATAAGAAAAACACAGGTAACTAGAACTTTGCTAAACTAATGGCATACACACGTGAATCGTTCTTGGTCTCAGTTTTAAATGACTACTGATCATCCTCAGCTAAGTTAGTACCTACAGAAAGTGTGCTAAAAGCTAGCATAGGATTTCTCAGCAGTGGTGCATGAGCAACATATATTAAAACAGTCTCTTTTAAAAATAAAAATTCTGCTGTTATGAGAAAAGAGAATGTATTGAGAACAAGACTGTTTCATGGCAGTTCTTTTATGAAACACAGTTTTTAAGAACATAGAGTAATTAATTACTTTGAAGTTATGACTTTGTGAATTTTATTCTTCTGAGTAATTTCTTGAAAGCCCACTTGTCTACCTGTGCCCATCAATGCAGATGATAGAAGGTGATGCAACACCAGCCACAAGAAATGACTATGAATGCAATGATGGTAGCAATAGTAACAGTACAGATGAAACACATTTCCACTAAAAGGCTGAAATTTAAGTTAAACTACTCTGACTGTATTTACCACTGATGATAATGAGCAATTTAGTTCCTTTCCATAGGAAGGAGGCTGAAAGCAGGAAATAGAGTATTCAGCATTTTTCTGTTACACAAATACATTCCTTCTTCTCATCTACAAGACTGTTTTTATGAATAACTCACACTTATATTCTGTACCACTTTTACGCCTGTCAGTAATAGCTGTAATCCAATAGACAGTTCTTTGAATATGAGGTGGAGTCAGCACCTTTAACCTAAAGATAAGCCAGGCTGATCATACATCTTGGATCTCTCAAATCCTCACTTTGCTAATCCCCAGCCAGTTGTGTACTGCAGCATCATGCATTTGCACACAAGCAACTGATGATTTATATTCTCTCTAGCAAAACTCCTGGTGACCTCCCCTCTCTTAAGTCTATGGATGGTAACAAAGTTTCCAGTGTGGGAGCAAAATGGAGCTTCACAAAGGACGTTCCTTATGGTCCTGCAGCTTTAAAACTCTACTTGGAGGCTTTCTCTTACCTCTGCAATTTTAAGCAATATGCTGTACACCTGATTGATAATAAACAGCTTTTTTTTTTTTGAAGACCAAATCATGATGGAAGTTACAGGGCCTGATCCTTTCTCCAGGAGATCTCAAGTAATGTTAAAACTTCTGCAAAGGTAAACAACCCTGCACCCCACTGCTATCCTAATTCAGTTCCATAAGCTTCTTTACAGCAATTTTCTTAGTATTGAGGTGAACATGAGTACAATGTTCACTTCAGCTGCCACAGTTAGTTCTGGTCCTTTGCAGGCAGAGCAGCATAGCCCCAGCCTGCTGTCCCAGGCAGATTTGAGTTTCTGTAGCTCCTCTGCTGCTGGTGCTCTGCCTGCTGTGGTGGTGGCTGGTGTCCCACGGTGGCATTTCCCTGTGCCCCTGTGGTGTTGGGTGGGCTCACACCAGGCTCGTGTACTCATGGTGGAGGGTGTCACCAAGCTCACGCTGCTTCCTCACTCCAAACACTTCCTCATGCCTGTGGTCCTCCACGCATCACCACATGCAGTGCTTTTAGTTTGTGATTTGAATTCTCATGTGTAGCTTATGCATTTCTGTGGGCAGAATACTTAGCTGTAAGATGTGCGGTGTTTTGCCTGGCGGATTGCAGAGAGGTGCTCCTGAAGCCTGTTCTGTGTATGCTGTGTACTCCTTAGGCAGAACTAGGCTTTTCCTGGTCGTGCCACATAATCTGAGCCCAGCAAACCCCCAAACAGTGTCCTTTCTTAACTTGTGGGTAGTTGCAAGACTCTTGCAACACCAGTTTTTGTTGTGTTTTGTATGCAACTATATAAGAATGGCTTTAATCACAGCCTTGGGCAGTCAGTGATTTCCTTCTAGTGTTTTCCAAGAGAAGTCTGCTTCTGGTCTTTGTTTTTGGGACCATAAGCAGGAGTGGGAGTGGGTTGATCCAGAGCTGGGGAGGTCAAATAGCGTCAAAGGAAGGGAATGTCTCTTTCCCTGTCTTAATGGTAAACACATTGGCACTTGAGCACATTTGTCTACAGATTGCTCTTGCAGTAATTAAAGACACCTGTTAATGAAAATGTTTCTTGAAAGTTCAAAGAAATGAAGGAGGACAATGTGTAAAAGAGGACCTTGTAGGGCTCATCAGTTATTACATTTTTTTCAAAGGTCCTGTCCTCTCATTGTCTGTCTCTTTTTAAGCAGGAATATTTTTGTGAATGTGGTAACTGAGATTTTTTTCTTAACCAAAAAAACCCAACAACCCAAGTGAATCTGTATATTCTAGATTCTAGTCCTGTACTGCTAGTGCTTCAGCAGTAAACAAGTCACATCATAGTTTAGATCTTGAGATGCCAATTAAGCCTTCCTTAAGAATATTAAACCAGAGAAGTCTGAGGTGAACAGTGCTCCAGGATATCATGTGGACTATTGTCGCTGGTGTGGGTTTCTGGGGTCCCCCGGGGATCCCTGAGACTGCCACGAGCAGTCCTCAATGACAAAACACGCTTCCAAGCTCGGCCCAGACAGAATTTGGCTTGGACCATGCTCTCAAACCAGCAGGGTGAAGAGATCGGAATATGAAGAAAGGCACAATTCCATGGTTTATTTCATGAAGGCATCCATTCTAGCATATTCAACGGTTAGGGTTCTTTCAGAGGTTTTTATACCTTTAGAGAGTTTTACGCTTTTCACCAATAGCTAAGGGAATTCTAAATTCCAACCAATCCACGAGGGATTTTACATTCAAAGCTAGCCTATGGATACGAAAAGAAAATGAACCACTAATATTACAGATAGATAACAAGGGGTCTGGTAAGGGGGTCTGCATTCCTTCTTGGGTTCATCATTCTACAAGCAGTTTATCTTTTACGCTATGGTTTTCCAGGGGGCCTGCTCTAGGGACTTAAAAGGGTTTTCAGATTTAGGAATATCTTCTGCTCCCTCCACAGACTATAGCCTGTAAAATAGAATGTCTTTTAGGTTGTTGTTTTTGTGATGAATATTTGTGCTTTTAAACTAACCTATAACATTCATTTACATCTATGTGTGCCATTGTGTCAAAGGTTAGAATTAGTTCATGGTAAATTAAGGGACAGGAAAAAAAAAAAAGACAGACCGTTTGCTAAGAAGTAGCCATTTCTTCCAAAGTGTTTGTGACGTCTGTGCTGTTGAGTACGGTTATTTGTAATTTTCCAGAAGCAAATTTGAGCCCATCCAGAATGGGATTTAAGTGGGAAGAAATACATAGCATTATTTTGGGATGAACAAAGATGCAGGTTAGTACTCTGAAGATTTATTTTATTTTTTCGGAGACTTATGTCATGGGTAAAAACAGTGTGAGGAAACATTTTAGTGTGCTACTCATTGATTAATTTTTTCCCTTGTAGATTTGAATTTAGGCAAAGTAATAATGCACATAATTTGTAAAATTCTCCTGAAATCTCTATAGTGTGCTATAGGGAACAACACAAGATTGATGGCAACACAAGAAGATGGTAAGAAAATGCTCAAGCTGACATAGAACTTTGTGTATTCTTCAGGCCTCAAACATGGGCTTCAGCTTTGTTTTATTTGTATGGGATGAGGGTTGGTTTTATGGGTACTATTGGTCCCTCAAACCTTTTAGTGAGATTTATAGCATTTGTGCATGTGTTCTTCAATGTCTTGACAATGTGTATGAGATTTTTGTGGAAGCTTTACATACATCATAATTTATTCTATTGTCCTAGTCTTTTCATTTCTTAAAATGACTGTTATTATTTCATATTTTGAAGTGCTGAAATATTGTTTTCTGTTTTTTTCCCCTGCTGTATGGAGATTAAGTGGACTATCTTAGTTTCAGGTGAGATAGCATGTCACCAGGACAGCAAAATGACTGTAAGCATTCATCCCCCATGGATGAAATCCCAAACTGCAGCATTTCTCTCACCTTGAAAAGACGATTACTGAGATCTTTGTAGATGGGCTTTAAAGCTGGTCATAACCCAGTGGTGAATGAAATGCACAGCCATACAGATCAGTGACATTTAACTCCACCACACGTCAGTCCAGGTGGTAGGAGAAATTGGTGGTAAGAACTGTTTCCAGCCCATTTTCATGGTTAGCGCTCCTAAACACACACCTCCTGTGTGATTTCTGTGCAGGTGCACACACTTGTGCAAACACACTTTATTCTGTATTCAAATTTTCTAGTTCAAGTAAACTTTTAAAGCACTTGAATTTCATTTCATGCTCCTCTTAAAAACAGTTGTTATTTCTGGAGAGAGAGAGTAGTCACTTTTTCCTTTGCCTTTCATCCTTTCTCCTTTTATTTGTATGAAGAAATTCTATCACTCAGTTGTGACATTTCAGCAGTAGATGCTACACCCATTTTAACCGAAAGCATATTCTTCTGAAATAAAACCTAGATATATTTACTTGTCAACAGATATGCTCTATAACTTCCATAAAGAGGACTGAATGATAAAAATACTAAAATATATGAAGCATTTAGGTGTTTCTGAAATCTAGCCTTAAAAAGAGCAAGAGCCAGCAATCCATTGTGCCAACCTCTTTTATCTCTTGCAAAGCTATTTCTCATTTACTATTATGCTTAACAATTCCATTTCACAGTGTGCTTTAGATTCCCAACAATAGAAAAAAAAATTACTTAAGAAAAAACAACTTGCAAGTCCAAGACCAGGCGTCTGTTTCTGCACAGTTCTAAATGAAGCCTTACCATTTCTTAACTAATGAGAATCTTTTCCATGTGGAATAAATCCTTAGTTCTTAGCAGCATTAGTAGTACTTAAAAAAAGTATTTAAAATGGTTCGGTTGCCAACTGCCTTTGACTGTCTCAATAAGACATTGAAACAGACCTTCTGCTCTAAATTAATAAGGCAAATCACAGCCACACAAAGCCCAGAATGACCGATCATTCTTCTGGTGTCCTCACTATCTTTACTGAGGTCAGATAAATCACTTTCAAGCTGTTAAATCAATGATCATAAATTAGGGCTCTGTTTTTACAGCACCTTGTGGGAAATTCTCATGGTTAAATTAATCTAACAGCTGCAGCAATGAGCACCTCCCACAAGATCATGTCAAAAGTTCTCCCCCTATACACCACCTTTTTTTGAAAAGGGGAAAAAGGACTGAATTATTTGTTTTTACCTAGCACACAAAATGGAATCCCTCCTTCTATCCCTGCTAATTCATGTTTCAATTGTACCCAGCTGTTTAAATTGCACTGTGCAGAGATTGCATTGATCCCCAGGTGCTGGTACTCCATCTGTGCTGCTCTGAGAGACTATTTACAGCCGAGGTTAGGCTGTAGTGATTGCTGGGATGGAAAACTCATTTCTCAGCCTGGCTTTTATTTACACTCTTATTAAAGATCCTTTCACTCATGTTGGAATGGCAGCTAGTGGCTGCAGTAAGCACTTGGCATTGAGCCAAGCAGTGAAATTACCATGTTGATGAAAGATAGCCTGCTTCTATTTTAACCTTTCACTGTTCCCTCCTTTCCATCTATATTTGCATGAAGAAGGATGATTATTGAAAGAGATAGGGGGACAAAGGGATGAGAGAATCCTTGTCAAGTAAGCTTTTCAAGGGGATAAATCAATGATTTGTGACCAATTTTGAAAAATCTTTACTGCCTTATTAATTTCCTACTCCTTTCCCTTAATTGCTATTAGAGTTTATTTTCACATGAAGCAACAGAGCTGCTCATGCTCTGCTCACATTGTTCCTCAACTGCTACCCCTGTGAACATGACCCTTGGTATGTCTGCAATGTTAAGGTTTCTACTTCATCCCCAATGCAGGTCACACAGAGCCACAGCAACACCCTCAAAGCATTTTTCTCCTACAAATATGCCTCTTGGAAATTAATCACCTCCTTGGGAGCAAGCAGTTCGTTGCACACAGCATGTTATGTTACTGGGTAGGGCAAAGGGAGAGTGTCTGGGGGAGGCTGGCAGGCAATCATCACACTATGGCCCTAGATGCATTTAAAAAAAACCCAACTATTTCTCCAGAAACCTCAGCACATTTGTTTTTTAAGAGCAACACCAGATTGGTGAAAAGCAATACAATCCACCTCAGCTGTTGCAAGGAAACAACCAACATTGTTAAGTGCCAACTATAGCCCAGTACAACAAAGAGGAGACCCCCAAAACCTCAAGTCTCTCTACCAAGCTCTATTTGTAAGGCAGCCCATGACCTGAAGTGCAGCAGCTGTGCTGGTTCTTGACTGCAGGCAAAACCGTGCTTTTCTCTCTTCGCCAGTTTCCAGAGCAGAAAGAGAGATGAGTCCTTCTATTTTCCATTTTCCTGAATAGAGCAGCAGTGACTCTACGGAGAGGTTTACAAGGGTTGGTGTTCATGCTCTTGAGCCTTTTTTTAGGTGGTTCCTTTTCAAAAGGAAAGGAAAAGGAAAAAAAAGAAAAGAAAGGAGGCTATATCATGAGGGATTTATCCCTTTACTTAGATGTTCAAGTCATCTGTTGTTTAGCCATTGCTTAACCTTGCAGATCCTCATGAGGTGTAGGCTCAACTCATCACCAGGAGGCTGCTGGTTGTCAGGGGCAGGTGCTTCACTGGCCCAAGTTCGCTGACAGCCATAGTCTGCTGCATTCTCAGTAGTTGTGGAGAGATGCAGCTTTTTAGTACAAAGGTAGCTGTTGAATCCTCCAAAGAATGAACAAAATTGAGTTGTTGCCAGTTCGATTTTTAAAACTCAATTTTGTCTCCACTGAGTATGAGGTGCCTGGAGAAATGGCTATCTTATTAGTTGCTGCTTAAAGCTATTAATTTTTCCTATATGTACATATATATGTATGTGTGTATAACTACATATATAAATAATTATGTATGTTCAATTTTTATATTCTACAAAGCTTATTTATTAGAACTCAGCCTGTGCCATATAGCTTGGTTAGCCTCAGGACTCCAGGTTTGTTGGGTGTTTTTTTCCCCATTTTCTAATTGACTGAGTACTCAAGTCCCCAGCTTCCAGCTTTCCTAATGAAGCCAGCACCAGGGAAACCTTGCAGGAGCAGAAAAGAATGACTGGGATATTTTATATAACAATCAATATTTTTTTTTCTTTTTTTTTTTTTTTTGGCACTAAACACATATTCCCTAAAACACCCTTCTTAAAAAAATGTAACTACCATCTCAGCATTATGTTTTATATTTTTCCTATTCACAGAATACTTATAAATCTGGACGTGAAACTGAGTTTGAAAGTTATGTTTTGGTTCTCGTCTGATTCATTTAAACTGCTTTTATGCTGGTGCTCAAGCAGAGAAGGAGTAGGAATGGTGTTCCAGATCTTTTAGCATATTCTAAGTTCCCAAATGTAAAATTCAATTGCATGAGTGCTGGCAAAAAACAAGCACTAAGAGGGGGCACAAAGACCAGCAAAGTAAATTTATTTTTTTAATTGGCAGCATACTGAACACAATCCTCAGAAAATGCAGCCATAAGAATTTTGTATTAGGAGCTTGTTCATGGAGTACCTTGATCTCAGCTAGATGAGATGCAGTTGACATTTGGCAGACAAAGCTCTAGGGAGAGCTGGTGGATGTTAAGAAATAAGACATTTGGTGCAATTAGCTGTGGTACCAACACAGGAATGAAAGTAAACCCGCACAACATGGGGACAAGAGGATTTTTCAGAATTAAATAAAATTTAATTAAATAAAGGCCTAAATAGCTCATGGCTGCAGGAATCCCCTGCTCTTTGTACATTCTTTGGCAATTCCCCCTTTAAATAACTGGTTTGTCTGCTTCTAGATCCTGGATAACTGCAACTGGGTTTGGCTTCTCCCTGTCTCCTCTTGCTCATCCCAGTACTGCACTGTACCCTGATACTGCTGCCTCAGCCCACATCTGCCACAAAGGGCTGCAGGATTAAAAATTACACTAATACACATTTAAGAGATCTGGATGGGCAGGGTCAGTCTAAATTCTGAGCAGACTGAAATGACTGCAGAGCTGTCAGCTGCTTTTACATCTTTGAGCTTTATTGAACATTATACTGGGCAGAGAAATGGTCTCTATTTAGGAACAATTTGTGCTATTTCATAAGGTGACTGCCTAGTCATTTGTCTTCCACAGTAACTCTCGTAGGAAAGCAGGATCTGTCCTTGCAGTTTTACTGATGGATATCTTGCAGAATTTCCATATCCTTAAGTCTTACCCTTTTAAAGCAAAACCAGCAAAATTTCAGGTTTCTTTGCTTAGTCCCCAAAAAGTTGTAGCAATTACAGAAATACACAACGACTATCATATGAGAAGCTAAATGCTCCATCTGAACTTGTGTCACAACCTTTCCCAGACAGCCCTTACTTTGCCAAGAAGGAGTAGTTTTCCTGGAGAACAACTGAGCCAAAGAACTGGGGTAGCAATGGTCCAAAAAGCTGAGCCTTCTAAAACCAACTTAAAAAACATTAGTTTCCCCTTTCAAACTGGAGAAATAAAATATTACAGGCATGTAAGTTTTAATTTAGAGATAATGAGCAATGTTAGGATAATGAAGAAACCATTTTCCTGAGTCTTCCCTTTAGCTACCAGAATTCCTGCACTGCTGGTGATGCTCTTGCTGTCAGCACCTGCAGGAAGCAAGTGGTGGGAGGAGGTGGATGGCCAGGGACTCAGCAGCTCATCTCAAACAGCAGATAATGACTCCAAATGTTTTAAATCTGAGAGGGGTGCAGTAAGGGGGGGAAAGGAAATGAAAATACCACTCTTTATGCTATGGATAGCATAAATAAACCTGGAAGATGCTCTGTTGGAGTCCAGTCTGTTGGGAAAGTCCTTGAATTACCACAGACAAGAACACCCAACCAACAGACTTGTAAATCCAGGGATGACTGAGAAGGTCACAGAAAACACCAAACCACTACAGTTGGTTGTGTGCTATCTTGACAGAGGAACACTATGAGGGATTGATTTCTGTCGCTTAAGGGAATAAATGCTTGTGCTCAAGATACTTTGACTCTTTAGAGGCCGAGAAATTATGCACTAAAACACATAAGAAAAATAATGTTATTCTAATATTGGGTGGCCTCAAATTCATGAAAGTTCAGAGATCTTATATATCTACACATCTAAATAATCAGTCTTAAATTAGCTACACTAAAGATCTAATTAGTTCTTCTGCTGCAGCTACCTCTCTCCCCCCTTTACATTTTGTGGCAGAGTGTCATGGACTATTGCTAGAGCTTCAAATTTATGATTAATTACTCTTAAGTTATTAAGAGTCTCCAAACAATGTCTTTACCTGTAGACATATTTTGTCTACCTTCATCAAACTCCTTTGTAACAATCTCACCCTCAAAGCACCATTTCCTCTGAAATTATTTTAATATCCCCAAAAAGTTATGGCATCCTTTGTTTTACAAAGTGGAAGATTTAAAAAAAAACCTTCATCCTTCCTCCTAACAAGAACAGGATGTGCAAAAACCTTGATTTATATAAGCCTTCCTGGAAAGCATGAGAGAAACTCTGGAATCAGTAAAGCCACTATGTGAAAGCATAAAGAAATCAACTTTCTGTGAAAGTACATTGCTTTACCAGGATATATTAAGAAGACAAAATTTCAGGCTTTCGTTTTACAGAAACTGTAAAAAATACAATACATTACTGGGATTGTTCCCTTATGTCACTTTAGTTAACTGGGCACATTCAGTAGGATACATGAATGGATTATTTGGCAAAGCACTGACTTACTGCCTACATGAATTACAGAAACCAATGTCCAAATTTGAAAAGTTGTATGGTTCACCTAGAAAAAATTTAAACTAAGAAGCCTTACTTGATCTACAAGCTTACAGAATTTAGGGCATAGGAAATACAAGAGGATGATGTGGAATGAGGTCCTTTAGGTTCAGTTAGTGTGCAACAGTTCCCTGTCACTGCATGCTACCAACACTTACTATTCAGCTGACACCAGCAAGCCAGGCAAAGCTGTGCTGAAGTTTTATTTGCACAGCAATTTTAAACTTGACACTGAGGTCAGACTGCAGTAATAAACTGTAAGACTTAAGGGGAGATTAGTGAAGCAAGAGTGAAAGAGAGTAACACATTGCCTCTCTCTGCACTCTCCATTGTGCTCAGTGGATACAACGGGCATGTCCAACACTTCAAAAACCGCAGTAGCACTAGAACAGATGTTTTCAGTGCTCTTTTACTAAGCATGAGGTGAAATAGGAAGCAGGAGAACCATTTGTGCTACAATGCAATATTTCAAAATGTAATGAGTAGATACATGACCAACTCCCATTCTCTTGCTGGGCAGCCCAGGTGGGCACTGTCTGTGGCTGTGCTCGTACAGGGCAATGCTGGTGTGGGTTCCTGCATCTTCAGTATCTGCAAAAGTACCTTTAGTTACTAAATAACCATGACAGCTTGCTTCAGTGGCATCTATGAATTTACCCTTACTCGAACATAAACTCAGAGCAGAATTTAAGACAGTGATTCCTAAGGAACTGAGAATGAGGGAAAACTTACTCCAACTATGTTGTCATTTCCAAAATTACATCCAGTGCCTCAGAGAGCTGGTACTGGACCACTTTGCATAGCTCTTCACTGAGTCAGACCATGGCAACTGGCAGTCTGAGTGATGAATCATGATCTGATGGCAACACAAAGCTCTCACAGCCACCCTATAGCTGAACTCTTCCAGATCAACCCATCCACTAATGCATCTTAAAGGAATTTACTTCACTAACTCAAGAGTCAGACCTTTTGTCAGTGAAGCATCAGTTCCCTTGTAAAGCAGAGTGTGCTACTTGTCCACATTGCACAATTAGTAATACAGATAAACAGACTCGGGGAATGTTCATGACAAAGGCAGAAAAAAATGGTTATACATCTAGATGGATTATATAATATATAATTTAAAATTTTATTTTAAAACTTTGCACATACACTTCTTCAGTATCCTCCTCTTTTGTTCACTGCACTGAAAAGTTTCAAAAAACACAAAATATATCCCTTTACTAAACATTTTTTGTTCTTAGGTTACAAAAAGATTAACATTTCACAGTCACAAAGCAGAAATACATTGGTCCAAAACATCTTCCTCCAGCAGGTCCTCCTTTCTTCAGGACATATAAACCCTAGACAGTTGTACAGATCTCAAGATATTAAGATGAAGTGCCCATTGAAGGAAAGATAATTGTGGCAGGTATTAAAAAAAAAATCAAAATTAGACACCTATGAAAGAACACAAACAGTAATGGATTTAAAAAAAAAAAAAAGAAAACAGAATGAGCATGGAGGTGGAGCAGAGCATCCTCCTTCAAGTACATCACAGGTAGAAATACAGCGGCACAGTTACAGCATCATTTGGTCACTCTATGACAGCCACACCACTGAGTCTTCATCTAAGACACATGGAGGAAAACACATATCAAAAATGTCCAGGAGGAACAACAGTTCCACACAGTTTGCCATTCATGTTTGATGGAAAAATGCTGAAAGTATTAGTACATAAAATGTAAAATGAAAGGAAAACACCAAGGCTGGAAGAAACACAGTAGATTTGTTCAAAGCATGTAGTTTTCTTTAAAAACCTAGCAGAAGTTCAGAGCCAAAATCTGCCCAAACATCAAGAGCAGTTCTTCAGAAAAATCCTGGAGGGACAGAGTTGACAGTACCTGAAAAACCTCTTGTCATATTTCAACATAGAAATATCTGCAAATGGAAATCCACTATTAACAGCAGATTCTGACCACTTTTCCTTTAGCTTGTTAGACCTGCTTTGTAGAATTAATTAAAAAAAATTCTCTCTCCAGTGTGAGGCCACTTAACAGCAGCCCTCTCAGACAATACACTTCAGTGTTCATGAAGTCTTAATGCAACAAAAGATGGTTGTGTGCCTTACATAATCAGGTGTAAATTAAATTTCTAACCACCTTCTTCATCAAATTAAATAAAGAAAATTTTAGGCTGTAGTGCAAGAGAAAAATACCTGAAATAGCTGTTCTACTTTCTGCAACAGTATTTCTGGGAAAATGGTAAAAGCTTCTTGGTTTTGAGTTTCTAGAAATGGGACTGGAGAGTGTTACATTGCAGCTAACTGGAACTCCTTTACTGGCACCTTTCTTTGACATTATCCATGGACGGACAAGAATCTGCCCAACTTTCTAAGCAGTGCCTATGCACAGGCAAGGCAGAGCACTGTGTGCAATAGCAGTATGAATGTAGTCGTAACTCAGGGCTGAGGTTCCTTGCTGCTGAGGCTGTAGAAGTTTTGGATACTAAGGGAACTGGCAAAAGCCAGAGCACTGCTGGCATCAGGCAGTAACTGACATGCCAGGGATCTAAAATTTGGACTTGGTGCCTAACTTGCTCCAGTTTGAGGACACAAACTGTCTGCTCATAACTCTGGAGCTTCACTGAGCCCTAGAGCAGCTGCAAGTCTGAAGATGGCAGTACCCATCCTGCACCCACCTGAAAAATGGCATTGTGCACCAGGAATCCTGCCTGCCATCAGTGTTTTCTAATGTTGGGCAATGCAAAGTAATTCAGCCTTTAAAGGGAATTGGAAGTGCTTTTAATTATTCTTGCTTCTTACATAATACCTCCCCAATAAATGACTCCTGCCTGCTGTTTCTGTGAGCCTTAGGTGTGTATATGTATTTATAACATGCCTTGAAACAGAGCACAACTCTAGCCCAGGTATGCAAGAATCTCCTACTGAAAGCAGGTAAAAGTGAAAGCCCAAGTACTAATGCATGGATCAGAGATGTCCCAGACACTCCAGGGAGGCAAGCATCTAAATGTGTAACAGATACTTCACAAAAAAGTGAAAGAGAAAGTGTCACAGCATGGTTTCAGTCACATTCATTTGAGTATAAAACCTTTTACTAAAGTTCTCAGAATTCATTAATTGATGCTAATTGATATCAATTATCGATACTGTATTTCTGCCCTTTCCAGGAGAGGGGCTGACAGTGAACGTAACTCAGCCTGGGCCCAGTTGCTGCAGAGAAGCTCCTGATTGATGGCAATGCCTCAGATGAACAACAAACACTGTGCAGGCTGATTCACCAGCCCACCAGATCATGCTCTGAGAAGTCACCTGCCAGTTTGCTCCCACCAAGTCATGCAGTCTGCTAACCCATCTCTTCAGGGGTACATTTAAAAACACCGCTGAATGAGAAAGTGCCTCTTCTATTGCCTTGAAGTTTCACTTTCAAATTTTGGCAAATGCTACACTGGAAATCTATTTCCACCACATTGCACTCAGTGCTTTTATAGTGACTGGTATGTGTGTTTACACCATGCTACTAAACAAAGACCAACAGTGCATAAGCACTGAAATATTTGACTTGGGCTTGTAGTTGGTACCAGCAAGCACCAGCATCTTTGCTCTTCAGATGATTTCACCAGATTTGCCAGCACTAATTTCTTTGTCTAAGAGGATCTGAATTGCTAGAGGACTACACAACTGCATTTGTGAAGAGACAACAGGAGTTACACAGAGCATGAAAAGCATGTTTACAAGTTTATAAGCCCAAAAAAAAAAAGCACAAGAGAAGATCTCTTGCTTAAACTTTAAAACATATGAGGCCACGTGAAAAATATTCTAGACTCCAAGCCTCTTTTCACCCAGATGCACATAGAAAAAGAGGTAAAGAGAAAAAAAAAAAAAGAAAGAAAGCATGAAAACACATAATCAGATATGCCATTGATTTATACTGAAGCTCTAGAATATAAAACATCTATGTTTTGTACAGCTTTATCACATGGGGCACTGGGGAACTCATGGGACAATTTTCAGGCTAAGATCACACAGCTTGCTGCAATGTTTGAGCTGTTCCACTCTCCACATTGCCTGCTTTCATCCTGAAACTCCTCTGGGTCTAGAGATTTGGAGGAAGAGTAGTTTAAATCCACCAAACGGTACTTCCAGATGGGGTCAAACACAGCATCTGGGCAGCTGCACTGCACTTGGGCTGTGCTGTGTTTATAGAGCACATCATAAATTACAGAGCTGGCAAGATCTGGGCCACGCCTGCTCAGGAGAAAGTCTGCAAGGGGCACAGCATCTCTTTCTCTTTTGGAAAGGACACGTTTGTGACCTCCCTAGTCAGTGCCCTACAATGATGTCAGCTCCCTATCTTTTGTTATCGAAGAAGTACAAACCAGATGAACAGCTCCACACCAATGTGGTCTGGGCACAAATGAAGTGGAAATTGGCTCTCCAGACAAAATACCTGCCTGTATGCTAGAACTTTCTGATTTTGTTTTCTCTTAAATTCCTGCCAAAGAAGTAAGAGCTGCCTGCGTGGACTCAGCAGCCAGGTTACACTGCAGACTTGCATACTTGTTTCTCTCCTGGACTACGGCTTTCATGTCAATAATGTTTTACACAAATTTTCTTTATTTAAATTGATTTATCACTGCTAAGAAAAGAGCTACTGAAGCAAGCCAAGGGCTTGTATCTAT
The DNA here is from genome assembly GCA_013397075.1 of Rhabdornis inornatus. Taxonomy (NCBI): domain Eukaryota; kingdom Metazoa; phylum Chordata; class Aves; order Passeriformes; family Rhabdornithidae; genus Rhabdornis; species Rhabdornis inornatus. The sequence continues at coordinate 64,375 of VWZS01003103.1, read as the reverse complement.
CACAGTCACCTTCTGATCCTTGAGTACAATTCTCAATGCCAAGAGGACAGAAAGTTTTAAGCTGTCTCTTACTGATCACTGAAGTCAAGCAAGTGAAGATATACTGAATAATAAATGAGGCAGGAAGAACTGAAATACCTTTGAAATAGATCACTATCTGGGTATCCAAATTGCTAATCACCACTATTTCAAGCAGAAGTCCAACTGAAAATACACTCAGGAGCCTAAACAAATTTATTAAATCTCAACTGATGGAAAAAATTTATGGTCAGGGATCCTTTCAACAGGATAAAGCAGGCAGAACCATTCAATGGATGTAAATCTCTGATACAAAATAAACCACAGCCTCCAAGTAAATATCACATAAAGCTGAATTTGCATGCTCTGTATAATCATGGTATACACACAACAAGAAATCTAGACAAGTAACTCCTCACACCAGAATAAATTCTGCCATACAGGACTGTGACCTGTTTCTCCTGGACAATTTTGCAGATGACTGTTTTAGCTTCAGTAAACAGGCATAGTCACACTGAAACTCATTTCAGTTTTCCTACTAAAATACAGGAGGTATAGTCTACTGAAGAAGAGACAGGAGAGGAAAATGAGGGCTCAAAGGATTATACAAGTTTGAAGTTGTCCATAGATAAGTCATGAATACAACTTTCTGAAAGAAGAAAACTCTTGAGTCTCATATATGTATATCTATATTCTAAAATGAGATGTGACCCAAGCCCCCTTGTGAATACTGGGGGGTAGATTTCAGGAGCCTTCTTGGCTTCTGATACCCACTTCTACTTTCGCAACTGAAATGGCTCTTCCAAGCTACATGGTAAACTGAGAAAAAAATTAATTCCCCACCCACCTAGAGGGATGACAGAATCCATAATATGCTAGCAGCATTTAAATCCCATTCCTGTCAAGCACCAAAACCATTTCTGTAGGGAAATTGGAATCTTAAGGGTTATCTTTAATCATATACAGTATATGTGCAGAGCCCTTTTGGGCAGAAAAATACCCCTCCAGCATTAGTTTTGACTAGATTACATCAATTGGAAGTGTCCTGGTCAGACCACCAAAAACCTATTGTCTCTTACAGGCCCCTCCCAAAAAAATCCCCATCCTATAACCACTCTTGGTGCTCCTTTCACGACTGTTTGTTCCCGTGTATCAAAGGGATGACGTAGACAGAGATGTCGTCTCCAGAACCCAGCCTGTCGTTGGATATCCGCCAGCCCCGGTCCTTCAGCACTCCCCTGGCTCGCATCACCAGGTCCTGCGCCACCAGTGTGTACCTGTGGAAAAGGCACAATACAGCCAAGGAGGGTTGTCTCCATGAAGAAAGTGGGTTTTCACAGCCTGCTGCCTGCCAGATTTAATGCTGTGACCTACCAAGACATGCACCCCAGTGTTTTAGAAGCAGGCAGGAGAAACACAAACTATGGCATATGCACAAAGCAACTCCTTCCAGTTTAGTGACAGTTCCTGAATAAGAATATAAAGCTATTTGAAAGGCACCACCTGATCTAAAGTCACTGGCCATTCTAAGTTCCTGGCTTCACTGATCTTCAGAAAAATATTAAACATACTTACCTTAACAAATTGGCTTTCTAGTCGTATGAAAAATTTAGGACCCCAAATAACACTACTTGTTGAAAACCACACACTTGTTCACTGACACAACTGAAGGTTAACATGGCTCAACTATTTCAGAAATGAACTGTAACAAAGAAAGTAATTTGATAGCAAGTAATAGAGCATAAAAAATAAAATCCAAATTTCACTTTAAGATTGACTTGTCTGTTTTTCTTGACCATAGGAATGACTTTTAAATCTCTTTTGTTCTGAAACTGAAAAAGGAAACTTACAGTTAATATGATCAGATTAAGTGAGTCCCACAGTTCTTTCACATTTATGAGTTCAGTGAAAACTGCATGAATGTGAGTGGTCAAGTGCTTAATTTAGCGAAATACCAAGTTTCACATTGCTTCAAAACTAAACTGGCATTGGATTTATGGGAGATATTTTTCTGTCCTGGAAAACTACCACATGCTGATTGGGGGAAGAAGGGTGTCAGAGTCCAAAAGGTGCATAGACAGTGCTCTGTCATGTTCTCCCTTACTGCTTTACCTGCTGTTATTACATCAACACATCTCTGTACTCACTTAGAAGTTTCCTCCGAAAGAAATCTCATTATGGGTGAACAGCTACTGTCACATGTTTTACTTCATCAGCCCAACACCTGGCCAAGAGGTTTTGACTTTGATTGGGTGGAGGCAAGCTTTTCTGTGATTTGATAATTAAAATTAACTGAATAGTTAAAAGACTGACAAGAAAAAAAACACCAGTCTGCATGGTTTTTATTAAAAGTGTATCAACCTCCAGCATGATGCAGGGCTCTATGAAGCCACAGACACAGGCCTCCAGAACTAAAGCACACCTCTGTGTTTCCAAAACCAGAAAGAACTAGAAGGGTTTGCATTTCAATACCCCCTTTTCCAGGAAGGATCCTTCACAAGAAGTGATCTGCCCAAAGCTCATCTGTAGAAAGGGAAAGAACAATATCTCTGTAAATCAGAAGCACTGTATGTGTGTTTAGGTTTATCAGTTACCCAGGACTCTTCTAATCTTAGAACTTTTTGCCACAGCATTCCTTATTAAGGTGTAATTTCTATCACACAGAGTTTATCCAGTCTCTGGGGATAAAAGAAGAAGAAAAAAACCCAGTTACGTTCTGTGCTAAAGTCTTGATGCCTTGAACCTTAGAGGACTCCTTTGAATCAAGAGTAGATATATTTGCTCTACTGGAAAGATTTCTTCAATGCAAATGAACCAACACTTGACTATTCAACAGGTTTGATGCCAAATTCAAGTAATGTACAGCTGCTATGCACCCATTGTTCCTAATGGAACTGAGTGATAAAATTTCCAGGCCTCACTAGGTTTGACAAATTATTTACTTTAGCAGTAAGAGAAGGGCCCAAAGACATGAAATCTAACACACATGCTTGCATACATGCATGCACTGTCCGTATGTTCTGAGATCAGTCTGTGCCACAAGCTCGAGCTAGAACATCAGGATGTAACAAGAAGCACTCCCCTTACTGTCCTAATGCAACATGAAATCGTGTTTGCAAAGGGGAAAAAACCCAAACATACATACCTGCACTTCTCAGTTCTCAAATTAGATTCAGGGTTAAGAAACAAAAGGACTCCACATGGCAAGCAAGAAACTGAAATATTTATTCACAGTGTGTTTGATGCTGAGTGAATTTTGGCAAGAACATATTTCCCAAAGATTTCTCAGCTATTGTCAGAATTTAAGAAAGAAACTCCTATAATTCTGCAAGAAAACTTTGCCTTCCTGCTTTTTCTAATCAACAAGGACTTTCCACATCTAAGGAGTACAAAGAAATGAGTATTGCTTTTGATTGTATTTGGCTTTTGCTGCTGAATGTTTGGAGAAGGGAAGATAAAAAAAAGGAATTTTAATAAACAAGAAATTCTCTTGTAGACAAACTGTGAAATACTCAAGAAAGCCAGAACAATGAAGCAAAGAAAAAGGAACAGGTGAAGGCGGTAGGGAAGTAAAGTATTCCTCTCCTGTGTAGAGCTGAATTGAAGCAATGCTATTCAACTTGGCACTAGAAGAGATAGGGTGAGTCTCTTGTACCTGGAGATGAATAGCAACAGTCACCGAATGTTTTATTCTCCAGTGCTGTGAAATTGGGATTCAGCTGTTGAGACAGCATTAGAGAACTGCTGAAGTAGTTTTAAAGTATCCACTTCCTCCTAATGAATAGCCTTGCTTGGAATACAACTTTTGTGTTTTAAGAAGAAATATATGGAGGTTTCTTCTTATGCCAAAGCTTTCTGTATTGATCAGTGAAAGCACTGAAGGAGAAATGGTGACAGTGGGGGAATCATGCTGCTTCCCAAAGTCTGAGCAGCTTCTTACCTCCTCACACTAGCAGAGGTGGAGGAGCTCCTCAGCATCCTCATAAATCTCTAGTGAGTGTGAGAAGGAAAATGAGGGGACAAGAAATGACAAAAGGAAGGATGAGAAATAGAAGATTCCCAGGGTCAGGGGATAAACATGCATACATGCAGCTGAAGAAAGTTGGCAAAGAGTCATAGCTCTCCATCTTCATACCTCTTCAGAGAGCTGATGTATGGACAGCAGCAGTGGCACTGCCACCTGTCCTTCGCTAGAAGCCCCTGTAATGCTCATCTGCCACAGTACCCATAAGAAATGAGCTGGCTAAGAAATCCAGCTCCATCCCAACGTCTTCACTCCATCACAGCTCTCACACAGGAACTGTTCTCTAAACAAGTCTGTGCCCAAATCCTCTGAGGCTGTGTCTGCATGGCTGGATGAAGAGGCCTGAGGACTCTGTTATCCTTGCACTTGGAGATGTCCAGGCACATGCTATGCTTGACAGAATTCAGAGATGTTTTTTATGTGGGCAACGAATACTCACAGTATCACCAGGAGAGAGTCCCAAGAGCACTGCTGAGGGCTGTAAGCTCTTACCCATCAGGCTATAATGTGACTTCTAATTCAAATGGGAGGGATATTGTTCCCACAAGGAGATAATTATGTAACAGGTAAGTACTCTGCAGCTCTAAAATCCTCTCTTTTTAACTTCTCTTTTCTAGTATGCTGCTGACAGGAAATAAGTAGGCTATTGGGTTAGGTGGATCCAGGAGCTGCTCCACAGGTTGGTTCTCCTGAAGACCACAGCATTGCCAAACCCAGGGTGCAAGTCTCTTACATTCTGACAAGTTTTATACATCCCTAGAGATATTACTTTTTTGGCTGATCACCTCACCACAGATTATGTCACTGCATGCATCACAGAACCTGACATTTTCTGGGATAAAATTTCCTTTAAACATAACATTTATAATATGGCAATGGAGATTTTTCTGTCACTGACTAGTGAGAGGAATGAATGCGGCTCCACAGCTTGAGCTAGAATGCTACTGTAAATTCATTAGTTATACCTCATTTAGACCACTGTGAAATAATTACATAGAACCTCTCACAGAGTACTTTAAAACCTTTAATTATTCTTTACAACCAAGCAGCAATTCCACAAAGGTAATTTTCATAAATATAATTCTAAACTATATGAGAGACTGCTCTAATTACTTTTTGCGTGCTGGCATGAGAAATGTCTTGCCATTACTATTTGTAAGCCTCTAAACTATCTGGCACAAAATTGCTTAAAAGAACAAATTTATTTACAATTCAGATGTCCATTCAAAGACCAGTAGGTCAAACACCAGTAAATGTGTTTGTTCTAAGTTATAAACAGCAGGCTCAGCTCTGGAATGTGTGGTACTCATGCTGGCACAGTGACTATTCCCCCACCATTACTCTAAACCAGTATGAGAAAATCTAAGTCAAAACAAAGAAAATACAATTTCCCTTTAATGTCTCTCATTGCTCTGAGTGTTCTACAATGGATGAAAAATTATTCACCTAACAAGTCAAAAAGCTTGAAGAATCCTGCTTCCTGCTGCAACAATCATGGTGGCCATCACCATCAGCTTAGCAAAGACCAAAAAGAGCAAGACAGACACAACACACCCTGACTGTATTCACAACAGATGGTACTGGGGAGAATGGAAGGCAGGGCCAACCTTTCCCAAATACTAGATGAGAATCGAGACAGAGCAGGACAGAGGTATTGCATGTTACCAGATGCCTTTGCAAGAATCTCAAGGGTGCAGGAATGAGAACAAAAGCACCACAGCATTTCTGAATGGTGTTAGGGAATAACTGAAAATCGACTGCATGGGTCATCTCCTCCTACCTTAAATTAATGGCATGTCTGCATAGCACACTGCCAGATGCCCTGGAAGTGCCTTTAGCTGATCCTGTCTGATCTCCTCCCAGAGAGACAGCAGACACAGCTGCATGTCTTGCTGAAGTAGAGATGGTCCAGGGCTGTCATTCATACCACATCTAATCTTTGGCATAAGGAGATGGACAAAGTCAAAATATTGTAGTTGCAGCTTCATTATAATCATCAATCATCCATTCTCCTGAATGCAAAACCTCTTTTTGCATTCCATATTTGTAAGTGTCAGGGCAAGAAAATACTTTTGTTATTTTGAAGGTGTTCTCTCTTTAAAACCCAAGTCACTGTCAAGGTGTCCATACCCAGTTATCTTGTTTATTGATGAACAGGGCTAACCCTGTGAAGATGACCACTTAGAAATATGAGAAACAGCAAGCATTTTCAGATGGATCTTAACTATTTCTGAAACTACTTTCCACAGACCAAGTGGGGACGTGTAAAATCTCTCTTCCCCACTCTCAGCCAAGGGTGAGGGTAGAACACAGTGGTAGACAGCCCTAAATTCACTAGCAACACACACTTCCCTTCCTAAACAGTCCCTAGAAACAAATATAGCTCTTTTCACTTTCACAGCCCCATTTACAAGCAAGAGACTTCTGATCTCTGGCAAGCAGACAAATCTATGGACTCACTCAAGCCAGACAGCCTCTAGATGGTTGTTTGGGAACTTGTTAGTTTGCATGATGGTATGTTTTAAGGACAGAAACTGATAATCTAAGAGATGATAAAGATAGAAAAAATAAGAGCATGAGGTAGATTAAAATGGTGAAATGAAGCAGGATCTAATTCAATGAACTACAAGTCAAACTTTCCACCTATTTTGTCACCACACCTGTCCTGCAGCTGGTAGCACTGGGCATCTTCTATGGAAGGTGAGTTTAAAGGTCACACCATGACTAGGAATGAGTGGGAACTAGTGTGCAGTATTTATGTACATACACAGTGAGAGAGAGAGGGAGATGTTGAGGATGTCCTTCTGTAGTGTTAAGAGATTGTCCAGCGGAGAGACTTGTTGCCATATTCTTCCAAGAACCCCCTGTAGGAGGTTTAGAACCCCCAAGACCCAAGACCATCCAAACCTCCTACAGGTTTCACAGGACAGCAAACAAAATGGATCCCATGCCAAGATACTGTGATCCCACACCTATTCCATTGAAGGGGGGCATTTCTGAGTTATAATAGAGCCCCTGCTCCAACTGCTCACATTTGCTGTAGAGGCTCCGTCCAACCTATAAAAATGTCTCCTTGTAAGTGTTACATATTTCCCAAATATTATTCATATCAGACTTTCTACAAAAATATGTTACCAGAAAGTGCTCTTTTATGGAGAAGGTAGAAAATCAGGGACGAGCACAAACCTGTGGGGATCATCAGGGTCACAGTTTGGTAGAAAGTTAGTGACAGCTTCTGCCACTTCTTCATTTAACAGCACATCCCAGAGCCCATCAGTAGCTAGGATCAGAACATCATCTGGCCCATGCTCGTACTGCAGGAGGTCATAGACTCGCACCTAAAAGGAAAGAACCCAAGAGATATTAATGAAGGAGGCTATTGTCAGACCTGTTTGTGAAACACTGCTGAGTTTGGCTGTGAGTTTATCACGTTCAGCCAGGGCACTGAAATAACCTCCCATGGCACTGGTGGAGTCTGTCTCCAATTCAGCCCTCCACACAGCAACCCTTCCTGCTGCAGGTCAGCGCAGCTCAGGTGCTGGCCCCAGATGGGATAGACAACAAGTGTTCCGAAAACAGGCTCCAAGGCACTGCGCTGCCTGATGCCAGAAGCACTTGAAGCCTCCCCCACCCAGCAGCCTGGCTTCAGTGCATGAGGCTCCTCCCTATCATTGGCAGGACTAGTCATATGGAAGCTGAATAATTTATTTGATGAATTTTTGATATTTTCTAATAAAATATTCACAAATAATTGTTTTCACTATTTGTCCAGATCCACTTAAGTCTGCCAGACTGCATCTTTGGAAATGCCTGTATGACAGCCGGTATTGCATTCACTTTTCTAAACCTGAGGCAGCTGCTGCACTCAAGAATTTTGCCTGAGCAAGTGAGTGGTTCCAGGAAATACAGAAAAACTGCTCAGTCACATGTATCTGTAAGGAATTCAGTAGCTACAGACTGATTCAGGATCTGCACAAAAGTGGAGCTTATTCGCACTATTAAAATACCCACTGACTTCAACTCATCTGTCTGCAGCCCCAGTCAGTCTGATCACTGCTGGCACCTCTTAACACCCTGCCTTTTAAAACCACTTCTACCATCCTCTTCCCAGAGAGGCTGAGAGTGGCAGTCACAGTGGCGGTTGCTGCGGATCCATCAGCTGAGCCAGAATGCAAGCAAGGGCCATAGAAAGTGTTTTAAAACAAGTCTTTAATTTGGTGTAACTCCTCTTCCAATACATGCTACACTCCAGCTGAGAAATGCCTGTGATTCTCAGGTTGTGATGGAGAGCCATTAGAAAGCACCCACACAGCACTTTAATTACTACAGCAACAATGACAGATTGAAAGAACTGTAACATCCACGTCAAGGCAGACAGGAGGGAAGGATCACCTATACTGAAATTCAGAAATGGTGCACCTCATCATGCGCCCTGCTCCAGTCCTGGACTCCACTAACAGCAGTTAGTCAGGACTAGCACTTGGCATAACAAGAAAATACGAGCTGTTTTATTCTCCCTCACAATGCGCTCTCCCCTTAGGAGCCATGGAGCAGGCAATGCATATAAAATGCCTGGACCTTTTAATGTAATTACACTTTTATGGGACTTCAGCCAGTACCAGAGGAAAAAAAAATTTAAAAATCACCTAGATCTGACTGCTAATCCTTACCAGTTTGCGTTTCACTCAAAAGCACAAGAAGGTAATTTGTAAAATGTAACTTTCACTTCATTATCGAAGGTAGCAGCTGAATAAGGACTTCAGAGAGCATTAAATTCAAGGCAAGATGCTCTCTTCATTAGAGCATATCTGCTTATTCAGACTTGAGTGGGAATATAGAAAAGACCCCTATATGCAGTATAGCTCTCATCTCAAGCTTATTGTACAGAAATCAGTAGCTGTCATAGTCCCCGTCTCCCAGAATTTAGTTCAGCCTTAACAGCTCACAGTTGCAACTCAGAAATCACTGCGGTGTTGAGGGTAAGTTGGCCAACACAGCCATCAATATACAGCACATGTTCTGGTCAGATCTCTCAGGGAGCAGCAAATACTTGAGAAAGCATCAGAGTTAATGCTCAGGGATGCACTCAGCACCAAGCCCCTGGTAGGGCTAACCAAGTTTCAAATATCTGTGCTGGGAAAAACAATCCCAACCGGGGCAAAAGAAACATTACATCACAGGAGCCATTTTTGCAGTTTAGGTGGGAAAGAAGGAGGGAAAACAAAACCATGCCTCACTGATTGGAATCCTCCTGAAATGAACCATTTTGTCTGACTGAGGAGTGGCACTGGGATGGATGAGAAACTTTCCAAAGCTACCTGCAGCCAGTCCATGGGTAAAAATGCAAGAGCAACATCAAGAAGAGATCACTTTACCAAGAATATGTTTTGGTTTAGGGGAACAGAAAAAAAAATGCATTCACTGATTTAGTGTGTAATCTAAGAAGAAGATTTTTAGGAAGTCTTCCTAAAAAGACAAGCTTTGTGAACTGGCCACCTCCAGCAGAAAGGCATAGGTTGAGAAGAAACTAGATGTCAGAAGAGATGCAGACGACAGTGAGGTGTTAGGCTAGTCCCTAGGCTAAGGAAAAGAGACTGCCAAGGTTACAGGAGACAAACGTGGGGCAATTGATGTAATTGTTGCATATAAGGACCAGTTGGGCACACAACAAAACGTTCAATGAAATGCAGTTTTGTCTGCTTTCCTGTTACCTTAAGTCCTTTGTTTGTGTCTTCCCTTGGATTTCTTAAATATAGCTGTAGATGCCCTGAATATGATGCTAGAGTTAGAACTGTCCAGTCTATTGCAGGGTCAGGTTATGTTCACAGACTACCTTGTCCAGGTGCAGAAAGTAACCAGCTCCTAACCCTTCATTCTTCTGCCAGCACCTTCATTCTAGTTCTTACTTGGGTCAACAAGGGTCTCTTGCAGTAGCGCCCTGTGCCTTCCAGCTGGACTTGGAGCAGTGTGACAGCAGAGCTCCTAGAGGCACACAGGCTGGGCAGCAACCACCAGGGCATGTGGAACAGAAGCTCAGTCCAGCAGGGCTCACTGAACACCCACTCCACACACATCCCATGCTGTGCAGCACCCACAGCACACTCCACACTTTAAAAAAAAGGTGACAGAGTACGATATGCCACAGTTTTGAAGTATGAGGACACATCCAGGAAATTACCTAAGTGCCTGCAATAGCAATGAACCCCACAGCCCTTTAAATCTTATGTAACCAAAAGCAGCTCAATGATTCCAATGAAAATGACTATTTAATTTTTTTAAATTCCAGAGTAAACCTTCCCAATGACTGCCTCCTTCCTCTAAGCTGTATTTCAGGAAAGTAAAGAGTGAGGTTTAAGGAAAGTTCTGTCTGTGACACAAGTTTGTGCAAAGCTGCTCACACTGTAAAGCAGCATTGCAGAACCCTGCTCCTTCAGGGGACAATTGGCCTGACAATGACTGGCAGTGCAGGGGTTTCCTGAACTGGTACAGACTACAGGCAGTCAAGAACACTGAGAAAACTGCTCTGGGCAAGCAATGAACAAACAGGTGGGCTGATTTTTATTCACATTTCAAACAGACCCACCCACCGGACAAACCCTGCCTTTGGCTGCTGCAAAGGACCACGGCAGCCCTGTGAAGGCGCTGTGTGTGCCTTGTTTACCAGGTTTGTTTTTAAGAGGCAGCCAGCGTGAGTCCCTGCGGCTGGAAAACCACTCACAACAGTGACATTCGAGCCGCTCCTCATCAGCCGGCCTCGAGGGAATTCCAGCTAAACAAAAGCCTGCATTCACTCACCTGCACTACTGATCAACCCAGCTACTTCAATAAATTAAGCCCTTTCTTAATTGTATCGTCCCTTTTATGCACAGTGTTATCCAGTGCAGCTTTCCTGGCAAATGATGAGATCTTTCACTACCACTCTCCATGTAATTTATATGTAAATAATAAAAAGTGGGTCCCAACACTGCTCCCTGCAGCATTCACCAATTAATCTCCTTCTAGCTTCTCACTGCCAACCCTTTGTTTCCTGCCCGTTAGCCAATTTCCAGTAGACTGCCAACTTTCTACTCTGTCTGTAGCTTCGTATCTTTTATACTAATAACCTGTAATGCACAACGGTTTCTCGAACGATTTCTGAGGAATCAAAGTGCTCATGCAAGAGCATCAACTGCATTTATTATTTTTTAAAATTATTTTTATTTTTATTATTTTTATTATTTCTCTTGTAGACATAACCTCAAGGACCTGAAGCCACTAAAGTGTGATGTTTGCTTCCTGAAGCCACTTTGACTCCCTTCGATCATATTGTACTTCTCTTATGTATTTGCCTTACTTGTTCCTTTTGATGGCATAATTCCTGAAGATTACTCTAGAAGGCAGATGTGAATCTAAAATGATCTTGGATATATTTGTGGAGTAGTCAGGAAGATTTTACTAACATTATGGAACAACAAAAATTCTTCTTCCTTACCTTCTTATCATTGGCTCTGGTGGCTGGCTTTGGGTTTCTTGCTGGCAAGGGCCAAATGTTGCCATCAGAGTTACATCCTTCCCCACCAAATAGCTGAGCTGCCGTTCAAAAAATTTTGGGATGAAATTCTGCTTTTCATCTGCAACAAGGTGGCTCTTACTAAGCTTTATAAAGCAGAATTTCCTGCTGAAACCTTTCAAATTAACTGTTCCATTATGAAAAATAAATATTTAATTCCATGCCAGAGAGCCTCAGCTATGGCTTGCCTGCTTTGTGCTACTTGAGTTCATTATAAGAAGTTCAAATCTCTAGAGCTCACCAACCTGCAGAAGTCCTCCAAATCTGGTCTCATAACAGCTGAGCCAGTGAATACTCATTACATTTGTCAGTCTTGGACTCTTCCTCCCATAGCCTGGCACTCTGTCAAAGCATCATTTCGCACCACCCTCAAATTACTATTATATGCCTATTTCTAGATGTAGTCTCAGGGATGTTTACCTTTCCTTGAGCTAAATTTTGGTGGATATAGCATACCAGAGCTTTGTCATGCTGGAAGTAAAATGTTCAGAAAACTCACCATACTGCCCCTTACTTAAGAAAGGACATTGCAATTATGACACAGAAACAGGAGCCAGGAGGACTTGGATCTTCCCTCTGTCACTACACACTCTGTGCCTTAATTTCCTGTGCCTTCCCTTTTCCAGGTCTGGAAACCAGACATTGTGCTTCCCTACCTCTATATAAACAATTCAAAATCCAATGCTACACAGGGACCAAATATTACTGCTGCCTGACACCACTGCCTTTGCTTCCAAGTGCCAAGTCCCCCAGATGGCAGAATAAAGATGTTGTTTCTTAATGCCGATTTCTGTGCAAGGTGCGCCGCCCATCTTTAGACAGAACAAGTCAGGGAAAAACATGAGGAGTTAAAGCACTGGGGCTCTCTCCGGGAAGAGAGGGAAGAGATGATTAAGAGGAGGAGGTGCAATGGAAAGCAAGTTGGAACATACGCTACTTCCTAATAATACTCAGGTTTTTTTGCCAGTATCTCTAAATTAAGGTGGCTGGTGCTCTGTCTTTCCTCCTCCTGCCCTCATACATTTCTGCTGAAATTAGCTGTGAAGAGGATGTGGAAACAAAGCCAATTTTGCTTCCCTGTTGCAAAGCAGTTAAGAGATCTGAAAACGTGGCTAGCATACGAACTGGATGCCACATTCCAGAATTTGAACGTGTACGGACACATTCCCCACAAATCAGAAAAAAACATGAGAAGCTTTGGTTTATAGACACACACAAACACTGCAGCAGCAATTAGCAGAGATGATATTGCTGCATTGCTGTGCTGCAGCCATTATGTACCTCAGAAACACTGGGTCTCAGCAAGCCAGAAATAAAAATAAATAGGTAGAATTGGATAATTTTTCTGGCATTAAACAAATCCATCACAGTGATGAGGGCAGAGCTCCTGTCTGCCAGGCTGAGGAGAACAGGTGCAGGTCTCAAGAGAGGGACACATTCAAAGGCGGAGAGAGAAAGTACACAATTGATTGCAAGGAAATATGAAGAAGGGGCTGTCTGTAGATCTCCCTCTTTTCTTCAGGACTGTATTCTCTCAGCACTTTTTAAATGTTTATTTTATAATTGGAATTTTACTATATAATTTATATATAATAAATATAAATATATATAAATTTTAGATCTCTGTTTATAGGCACAGAAGCAAGAGGGGACCACATCACCACTCTGGAGTAAGTGGAGTAAAGCCAGATCGCCTTTAGCTGTGGGGTGGATTGTGGTGGTGCATCCTTCCTGTGGGAGTCAGCCTGGCTGGGACACAGAGTTAGCCAGATTCCACCAAGAAAGAACCGGGCATTGAGTTCAAGCCCTGGGAAACATTTCTCAGGTAGGGCGAACCTAAGTGTTCTTCCCACAGTCCTTAGTATTGCTATGTTAATTGCTTCAAGTTCTGTTCCCCTATTGGTTACTCGTTCCCCTTATACAGTCATAGTTCCAGAAAGTTCTACCCCCCAAGGATATTGTCATGCCACCCTTGTTTTGGGTCCTCGGAGTTTGTCCCCATACAGCGTTCGGTTTCTGGGCATTGTCCCTGTTTTATTTTCCATTAAAGTTCTCTAGTTTTCAGCCAACTCCCTTGCTCTCACTCCTTTATTTCTGCCACTTAAACTCTCAATACTCTGAACCTAAAAGTTTTGTTGCAGCCACCCTCACTATGACACTTCCTCCCTGGCCCTCCTTGGGCCACACTATGATCTCAGAAATGCTGTCAGGCCTTGGCCTTGATGAACAGCACCTGAGCTGAGCTCCTCTCCAGCTTATCAGGAACACCATCTGCTCCCAGGAACTTGCACTGTCTAATGAGCTCCAGTTGTTTTTCCCAACAGCCTTGGAAACTTATTCTTACCTGAATAACAACCCAAATGGAACAACATTAAAACAATGTTATGAAACTTTCAGAAAAAGTTACCACTCAAATTGCGGCCAGAATAGAAAATTACTATAGCTAAAGCAACTTTTGTGCAACCCTAGAAACAGTGGGTCCAAGTGAGACTCTTTGAGTTCTTGACCACAGCAGGCTGTGTACATACTCTTCTAGGTCTGTGTACCTATCACTCTGAATATGCTATAGCAAAGGTACTAGGAATGTTGCTCTCTTAGATTCTTAAATATGTTAGATACGTAAGTGAAGCCTATAAGTCAGTTAACTGTTGTGCTTACAGTAAATTCTATAGAATCTTTTGTTAAATTGTTTAAATTCAGCTATTAAGTGTTGTTAAAATCTTTAGGCCTAAACTGGTGGTCAAGTCCGGGGATAAGTTTGGCAAGGAGGTCTATTCTGAAACTTGTGACTCAACAGGAGGGCCTCCCTTATTTCCTTTTATCCTTACACTTATCCTTATTCCTTACCCTTAAGCTTTTTTGTCCCCAGCTCCCACATAGATAATTTTTGGCTGACTTTAGTTTTATATTGATTGATTTTAGATTTCAGTCCAATTTTTTCTCTGTATGCTCCAGTGACCAAGTAAGTAGTAGAATGAGCCCTGCCAACAAACTTTATCATGCTTTCATTTTAATATTAAACCTGCTTTTCCTGATACTTTTGCTGGTGATTCATGCAGCCTAAAATATTCATGACAAGTTTGCCTTGGAGACATTCTAAGCAAGGTTAATTTAATAATTTGGTTCCTTCCTAGCAGTATGATGTTATTCAAGTGTTTTCTTTCTCTCATACTGCTATAGCAAGCAATAAATTCAAGGTCAAATACTTTGGCAATACAGCTGACAACGGACAGTTTTCAGCATTTGGGCCATGGAAGCAAAGCTGCCTCTTTTTGAGCTGTCATCAGATGGTTCGCCCTTGTTTAATATTTTATGAAAAATACATGACATCTCTTCCTTGATGTAAGAACAGGAATGCAGTTACAGAGGGAGAAAAAAAAGCAAGGGTTGCATGTTCCTTGTTAACAAATACATTTAAATCCCTTTGGAGGGCTTGATATCCTTCACTGCAAAGTCTCCAGCAGCCAAAAACTGCGTGGAATTGCTTGTGATGAGGCCATCCAAAATGAAGAAGGCATTTAAAACTACTCCTAACCCAAATACCACATAATCTCCCCGTTACACCATCATTTGGGAACGCACACTGCCATTATTTGGTGTTTGCACAAAACTATCAAAAGAATCAAGAACGGAAGGTTAAGGGGCAGACAGATGGAAGCATGAAGTACCCTTCCTATGGCTCTTGGCATTTTCCTGCTTAAGAGTTGATCTAATGTCCTCCATGTAATGCAGGCTACTACACTGCTGTGGAAGACATCCCTTCTGCAGTTCACGGATTTACATCTTCTGTGAAGGCAGCATGATTTAGGTCTTGACCAGAGCTGAAGCACATGAAGGTGGAAGGAGAGATGGGCGTCTGTCACACTGAATGGCAAGGCTATGGGATAACCATAGAAAAGGCAGTGAGAAGGAATCCGTGCTCTGCAGGAACGTGGAGCAATCACAGCTAGAGCACACAGCTGGGGAACTTAGACTCTACTATGAACTTAGTTCCTACTACATGGATGTTACTATCACCTTTGGAAAGGGCAACACGTTACCTGGACTGGATCACAACCAGAATGGATAATTTGAGAAGAACAAATAAATACACTAAATAAATTTATTTCCCTCTCACAAACCAGATAGTTGAACCTTGGCTGTTTTACCTCAGGAGATGAAGACAGGAAAGGTTTGATGTATATATTGGAGTCGTGCACTTTCAGGTCATGGTCTCCCAGTCCTCGGGTCACTCCAATTGTTGCCATAACCCGAGCCTGGAAATAAAGAAAAGCAATGGGGTAAAATCTTGTTACATGGACTGTGTCAGTAGGGAATGAGATAACATTCCTACTCTGTAACTGCTACAGTTAGGGAAGAATTCCCTTTTCTCTCCCAGAAACTCTAGATTTAACATAGTTAATCAGCATCAAAGCATTTCACACGCATGCCATCTCCATTTTTCTCCTTATTCCAAGCTTTGTTTTCATCCACATTCCACTTAGTCACCATCTCTAAGGTACTGGGTCTGTAGAAACCTAATCCAGCCACCTCACTGTCCACACCAGTCTATGCGAGCATTCCTTCAGCAAATTATACTGTTACTATAGGTTTTATAGAGAACAAGGAGGTTAATTACTCATTTAAGGAATTCGTGGCATCTTCCTTTTGATATATTGTTGTATATTCCCTTTATCAGGGAAAAGTGCCAAGGGCCACCTTAAATTGCTGAACACACAGATGACAGCAGCGCTGACCACAGTGCTCTCTTCTAGGGAGAGTCACTCTACAGCAGGTCTGCACTTCCCTCACATCTACCACTTCCTACCCCCAACACCTTCCTCTGGAACATGAGTGGTGTCCCAAGAGGTTCTGGGCTCTCCTTCATTAAAGCTGCTCCAAAGACTGACCAGGCATTCGGTCTCCCAGGGAACACTGCTCTCTGTGCTCTGCAGATCACTTTACCCAAACTCAAGCTTAGCCACGGCAGCTTCTGAGCAAGGGAGCTCAGCATCACTAACAGCAAGCAACTGACTCAGAATCATTTTGCCTCAGTGACTCCTGGCTCCTGGGGCAATAACAAAGTGAATTAAAAAGATTAAATTAAAAAGATTAAATTAAAAATTTAAAAGATGTGCATGAAATGTTTTGCAAATAATTATAAACCTCATGAAATTCAGAGATAAGCTGCAGGTCTGAACCTTCAAAACACAGACTAATTTTGAAGAATGTCTATTTTTGCATTAAGATAAGAATGTAATGCAGCAGAGAAGCACTATTTAGAAACACAGCAAGCATACCAATATCAGCAAACTGACACCACTGCGTGCTTATATTGATCCTATTGCTGCATCCAGCTAAGCTTGCTGGGAACAACCCTAATGATCTCACTGTTCTTAATCATAGAGCTGAAAACAAAATGTAACAGAACAGTGTTTTTCCCTTTCCACTATCAGCCTTCACACATCAGAAAAATTCAACAGTGAGTTCACATATACTAGCTGAAGAAGATAAGGTTAAAAGTTGTTACACTTTACAAATCCTGCTCTGATCCCTCCTCTTCCCAAATTAGTTTTGCATCTCAAAACACTATTAAATATCTTCCCACTTTGTTCTAGTTATATTTTACAATGAAACAGGAACATTTAAAGTCAATTACTTACTAAAGTCTCATTGTAGCATATTTACAATGAAGGAAAAACAAAAGCAAACTAAACAACAAATGATGTCTGTAAAATGCTTATTACCGTGTTGAGCTCTCCCCACCACCCCCCTGACATGAGACTGATTTACGACAGAACCAAGATATTCTTTCATGCTGTCAAAACTATCAAATAAAGAGATACTGAGTGGAAAACACTGGAGTGCCACGGGCTAAACTGAGTGGTAAACAGCACAGAATTCCTTCTTCCTTTGGTCTGAGGAAAGCAAACATGCCCACCTTCTTGCCTTCTCCATATATAAGGGGAAACTTCAAGTCATCTTCCTCAATGGTTTTGTATGCCCTGTGGGGGGAGGACAAACAACATTTATGAAGCTTGTTCTCAATTAGTGACCCAGTACCCTGAAACAAGCAGCTGTGATTTCAAAAACGGGGGAAAAAAAATCATTACTTTTCCTAGGGACTCTGTCTTTGAACCAAGATGTAAATTGCTTTTTCTGCAGGAAGGTTTTCTGCAAATAGCTATCCATTCCATCAAAAGGAAAAGTGAAGATGGGAAAACATCTAACATGCCAGGCTGCTCCTATTGATTGCAAAGAAAGAGGTGAACTGGAATAACATCCTAATCAGGTAAGATAATGTCAGATATGGTACCAGCTATACCATAATACAGTGTCATAAAAATACCCAAATCCAACCAAACAAAAAAACCCAAACAAAACAACCTCAAACCCAAGAAACTAACCAATGCGTAGATTCACACTGTTAATGTGAAAGGTAAGCATTGAAAGGACGCATACACACAGTGTGAAACAGCTTCCTAATCCGGTTCTCACCCTCCAAGATCACAGAAACCAAGACAAGCTTTATGTGCTAAAGTTTTAGGATATTTAGTGCTCATTTGACCTTGACTGCAACAGTCAAGCTTGTCAGAGGTTTCACAATTCACTGCAGCTTTCCCATGGACAAGAGACAAGAGAAGTAAATGCTCATGCTCTGATTCTGTTTACCGCATGCCTGCATACTCCACCTTTTACACATCCAGCTGTTGACACTGATGAGGTGAGAAGGTTAGCAATTTTGCCAGTCAGAAATAAAGAAAAAAACAACAACAGAAAATGACAGTCATTCTCATAAGCTATTAAGTCCTTTGGTTTGTATAATACATGCTTGAGCTCAGGTGCTGGGATACCCTTTTGGCTAAGGTCCATTGCCCCAGAGGAGCATACTTTCCTTCATACCACAAAGTGATCCCTCCTCACCCTTTCCTTGCATGTTGTGCTTCCCTCCTGGCCCATCCATGTCCAAAGCCCTCAGGGTAATACCAAAAGTACCGAGTGCACAAAGGGAAAGGGAATGTACTGGGCAGAGCCCCTGCCAGCCCCTGCTGTGTAGCTCTCCAGCCCTCGGGGATGGCTGCCTGAGCTCCAGGGAGTCACATGGGATCAGGTTTAAGCAATGCTAAGGCTGTGACATAAACCAACAGGAAATTAAAAATTAAGGGTGAAGTCCTACATTGTAATCAAACTGCCCCCTGCTTCACCAAAATATGGCACAGGCCTGCATCAAGAAATGGTGCTGTACATGCTGCATCACCCAGGCAAGCCTCAGGCTTACTGAGAGTTGCACAGACATTTAAGCCCCACCTTTACATTTCCCGGTAATCAGAGGAAGGGATCATATTAGGATCTTGGAGGTGAGGAAGGACCAAGAAAAAAGAGAAGAGCTACCAAAATGCATAGAAGAAACAGTAGTGGAGGGCTCCCCTCACATGCTACAAAATATTACTACATATAAAATCCCAAAATGAAACTAGTTGAGGTTTGCAAAATACAGTGGGTCCTTCATGTAGTCAAGAATATTTTAGAATATATAACCATAATACTTGGCCATCTCTCTAAAACACAATACAGTGAAGGCATTCAAATGGCATTCTGCACTGGGAAGGGCAAATAAATTAGCTCTTAAACCAAACAAAGAGGCACAACTTACTACAAGCAGACACCATGATAACACTTCCCTGATGTTTAAATCCTGGAATAGCATTTAGTTGGGAAGGAGGAGTCAGTCATATATTTTGCTCTTATTCCTTCCTTCCTTCCTTTATTTCTAACAAATATCTCTGCCTCATTTGTTAGAAATTAGGCCTTTTTGTTCGTTTTAACTAGGAGGTGGCTCAACCGCAGAGTTGCTTATCAGGATGCTTATCGCTCGCGCTTGCACAATAGCGGGATGTTTAAGTTCTCAGTAATCTTCCAGATAAGAAAGTCACGAGAGCAGCGACAGAAGATCTGCGCAGAACGCTGAGCCAGCGACACGTACCCAGAAACTGGACGGTATAAAGAAGCAAGCTCAGAGAGACCCAGCGCGGCAGTTGTTGGAGCGGAGACTCCCCTGTCGCCCAGCGCTGATCCTTTGCTTTCTGTTTTCTGAAGTGGATCAATAAAATGAAATTTTAAATTGGCTTGTGGCCCATTGTGCTCATTTATAACATCATTCACTAACTTGGATATCCTGGTTTGAATGTAGAGCAAAAAATTTACTATTTCTGACTACTCATGAACATGTTTTGAAGCTTCCAACTGGACCTACAGTACTGGAAGCCCTGGGAAAACATCCTTGAGGAGTCTAAATGATGCCTTGCATAGAGCCAGTTGTGCTCTGCCACCAAGAAAATGGGTATCAGCTGAGTCCATTGTGGGCATCAGTCAAATGACTAATCAAACCACAAGCCCAAGATGACAACCATTCCTACTGGATGTTCTGTTTGTTAAAATAGCAAACAAAACCAAGATGATGTGACCTAACTACTTG
Organism: Rhabdornis inornatus; assembly: GCA_013397075.1. Lineage (NCBI taxonomy): Eukaryota > Metazoa > Chordata > Aves > Passeriformes > Rhabdornithidae > Rhabdornis > Rhabdornis inornatus. The sequence goes on along the minus strand of VWZS01003103.1, from coordinate 44,329 downwards.
CAGCCCCCTTTTTAAAAGAAAAATCAAGCCCATTCTTTACACACAGACTATATTATCTGTAAGGTAACTACAAATATTTAAGACCAAAGCCCTCACTTTACACTGCCCTGTAAGCTGACAAAAACAGGGACCAAGCTTTTTTCCCCTCTCCTCTTTCTCCTTATATTGTCCTGCACAACACCTCATACTGACTGTGCTTTAGGAAGAAGGGAAGTATCATTTAGGCCAGTGCCCTTCAAAAGAATGCTCCCCACTGTTGAGTCCAGCTTCTTTTATATTCCAGCTTTTTTTTTTTTATGGAACCATTACAAAAACCACTGTCCCTCAGGCCTTCAACTGTGACACCTTGGCGTAAGGACACTGGGGAAGGCCATTTTCCAAGGGCTGCAGCTAACTTTCTCCATCAGCAGATTAGGGAGAGCAGCTGGCTAGCCTGTGACCTCCTGAAGCTCTGCAACTAAGTGAGGGAGGCTCAGAGAGCTACAGTGATTTATTTCACGCTTTCTCATAGCCTGTCACTTCTTGGGCTTAGAACCTGGGTGTCAAACTCATCTCAAATGTGTTTTTTCTGTTGATGGTGCTATTGCCTGAAAAATTATCATCACTTAAAAAACAATACTCAGAACTGCAACCACAGCAGCAGAGGTAGCATAGACACATTGAAAAGCAACCTGAGACACTCTAGAAATGTACCTATGTCCTGCATTACTAGAGAAACAGAATTAATAATATACTAGTGTGTGGTTTACTGCAAGAGAAGCATGCAGCACAGCTTTTCAGTTAACAACTTAGCAACTGCACTGGGGAGATGGAAAGAAGATATTAAGTTCATTTTAATTTATGCCCTGTGAAACCTCCTGTATTTTGTATGTGGGTTTATTTCACACAGGCTACAAACTTCTGGACTATTTCTCTTGATTTTATGTAATAAAGTTGCATTTATACTGTCGTGTACTGTATATAAAGATATAATATGGTAGTAGGTATATCAAACACAGACATACAGAGAAGCTGAGGGGGTGGTTTGGCTCTTTTAGTGCCAGCATGGCCTTATTCAGCCCTCTGTGTAATTCAGCCCAGCTCACTGCTTTAACAACACAGTGTTGCAACCCTCCCTCTCCCTGTCTTCCTTGTCCACATCCCAGGAGGTTTTGGTGGCCACCAGGGTATGACAATAAAGGTTATAAAGACAAGGCAATGCTATTGCTTCCAGCTCTGAATAAGCCTAAAGCTTGTTAAGTGCTTCTGCCATGTAAGCTTCTATTTTTCCAAATGGAAAAACAGGAGGAGCAGTGGGGGGTAGAAAAGGCAAGCTCGTGGCCAGCTAGATCTAGCTGCATTTTTTTCAGTTAACTTTGTTTTTTCTTTTCATTTCAAAAGAATTATGAAATGCTACTGCTGTCCAAAAATATTGAACTAGGCCTTGACATATGTACCACCCACAAAGTTACATTTGGGCTCAGGATCAACATTTTGGAAAACTGGGCCAAATCGCACCAGGAGCCAAAAGAGATGTCAGAACAAAAGAACAAGGACTGACATGATATTACTCGTATGCTAACTGGAATCTGCTCTAAATGCACAGTATAAAAATAACCAGGAGCTACTAAATGCACAACACAATCTACAGAAGTAGTTTCTTAGAGTGCTGAGGTCATTAGCAGTGCTTTAGCATTCTTTAAAAAAAAGATTATCAAAGTTACCTGCATATTTCTGGGTCAGAACTTAAAACCAGTCAGCTTCCATATGCAAATTTCAGAGCCAAAATCCCAGATAATGTCTTACATGTGTTATGAGTTCCCCTGCCATATAAGTTGTTCTTAAAATTGGCCTTCTGAAAGCACATACAAATTCATGCAAGAGTAGAAGTTGATGACTAAAACCAAAATCCAAATTCCATTTTCTTTAATGGCAAACTGTGTAAGGTTATTAGTCATGAAAAGTATTGCATTGGAATTGCCAGGCACAACAGATGGTGTTGAAAACACAACCTACCCTGACCTGGAAGGTTCAGTTCTGTGCATGACAGGGGAATCCAGACTCTTTTTCATGGCACTTGGCTTTAGAAATTTTGTATTTCACATCTCTGCTTTTGACACCTAATAGTAAACTGAGAATTAAACCTAAGGAAGAGCAAAAAAAATCATCATCAAAGGACTTTAGCTTAAAGCACAGAATAAAACTACTTGGGGCAAGCAACAAAGCAAAAGTACTACTGCTTCGTAAAAGTCCTAGTTTACACTGAGTACAAGGCTAAAGGCATCTCTGAGACAGGTTTGTAGATTTCATGTATTTCTAGCACCGCTTTGCTACCACTCTAAAAACCCCCAAACCTAGGGCCACCATACGCCCTCCGCCTGCCCCAACTCTTCCCTTCACCCAAAATAACCCAACTGACAACAAAACTACCCCAGATATCCAAACAACCTCCTTCTCAAGCTCAACTTTCTTCGGTCATACCAACAGAAAATCATGTTTTAATCTTTAAGCAACACAAAACTTGACAGAAACTCTTTTTTTTCCCCTCACACACAAGTAATCAGTGGAATGGAGCTCACCCTTTGCGTAACAGAGCCCAAGACACCAGTCCAAAAGGAGCTGTTCATCTGTACTGTCTGTTGACCTACAGGCATCTAACCAGTGTAAGTGCATGCTTATTATCACGAATAAAAGATGTGTAGTGCAGGTTAGGCACAGAGCCACTGAAAATTATACAATTTATGTCTCAAGTCAGTCATGATCTTAAAAAATGTCCTTACACTTGTGCTTCTGCAGAGTCAGGATCTCTAACTCCAGAGAGCATTGTCTGATACTAAGTACCCTCTAGATAGGTTAGCTCCAATGTTCAGTGTCTCAGTATTTTTCCCTAATGCTCATCTGACACATAGTTTAATGAATCAAAATTGCAATAAACAAAGATAATTAAGGCACACAAACTATAGCAATGTTTGTTAAGAGAAAAGATCATGGCAAAGCCAAATCAAAGACCGATGCACATGGGCACAAAATAGTTTTTAGGGGAAGATCTACCTTAACCAAGATACTCTCACAGGCCTTCTATCAAGTAAAGAGGAAAACATACAAGTTTTAAAGCCCTTATTATTCACAGAAAATTCAGAAACACCTTCTTTTGAACCTGAAAGTGTACAATGCTTAATTTTGCAAATCCCAATTCTGTCTATCAATATACAAATTAAAGTTAATAAAGTCTCCGCATGACTTGTACATATCTATGATCTCTGGCTCGGTCAAATCAGACTAATACAGGAGTCTTGGACCTCCAGGACACCTTCACTGCTGTGTACAGTCCTAAGACAGAGTCTGGACTTCGGAGAGAACTAGCACCACATATTCCTGTGAAAGTAATTCCTAACAAAACAAACTATCCATTTTGGCCAGCCCAGTTTAAAGACTCAAGCACCAGAATCTTTTCCGGCACTTCCTGGAATGTGGCTGACTTTTTAGTCCATTCATCTCTGTTGAAGCATTAAAAGAAAGTGGTAGAAGTCAGGGACAGGACTGTCAAGCATCTCAAGCATTTAGAGAGGTCCTTGCCCAAAAAAAGATAGATCAGGAAAAAAAAATTTACAAAGGTATTTAAAAGCAGAGGCTGGGAGGGACAAAGCAAGAGCATTGCAAATGCTTTCATTCACTTTTTGTGAGCTGTTGAGCTTCCACTACTGAGTGACATACCTGTGTGCAGATACTGCAGCTGCACATCAATCAGGTTCACCTTCTGCAATAGCCTCAGCAGGCTGTCTTTCTTTGCCCCCAGTGAACTTGCTGCCTTGAGCACTTCTTAAAATTTATTTCATTTCTTCTACTCTTAAAAGACAAACAGGAAGGTTTGTCAGCAATTTACTCTGGAGATAGAGGGGTAAGGGAAGTGGGCTGTTAACTCTATGGGCTGAGTGCACTGGAGTGCACTGTGATGGACAGAAAAAACATCTGTAAATTCATCTTTTGCCATATTTCTTGTTAAAAAGTTGTTGTGAGGCAGATAGGAGATGGGAGAAAGGCTGCATGTTAAACTCACAGTGCCTGCTCCACACTTGCTAGCTGGGATCCTCTGGAAGCAAAGGAGATTGACGTTAAGGAGGAATCACAAAGCAAATTCTTCTGGGAAAGATCTCTGTAGTGCAGGAAGGAGGAGGCAGTGAGACACAGCAAGCAGAGACCTTACCATTCCACAGCAGTGTTGGAAACTCCTCCAAGGAGTAAGGGGCCTCCTCTCAGACAGATGCAGAGCCATAAATCAATCTTTGGTAACAAGGGAAAGAAAGAGAACTTCCATGGACCTAGCTGAGATTATTTCAAATTTGTGCAGATGGGGAAGTCAGAGAAAGCCATGAGTGTGGAAAGAGACTTCACCTTATCAGGAAGAAAGGCTGTTTTTGCTTGGATTTTCAGATTGAGGATCATCTCATTCCAGTTTAGTTTCCTTCTGACAAAACAGACTGGGATTCTTTTGTTTCCTCTTTCATATGCAGCACCTGATTCCGCGCCAAGGAATTTGGAAAGCCCAAATGGAGATGCACAGCCATGCAGGGACAGGTCTGCACGGCTTCCAGAGGGAGATGCTCTTGCAAGACATGACTCAGACCAACCTCTTTCTTATCACTCTCATTTGGCCCCAGAGAGGCCATTTACACAGAGCTTTACTCCAAACTTAAATCTTTCTCTTTTGTTGCAGCATATTACTTTCCTCTTTCTGCTTTCTCCTGCCCCAGAGACTCTAGCTCAGCTCCTGTGGCATGTGCGCACTTGGGGGAAAGAGCCGTTCATCACCATCAGGAGATGTGCTGTATACAGCAGGTCAGCTCTAACCTCCTGCTGCTCCTGCAGTGAAGGCTGCAAATCCTGAAAGATGCATAGCATGCACATTGCAAACAGCCATTTATCATCGCGGAGCTGTGCCCCAGACACAGCCCAGCAAGCTGCTCTAGTTGTGTGAATGAACGAGGCACGTCCCCTCCCACTCCCTGCCACCTTGCAGCGAGAGACAAAAGCACAGACACAGAAAGCAAGGAGGGGACTGCGGATGATGGTTTCTGCTGCAAAAATTATATCCTCCTCTCTCTCCTCCAGAACGGCCCAGTGCTGCAAAGGTACCCTATAATCGTTAAATTATGAAAATGTAAGTTGCTGGAAGGAAATTAATACCAGGCATGACTGGGGAAAAGGTTGCTTTCTCATGAAGTAATTATGAAATTAAGATTTGATCTCTCCCTGGTGACTGTACAAAGGATACGGCTAAGGTCTCAAACACAACAATACAGCCGGGATTTCAGCAGAAGAAACACAGAATGTTTCACTTGACAAAAAAGCTCAATTGAAAAAAAAAAACAAAAACAGGGGAAAGGATGACTTTTTGCAAATTACATGATTTTGGCTAAAAGGTGAAATCAAGCAGATTAGAGCACAGGGTTTGCAGACTTCCAATTACTTCTGACAAGTTGAAATCAAGCTGTTAGGAAATGCAGCTCATCTGAGTAAGACTAATAATACTAAGCTAATTAGACCCACAGGCATTAGCCAGCAGATAAATTCAGGCCGAAAAGAGGGACACTGTCACTTTAAATACTGCCTTGAGATTGGCGGAAAAGCTATGAGGAGTGTCAGTTGGGGATGTTTTATTAGGTGGTTCTCTAGAGACTATAGCCTGAGGTTTCTGTAGCAGGGCTTCTGTGCTTGATTCAATAAATCAATTTATATTAGAGGAGGGTGCAGCACAGGTGCCAGCTCCATAAAGTATTTCTGTGGCATTTCTCAATCTGCTCAGGCACTCCTTGGGCCAGCTACCTGAATGTGCTGTCAAAGGACATTGAGCCCAGCAATTAAGAGTAAGAGAGCAGCCACACTAGCAATATTTGTTCAAATCAGCTCACACACTACCAAGCAAAACACGTACATTGGCTCTCACCAGGGTATTCTGGATCCCCGATAAGTGATTAATGAGAGCCTGGTTTTTGTGAGCTGGAGTCTGAACCGCAGATGACAAGGCAGGTTGCACAGTGAAAGCAAAGGCATTCATCCCAAACAAAATAAAACAGCTTGAAAAGTGAAGTTGCTTTTTTAATCAGATGCTTAGAGGCTGAAAGACATTCCCTGTTGGAAAGAAAAGGGCGAGTGCAGAGCAGGCTGGCAGCTTTCCAGGCAGTGGACAATACTGACTCTAGAATAAAATGGGTTTTGCTTAGTGCCCACCTCAGGGCACTAGCCTCCCTGCTTCGGAATAAATCATGCAAGCAATTCCCCAGCACGGGCTGACCCTCGGGGGGCTGACCCCATGTACCACAGCACCTCCTCACCAGATGCATGGACACTGAGCTGCCAAGGGCTCCACTGCTGCTGCAAAGATGGTGTGCCCAGAGACAGTACCCCATTACCCCTGTTGCTGCCACCTTGGGCTTCAGCCCATGGTGTGTAGTGGGCACTACACTGCCTCAAATCATTTCTGATGGGGTGCAGCTCAGCTCTGCCTCTCCTGGAGGGCAAAGGAAGCAACCAACAAATAGGCCAAAAACTATACTTGTTATCTAGGTCTCTTTTGCCGTACTAAAATAAAGTAAAAAACCTGAAGTTGTGATCTAGAAACAAGCCTTTAAAGAACTCCATTTCAATGCAAGCAGCAGAAAAGCCACTGTTTTTGTTCCAAGGAGGAGCAAAAATTAACTTTGAAACCACCAAAGTTGATGCCAACTGGTAGTGCCTTCTGGATGCCTTCAGTTAAGCACAGTGCTGTACAGCTCCTCCAGCCCCACAGAAGGCTGAGAGGGCAACTCTGGAAGGAGACACAGTGAAGGACACAGCCAGTCAGAAATCCAAGTTTGGGAACATTCTACGATATAGTCAAAGCAAAATACTTCAAAATTTTTCACACTGGATGTACATGTGAAGGAAATCTGACAACTGTGTCTTTGTGGTTTTGGTCCTAGAGAGAGGGAAAAAGAGCAACAACACACATGGACCTTTTTAGGGAAAAAAGGCCAACTTTACTGAGCAGAGAGCTTGTATTTAAAGCATGTTACGAGAGACTAGAACAGGACAGTAGCTCATTGGCTAATTGGGATAAACATCCAGGAGACCAGGCCTCAGGATGTATCCCATGGGAAAAACAACAGGTGTTAATCTTTATTATGACTAGCACTCTGTTTTTCACCAGATTCTAAGTTGTTTTTGACCATTTATCACCTTGGGAAATTTCCTTTCTGTCTGCAGCTAACATCAGCTTATCAGCCTGTGAAGCAAGAAGGATTCAGGCTTGAGAGAAAAGATTCTCGAGCTGTAATTTTGCAGCTCCCTAGGTGTCTCTGTCCACATGTCTTAACTTTAAATAAAAGCCAGAGACAGAGAACACTGATTCTGTGCAGTCTTTTAAAGGAGCAGCTATCACTAGGCCTGCTGTTTCTCCCCCCCATATTTTCACTTCAGGTTACTCACCCCCTTTTTTAGCACTGACCACTCTCTGCTTACATGGCCTCTGAGTCTTTCCTGATGCTTCCGTTGTCAGGAATTGTCAAAGCCACCAGGACACCTCTCTCCAGTACCAGTTTAACCTCTGCAAGGCATGGGCTTGCAAACTCCAGACCAGAGACCCAGCTATGAAAGACTGTCAGTAACACAGATATCTGCCAGCAAATTATGACTTGAGACAGCTTGAAAGCTTGTTCAGCAGGACACACTGCTCTTAAGATGCCTTGCTAGCTACACTACATGTTTTGCAATCGTTGTTGAACCACAATGCACAGGGGGCAAGGGTGCAGGAAGGGCGGCTCATGGTCAGCCCCCAGCAGTGTGGGATTTATTTTACATATATTTAATACAGCATAATTTCTAATTGCAATTGCCACTGAAAAGAAAGGAGAAAGGGTAGGTGAGCTGGAGAGAGAAGGGAAAGGCTGGTCTCAAAGCAGTTACCAGCAGCCTGGACTAGTGATGTGGTACACATTGCTGAATCAGTAGTTGTCCTAATGCTGTGGGGAAACTTGGCAGCTGTGCTACCACTGTGGGCTGTGGAGACAAAGCCAGTGTGGAAACTTCACATAAAAAAGAAAAAGAAAAAAAAACCAAAAGAAAAAGCAGAAAGCAAAATATAAAGGGCCAAATACATTATAACAGACCCAAATACAATAATCTTTCGTAATCCAAACAAGCTGGGCAAGCCAAGCCATTGTTGAGAATCTGAAAAGCTCTGGACCAAAGGAGGAGGATAAAAATGAAAAAAAAAAAAAGTCATACAGCTCCTAACAGAAAACACGAAAAGCAAACTGAACTGCAGAATAAACCAGTTTATTTTCTGAGGAAACATCAAAGCAGACAGTGTTCTACATTCTCTCACTAAAGGATTAAGTAATTAAGTGTAAGAGTAGCTCTTTCTTCCTATTATCACCTGCACCTCTCTACATGTATGTGCAAATGGCAACACACAGTGAGGTTAGTGACCAAAAACCAATTCAGACAATTGATCATCTGCACTGTATGTGATAAAAGTTCAGCAGCATTTTAGTGTATCAAGCTCTGGCTGACCAAAGCACCATCTGACATTTTCTAGAAAAGGAATATATATGCTAATTTATTCTCCATGATAGATAGTGTCCTTAGAAACAAATGCAAAACAGACATGTCCTCAGCCACTGTGTCCTGGTGCATCAGTTGAATACAGGAATAAGAAAGGGAAGAAAATAGAAACAAAATCGTTGAAGTGGAAAACAGCTGCTAACAAACCTCTGCCACCTCAAACCATCACCTCTGAGGGCCCACCAAACTGAAAATCTAATGTTTTGTCCACAATCACAATCATTAAAATTAACCCCGACTTTTAGATAAACAGAAACTGATCTCTTCCCCTCTGCCTAGGGGATCACTGCACACAATTCAACAGGTAACAAACACCTTAGGCAAAACCTTGCAAAAAGAAATGGATCCTTTTTCAGAAAAGCTGTTTACACAAGTGTATGGCACTAGAGCAATTTCCTCATCATTTTATTGTCCTGAGGCAACCAAACAAAGAGGTAACTGATGCACTAGTTGCGCAGTATGGAGCAGCTGAAAGATTCAAATTCTATTATTAGGACAAAAATGTAGACCCCATTTTTCACTGCCATCCAGAAGCCAAAAGGAACAGCAGGGAGAGACAGCCACATCACAGTCTCCACATGCTTCTGATTGGCACAGGCCACCTTGTTCTGGGACAATACTGTGATGAATTCAGATTTGAATTTTTCAAGTCACAGTTCAAGCCTTTATTCCAGAATAACTGCTTACAGCTAAGCATATTTGTACTGAACTGGTGACAATTTTTGCACTGACCATATTAGAATCTCTAACTGGATCAATGTGTGTCCTAGACTTCAAGAAATTTAGAAAAATCAACTGGAAAAAAACTGTTTTCCCCTCCCCGCTATATGCTAGAGCTAAGAGAGTTCACAAACCAGTACTGAAAAGCAGCACATTGAATCAAATCTGCCAGTTCGACCTACCAAAGCTCTTCTTACTCAGTATTCTATATTTAGAATTTATGTTCCTTTTTCTAATGCCAAACAATATTAACTATGTAATAACTACTTTTGATAAGGTAAAGTGCTATGCACACATTCACAAGTGAGGTAGAAACTAATATACAGAATTATCTCTTCACTTAACTTTTAAACTGTTCATTGCTGTACGAATCTCAACACTCTGCTGGTGATTTGGACTGGAAAAAAATAGTGTAGTAAGCAAAACTTCCATTGAGTTTTTTGATATTTCATTTGGAACCTCTAGTGTGCATGAATAGTTATTTTCCCTCTTCACGCTTTACTTCATATTTATCAATACCGAATTTGATCACTGTGATGCCCATTTGCATTAATCACTTAATTCTTTGCAGTACCTCATGGTCATTCTTGTTTAATAGGAAAAGAGCTGTGGTGTCACCTGCCAATGCTGCAACTTCAACCATTCCAACCTCAATTCCTATCCACTTCCTATCCAGACCACATTTCCCCACCAGGGAAATGCAAAGCAACTCCCATGAACCTGAAGAAACCCTCTTTTCCTTCCAACCATGATGACAGAAATCTGTTCTTGCCCTCCTCTCAGGAAGTTCATGGCCTACGATACTTCTGTAGCTCTCCCCCACATGTTTTTCCTCCCAACTGGCATGTCACATCCTGAGAAAGAGCTTTTGGAAGTCTACAAGAAGCCATTCTTTATTGGTGCCTTCAGAGACATCTGGGAGTTTAACAAAAAACCCCTCCTTCTGCAGAGATTGGGAGAGTGTCTCATGATCTTCCAAACGTTTTTCTAAGTCCTCAGTTGATCCAATGTTCTCATTCTGTTCCTATTCTTTTGCTCATGCCTGTAGCCTTTTTAAAATGTGAAGTCATCATTCTCAGGGTGAAACTGCATGTTCTACTGGCAGCTGTTCAAGATGACAGACGATGGTTATTCTCAGATTTACATGTGCAGCACAAACACTTCAGATTATATTAAACTCAGATCATTATTCTGCCATTAAAACATCATTATATTTATGGTACATAAAGCATGGAAGAAAGCAAAAGTTATGTAGAGCTGTAGTTGTATGTGAGCATCCAGGCTTCTAAATCTAAAATAGGCTTTCTTTTTCTCAGTTCTTTTTCTTCCTGAAAGGACATTTACTACAGACGCTAAAACACAAATGTGATGAAAGTGAAGACCATTTGCATATATTGGGCTTTTGCCTTTACAGGACATGCACAGAACTCACAACAGCAAAGATTAGGGCTTCTCTAAGGAGCCTCTTGAACCCAAAAAACAATGAAGACATTTAGCCAGAAACAAAAAACCCACATCATTCTTTCTGCCTTCACTTTTTAAAGTCCTTGCTGTTCATTCAAGCCTTTTCATTTTAAGTTGGCTGTTTTCACATAGGCCCATGTCTAAAACAATTCCTAAAGGGATATCCAGATCAAGCTGTAGTGGAACAGGGGAGTCAGCTCTTCCCTTCTGCAAGCTTTCCTCAGTATGTGAAGGCATGATGGCCCAATATCTTGGTTTAAAAGACAAATGTCTGACCCGCTGATTCAGAATTTATAAAAAGCTACTCCAAGACAGGAAAATTGTTTAGCTTTCAGAAAGATCTCCCGGCACATCGTTGCCCTTATATGCTTGCTTACAGGTTAAAATGAACACTCTCAAGGGAAGTCAACTTATTTAAAACATCTTCTAGAAGAAAGATACACCTGAAAGAAGGAAATGCATTTTCTTTTAGTACGCAGTGGTACACCTCCATGTTTGATGCAGTTTACACTAATCAAAGATAGGTACAAGGCAGGCACTGGTTGGGGGAGAAGGCTGACCCCATGCTGAGAAGGACACATTCTTACCAGCCAGTCATGTTGAAGTCACGGTACAGCATCCTCTTTCCAACTTCCTTGCGCTGCACCCTCCGTGGAAACTCTAAATGTGTGAACTCATTTCCCAGCAAGTGAGGCTGCATGTAAGCCTGCGGGCAGAAATCAAACCACAGATACCACATAAAACAAGACATAATCTATTTTTAATGAGATAGTATTACCATCCCTTCCTGGTCCCTTCCCACACAAATTCTACCCACTCCTCTACCCTTCTTTTTTTAAACAAAAAAGATGATGTGCTCCTTTTCAGGAAACAATGAATATACACCATTTCTGCCCCTGCCTGATATCCAGAAGCAGCATTATAGGGAGCAGTCCTTTGCCCCCAAAATCTTTCATTTCTTCTCCCTGCTCCTCAAGATTTGGGATCTCCAATCTACACTTCATCCATTGACCCTGAAGGAGTCTGCAGAGCTTTGACAAAAAACCAGAACACATGCCCTTTCATAAGTCAGCAAGAAAGAAAGGAATGATCAAATACAAAGTGTCTTGGGGGTGACTGAAAAAACTGCATGTATTTGTGTCCTAAATCAGGACACAAAGCCATGGAGAGAATTGGAGGGGTGAGTGTGCAGTGCAGCTCAAGCTTTTTAACTCCCAGTTCAGTTATGCCAACAACACAGAAAACCTAACATTGGTACCACACTTTGTCACCACCTCAAGAAAAATACACCCCATCACACGACACTGCAAACAAACAAGCTACAGAGCAATTTATTTTATTGTTTTTGAAAAACTACATCCTTCATGCAAAATAGACTTTTAGAAAAGCAGCAGAAGTTTTGTGTCACAACTGCAGCTAAGGTCTTTGATAGTTTTAATGTTCAATTGCTGCTCATGTCCTCTCTGATGCACTGCTCTGCAGATGCTGGGAGGCCTCTTTGCCAGAGTTGTGCCTCTGGCTCACGTTCTCCAAAGCTGACCGTAGTTGAGAGCATCGCGAGGCTCTTCATCCTCTGTGTAAATTTTTGGATTGAACTTATACACTGATCACTTGACATGATAGGTTAATCCTAAACATACTTTATTTATTCTTTCTGAAATAAATCTCACTCCTTTCTCTTTAGTACTCAAATAAACAAGCCTTTCTCTCTTCCTCCGCAAAGATGCACTGTGAGTGAGCTCTTACAAAAGATACAGTCAAATTGGCTAGGGAACTGAAAAAAGTTGCATTTCTTAACCTCTTTGCAGATAACTCTTTTTCCTTATCCAGCCAGTTAAGGCAATAAAGTCTGTCTTATCTTCGGCAGCAGCTGCCATCAAGGGAGACGAAATGAGCTGGGGTTTAGTTTGTGTGTATGTCATAAATCTAGTGCTCACCAAAGGTAAGCAGCAGGAAGCACTGGAAGCCCTTATTGATCTACCTGGCATCTGTCATACAGATAGTTCACAATAAAATATTCCCTGCATTTAAGAGTTGAGACTGCTCCCACTCAATTTAATAGGAGCTGTATCAGGCTCAGCACATCACAACGCTAACTATCAGTTTGTCCCTGCTCCTGTCACCACACATCCTTCCAGAAAACACCTCAAGCTTGGTTGCAACACGACCGAGGAAGGTTTCTTTGTGTAGCCAACAGGATTGGATTCTGCTTTCAAAGAGGCGGCTTTCAAGCACACAAGTGATCTGGATGTCGCAATCCCTGCATGGAACAGGAACTCCATCAAAATCTCTGTGTAGAGTTAAGGGAATAACATTTTTTTCCCTTCAGTCTGAAATCAGCCAAGGTCACTTTCTCCACCCAAATATTATTGTCAAGGGCTCTCTAATTGGATCCCTCTCCTCATTACAGAAATGGCTGAGAAGCACTAGTGACTTTTGAGAGGTTCAGCAGTATTAGTCCACATGAGGCTTTTCATACTTCCAGAACTCTGAAAATTCATTTAAAAGTACACGTAAGTCTTTTATTTTATTTCTTTTCATTCCAGTTGCAAAAAAGATGGAAAATTCCTAACTATTTGATGTATCTCAATGTATGAACAGTATTTGTTCTTTGTATGATAACAAAGAGCTGGATTGTATTGCTATTTTAAAATTTTTTTCTAGTCTATGATATTGTAAATAATGAAATCAGTCTGCATTGAAAGTGCAATTCAGTTCACTTTTAAAAATTCACATCCTATCTTGATTAAACCACTACCAGCTAAATACTGTCACCTGCCTACAAAACAAGGTCATACTTGAAAGAAACCATCACACCTGATATCAAAATGAAGGTACCTAACCTTCAGATTGTGAGATTACTGGTCTGAATAAGAGGTCCAGAAGAAAAACACTACAGGCTTTTAGCATTTTTTCACTTAGAAACAAAATTTCCTCTATTGAAAAGGTAAAGCAATCAGGAGAGACTGCACTGCATAAAGATTTACTCAGATGGAAAGTCCGAGGACATAACTGAAATAAGATTAAAGAAGGTACCAGTGGACTGCTAACGTTCAAATAAGACTTCTCTTCCGCAGCCAAGCCTCAAAGTTTGATTTACAATCCAGGGATCTTAAATCAATTCTAATATTTTTGGCGTCAGTGAAACAGAGGGTAAAGAGCAATTTGGAAGCTGCTGGTGTCTGTGATCTGAATTCTTACGTAAAGAAATGGGGATTTTTGTTGTGCCTTGCTTGATTTTTAAATTTTCCATATTTTTTACCATTTTTACCATTTAATTTAATAATTAATTTTTGATGCTTCACTGGTAATTTTACAGAGAAGAATGTTTCTACTATAAAACTAAGCTGCAACTTCTGGTTGGGTTTGTTGAAAACTATTCTCCATGTACAAGGCAGGACTTTTCTCCCCACCTCAACAAAACCATGCTGGGCAGCAGAACCAGAAAATAAATAAAAAGCAACACTTTAAAAATCCACAGATCTTCCAAATAGATACACAAGCAGAATAATGAAATCCCTTCAAGTGATCAAACAAAAAAAAATAAGTGAACTGACTACAAGAATTTCACCTGTGATGACACAACGTATTTTCCATTTTAAATTTGTTTGGTCTCGATTTGTAAGAACCTCAGATCAGAAACACCACTCAGAGAACCTGAAATTTAACAAATAGTGTGGCTATCCAACACTTCCTATATCCTTACAAGGTGTTTTCAGGCAACATTGTTATTCTGTGTTATGGAACTGGAACATTTTTCATATTTTCTCTTTCAGAAGCTGTTAGAGTCTTTGGCATAAATCTGGCATAGTCTGCATTGTGTGTTTTTGGTACTCTGCCATTTTATGGTGTATTTTGTGGCTGGATGTACTGCATTCAGAATTAGTTGTTTAAAATCGAGTTCTGTCAAAGAAGTATTAGTCATGGTTGTTTAAAAAGGGCATTTACTTCTGCTGTGTTTCCTGGTGATCAGAAAAACAAACATGAAATTAAGATAAACCTAGACTTACACACTAGCATGCCAGTTAATTAGGCAGCAGAAAACACTGCACGTATTTTATCTGTACCTCAGTAAGGCCTGCCACTGGCTTTCCACCTCCTTCAGTAGGCACTGCACGGGAAAGTCACTGGCACTAGTGGTTTCACTGCATCCTGTGCTATTTCCGGATTTGCTGCTTTCCCCTACACTAACTATATCTTACAACTTCATAGTTTTATCTAATTGCGCCCTTTTCTCCAAAAGAATATTCTACTATATGGCACTACTGCTCACACCAGCACGCACAGCCCAATGCACCCAGAAGCTTTGCAAATGACTCAACTATTATCATAGGGACACATTTAAACCAAAGAGAGATTAAAATTAAAGGATGTGGTGGTAAAAGGAAGGAGAAGACCACAAACCAAATACATCTCTTGATTGGTCTCTCATTTTGTGAAAAGCCAGGACCACTTGCATGGAACCATACATCTCTTTTACCATAGTATCATCCACTGTGTCAGATGGCTGAAGCAATCCTATGCTGGGTGATACAGGGAGCCAAAAACTGTAAGAGAATTACATCTTGACTGACTTGTAATCAAAGTGCTGACTGGACATTTAGGAGATCTAGGTGCATTTTTCCCTTCAGGCACAGGTTCTACAGGCATCCTTCAGCAGGTGAGCCAGTGACACTTTTATCCTCATCTGAGCAACAAAATAATAACAGATCCTCTTTGAGCCCATGACTATCTGGGTTCATGAAGCTTTGCTTGAATGGTGGCAAATACAAAAGAGCACCCATGGTCACTGTCACTGGTGGCCACCAAGTCTCTATTAGCAGTGACATCTGCACTGGTTGCAGTGGCGTACCATTTCTGGTGAACATTTGAGGGGCAGTTTGGCTGCACACATTTAGATGCTACAAACACGATGCTGACCTCACATGACATCTTGAAAGTGCAACTTCAGTAACTAATAGAAATACACTCATCTGCAGTATGCTCAATTCATCATTCATTTAAAACATATTTTCCAAGGGAATAAGTAGCAAAATCTATCCTATTTACTGTTGCAATTTAGACTATCATTAGACTGAAATTAATAGTCTCCTCAGAAGCTGAAAGAAAAATTACTTGTGGCTGACACTGCCTGCACAACTGCTGAATGTACCAGAGCAGTAAATCCAGTAAATATTGGATTTTTTTTCACTCAAGATACACTGATATGGGAAGCCAGGACTTTTCCCAAGCGCTGTGTGGAGGTCTCCTACTACAGTGCTAAAAACAAAAGAGACACAGAAATTCAGAAGAAAATGAGGCTTTTGAATGCCCACTAGTGGGAGGGAAGCAACATGGTGTACTGAACCTCTACAGAAGCTGAAGGACCAAGGGAATACTGGTGCAAAGCTTTCACACCTTACATCTTAAGCGTTCTCTGACTGAAGGATTGATTGCCTTCTGCAATACTCTCACAAGTTGCGTGACACAGAAGTCTGTCTCTGCCATATAGCCTGCCTGAAGTCTGCAGCTGGATGTTGCCCCACCACTACCCTCCTACAGAGTGATGACCAGGCACAGGGCTGCTTCAAAGTCAGAACAACTGGATAGTCAACTTGTTCTCTTCAGGTTTCCATGCCAGAGGCCTACTCCCAAAGGCCAATCTAGGATGCGTGGCAATAAACCTGCCAGGACAGGGAAAACATTTGTTTCCCTCCCCTCTCAGTTATTCAATCACCATTAGCTGAAGCACAATTTTGTCTAGGACTAGACTGGAGGAATTAATATAAAGATACTCACATGACCCAAACAACTCATTATCCCATGGATTTCTTTCCACACAGAAATTAAGGCTCAGAAAAGAGTGCCTAAAAGAACATCCTGTGTCACTGAAGCAATCAACAGGCTCTAAAGGCAGAGGGAAGCCCCTTCATCCTGACTGCACTAACAGTGTCTGCTGCACAGGAACAGCCTGCAGGCTGTAAATCCATACCCTCCCTTTGCTTGTACAGTAACTTCCTCATAGTGAACAGTATCTCTGCATTTACCAAGTAAATATTAATACTAAACTGATTAAGGGATTTTCTTCCTTTTACGCAGGAAGAGCAGCACAACATGTTTGAAACAAAGAAACCCAGCTTTAACTGCAAATAAGAAAAGAGACTCAAAGTAAGTAACTTTTAGACAGAATAACAGACCAGAGATGTTGACAGTAGAATAGACTAACAGCAGAACCGGGATAACAAGTGAGTAAGAGGAATTATTTGGGATCTAATTAGCAAGACAGATGCAAACTTTGGAGAATAATGCTTATGCCAACTTTGCAAGAAATTTGAGGTCATCTTTTTCTTTTTTTTTTAAACACAAGAGTAAAAAATCATACTTAGGGAATGTTGCATTTGAAATGATCTGTAATTTTGTTTCATGCTCTTGCTGTCTTGCATGTATTCTCTTTGAACATGATACCCATAGACCTGGCATATTTGTTACATACAGAATTAAAATAGACAAACAAAGGTAAAGGAATTTTCTACAGGAAACAGCAGAAATGCTTTTCAGATCAGCTACTGGTTTCAAATTTAAGCCAGAAAGGATATCAAAAGAGAAAAAAGAAACCATTGTAGGCAATGTTTTATCTCATATTTCGTACAGAAGTAGCAGACTGCCTAGATGCTAAAGATACCTTTTATTTTAGAGGCAAACAAATTATTTTAAATGTAACTGAACTGCAAATATTTATTAGGCCTCTTTTCCATTTGGTTCTCTGAATATGAATAGTCACAAAGCAGTATTTCCTCTGAAATTTTCAGCTTTAAGCCAATGAATCTGACTGAAGAAAAATTAAATGTGACCATTTTGAGGAAACACAATTTTTTCTTTAAAACCTTCCAGCACCACCTTTCAAGCACTGGCATTTTATCTAGTTTCAAACCACAATGCTTGGTCCAGGTTGAAAATAGAAGATGCCTTAAGATCTGGGAAGACCACTAACCTTGGCCTGTCCACCTTGAGTCAGGCAAGGCTGAGAGTTAGCCTGCCTTGGCTGAAACTTAAATTTCTAAAAGGAAAAAAGAAGAACAGAAGAAGCACAAAGGAAATCTCTCAGATATGTTAGGAATGACATTTTGACGAACAACTAATCGACTTCAACCAACTGATCTGTCCCTCAATGAAAACCTTAAAAAGCAACAGGATGGTTTGTATGAAAAATAACACGTTTTGACCTATATTACTCAGGCAGCTTATCAGCCAACACAGCTTGGTCTGTATAGCATCCCACGTGCCCGCAGCTAGTCACCCCGTCCCAGCTTTATAGGTGCTGCTATAGTAAATAAAACTAATCTTTGATCACTCATCCTATCCTGCAGCTACTAATGTTCATTGAGATCACCTCTAAGTTGGATATCTTTCTCTTGATGGAGATACTACCGGCATACTGTCAGAGTAAATTAATCAAACTCTGCAATATCACTCACATACAAACAAAGAGCGGTCTGTGGTATTTTATACTGTCACATAGCAAGCACTGGGATGGATTGAAATACATCTCTAGCTCATTAGCTCTATGTCTGAGCTCTCAAAATCCAACACCAGTGCACTGCTGAAGGGTCTGCAGCTGAACAATGTACACAAGCACAGCCATGCTAACCAATGGCCTTTGCCAAGGAGGTAATACTCCTTTCAATGAGATTTGCACCACCAGGATTTTCTCCATATTTACTGATGGCTTAAAGACATACATGATCAGTCACTGGTGCTCAGTGGACACATCATCCTTCACTGAGTCACAGTAACTCAACAGCGTTTCTCTGAGCCTTTGATATTACTGGGCAATGCTCGTCATCAGCAGCATCTGATTTGGTCCTCAGGTCTCTTACCAGATACTGAAGTCGCTGGCGTTCAGTCTCTGGAGTGAATTCTGAAGACATTGGAATGACTTCGCCATTTCGGATTATTATAGCTCTGTAAAAGTAATAAAACAACATCAGTGCAGAAAAAAAAAGGTAAAAAACCCCAGAAAACCACAGAGTACAGTCACATTCTTATTTTCTTCAGAATCACAGTCAAATAAAGCCATTTCTTTTCTACTGAGGTTGTCAGCAGAACAGGGTAATTCCTGCCCTGCATCCTTTAGGCTGGGTAACAAAGTATGCTTGTATAAGCAAGTTCATTTTAGAGCTTACAAAAACATCCAAGAAACAAAGGCAAGAGTTATTTCAATTGATGCCTATAGGGTATCTTTATTAAGCGAAATGCAGACACCCAGAGGAGATGCTGCAGAATCACTGATTGTAGAATGACTCTTTGCAGGTTTTAATACCAGTTGTGGCTGACACTGTTTAAACTGCTGGCTTCAAATGACTCATGCAAGCACTTTCCAATTATCAATTGGTCATGTATCATGTCAGAACACTTCTACTCCAACAGTAAATGGAAGTAGCAAAGCAAATCCCATTTAACACAAATTTAACTAGTTACCTGCTGAAAGATGGCAGGTAATGGAATAACTGTAAATCTCCTGGAATAGCCAGGAGATTTTATACACACTTCTGCAAATGGCAGAGAGAAAATTTTCTCAAACACCTGCCTGCTGCCTCTTAACAATTTGATATGCTGCACACAGAATATGGTCCAATCTTTCCCTGGTGTAATGCCACTGCCTGGAAGGCAAGTCACAGGAGGGAAGAATTCACCCAATATTTCTACCGCATTCTGCATTCATGTATTTACTCACAGAACTATGTTCCTTTATCTTTCCATTATTCAGGCAGCTCTGTAAGTAGAGCAATGTCTGGCACTTTTGATAAACTATGTATCATCCCAAAGACTTTAATGCCTGTTGTGGAACTGTTTCTCAGCCATCAGTAGATTAATTCAGTGTTTGGATAACAGCAATGTACCAGCTCTCCTCCTGAATTTAGACAGAATTTGGTGTAGCTAAAGAAAGTATTTGCCACTTAGATTCCAGTTTCTCTGTTTTAAATGGTCCCATTTCTGTGATATTTTCACCCCACTGAAGTCCTACTTATGAGCTAACTTACTTCCCTTGATAATTTGATCGATTTCCTGTCATTGCCTCTATGCCAGGTGGTCTGATGCCACTGCAATGCAACCAACAAATATGGTAGGCACACAAAGACTGAAAACTTAAACTTCTAAATTCAAAACACCAGCATCTTGAGAAAAACAACTCAGGTACAAACCTGAATTTCTAAAATTAGTGGCATTGGACAGATTTCCAAGTCTGGGGGATTGGTCATTTGACTAAAATTGTCTCCAAATTGTCATCTACTATTGCTAGTATGCAAAAGGCAGCAGCATTACCTTTGAGTAAATGAACTGTTCACATTTCTGAGATTCATGTGGCCAAGAGCAGATACGTTCAGGATGGTATGACAATGGCAGATGTGTGAAGAAGCTCTGGCAATGAGGGGAAAACTGCTTTGCTTTGAAAGGTAACAAATTTGCTGCTATTGGACTTCCAGCACTTCCTTGCAAATAATCCTGTGTAGAAATTAGAGGTGGTAAGAGTGCAGCCGACATACTTGAAGGTTCCCACTGGCCCTTAATTAAAACCAGTATTGCGTACTTGAGATGGACATGGTAGTTGCAGCTCTTTAATTTCCTAAAAAAATCGTGCATAATTTTGGACAGATTTGTTTTTTTAGGGAATCTGACTACAGGCTTACAAAAATGCTTCTCCAATTAAAAATGATAAAAGTTTGCTGAAAATTTTTCTTTTGCATTTCTGAGACAGTAATTTAAATACTAATTAAGAACTCTACCACCTCTCTTCTGCAACAACACCTGCTTTTATTTTTGCAGTTTCAAAGGTATTCAGCTTTGAACTCAGACAGTGAACATTTTATATAACTTTTTAATACGTTATTTGATTCACTTGAGAAGGCCTCCACTTAAGCGGTTTGTGGGTTTAGTACAGATTATGTACTCTGGCAGCAGTCTAGACTAGACTGATCAAAGGAGCTGATCAGACACTAACCAAATTTTACACACTAGTTTAAGTGAGTCATAAGGGATTTTCTGATCTCTTGCTTGTCTGAAAGACCTAATATAAAACCACACATTGATATAACTGCTAGTACATCAGGCTAATTTTCTCATTATTCTTTGCTTCCCCTTTAATCACCATTTCACAGGAAATTCATCTTTTAAAGACCACTCAGACCAGTCTGAGGTTCACCTTCTTCTCTGTGCACACTTCCTATATATTTTGATAGCTGACATTCTCACTTCTATGGGTAGAATTGGGCCCTGAGGGGCTCACATCATATAAAAAGCAATTCAGAGGTGAGTGAGTCAACCTTTCATAGCTCAACTTATTTTCACCAGAATTGGCAGCCACCTGGGATGAAAAGCACAACCCAGCACACATATACACACACACACACACACAAATCTTCAGAGGGGGAGGAATTAAAGCAACACTGTTGATACCTGGTAAAAGAGAGTTTTATGTTTTTCATTAGTGTTTTCAGCAGTTGTACTTCATTCAACTTGCAAGTTACAGCTGTTCATAAGAGTGAAATGATCTGATCTGATCTGATCTGAGGAATAAGACAGCTCTAGATATGAGTAAAGGGAGGGACACAGACATCAGCGTACAAGGCACTGGTCTAAATTCAACTGTGGTGAGCTTGTAAGTCCATACAGAGCTCTTTACCTTTCTGCACTAACTGCTTAGCTGTTTCATGACAGGAAAGGGTATTTCTGATGGCCCAAGCGACAAAAAGAGGCACATTTGTTGGCTGTCTCACTGAGGAGGCTGGGTGCAAAAGCCTGGCCTGGGAGCCACTCTGCTCAGTAGGATTTTCCCCTGTGATTGAAAAGGTGCCGAATTAGGCCCTAATCAGGTTTGAAGAATGAAGTGCCCTTTCCGTGACCCTGCAGTGACAGAGCTGCCAAGCAGCAGCTGAAGTCTTTTTCCACCGAGCAACCTCCAGAGCCCTGAATTCAATAGCCCAGAGTCAATAACTGCTCACGAGGAGGGAGCCTAGCTGATGCAGCAGCTGCAAACAGCTCCAGGAACTGCTTTTAGAGACCCACTCTATACAGTCTTGCAGCACAATTAATTCTGACTTTACACTTCCTAATGGACTAAGCAGCAACATGGTGTTATATGAGCATTACTGCTTCTGCCATGCATGAAACACACATGTATGCAAGGAAATAGTGTTCTGAAAGCATTTAACTCCCTGTGTATTGAGGATATATGAATGTATTATTTTATGCCAGAATATAGCTGTCCTATTAAACTGTCAGAAATAACTACATAGGAAGCAAGAACTCCTTGAATAGATGCAGTGCTCAGAGAGCATCTGATTCTGCCATGTTTAATAGTGACATTTTAATTTCCACCACACTGGTGAAACACACTATAGCAGAGCCACAGGGTGAGCCTGCCAAAGGCAGATGGATGATTCATGTTTGCAGAGAACAAGTATGTCAACACTAACCAAATGTTCTCTGATGACAAGATTGCCTCAGACCCATACCAATCATTAATTTATATCACCAATGAAGTAGTAATTAAAAAAACAAAAGCTTTTTTTTGGCAGGATTGGAAATCAGGAGCCATAGATCTGCAGCCTCCTCAGTGCATTGCCCCCCATGCTCTGATGCCCTCTCCACACAGCATCGTCTACAGTGAGAAAGTGCTCTGAAGTCTTGAGACCACAAAGGCTAGTAAGTCACTTATTCTGATCTCTTCTAAAAAGAAACTAGATTTCCCTGAGTCCTTTCCTCTCTTTTGAACCCTAACTCCCCCCCCACAGGAACTACAGGATTGTACTTGCCATTGCATTTCACCTGCTCTGCATGACAATGAAAGTACGTTCACTATTCCAGACCTGGGATATTCACAGTAAACAGGAATATATTGGAGAAAAAATTCCCCAAAACATAGCTGAAGTAGCCTAAAATGGAAGAAACAAGAATCTGATTTTGTATCTCTTCTGGCCTCTCAAGTTCTTCTGATCCAGAGAAGCCACACTCTGAATAAGTAAATGGGGAGCAAGAGATGTGCCAGTGGCTCAATGCACAAGGTAGGACCGGCAGTCATGGCAAATCCTACAGCTGGCTATGTCTGCTCAGTCAGATGTAAATTAAAATAAACATCAGGAGCTTAAAAGGCTGCATGTGCATCTGCAGAAAACAGTGTATTTATCTTTTGGATTGACATGACTGTGTAGTCCATAACAATCAGCTAAACTCATACAGAACATTAAGTATATGGTTATTTTCTATATTCAGATTCAATACTTACAAATTGTATTAAGTGCCTTAGTATACATTTGCTTTTAAAATACATGGAAAGTGAAGCAACAAAAGGATAAAAATCTGCCACTGTGCTGTACTACTGCTGTGACACTCAGGATGTAGCAACGACACTGGAATAATGAAAATATTGATAATACCAACTGCTTTTGCATTTTTAATATAGCTAACAACTACCACCTCTCCTTGAATCAAACAGGGTTTTGGGTTTTTTGTTTGTTTTCTCTTTTGTGGAAAACACAATCAGCTGAAAATTGCACAGCATCCTTTCTATATTTCTTACGAGAAACATATAGAGGAAACTAACACATTTTAGAGGAAGCATTTTCTTCATGTCTTTGCCACAGCATGGAGCCAACCATGCTATACCTCTCCTGCAGTAAGATGAGAACCTCCTCCTGCCTTTGAAAAGAAGCAGAGAAAGAAATTATGAAATCCAGTCCCTGAAAGCCTCCCTGAAAGTTGTCTTTCAGAGGCACCTGCAAGCACATGAGCTGTTCCTGTGCACACACATGTAGAGCTTTACGCTGTTTCCAATTACCTGACTCATTCATATCTATATTTTGAGCACTTATTTAGTGATTCCTTTGGAGAAGACCTCTGGGCACAATGAAGCTGCTGAAGTACTCTAAAGCCACTATTCTAGTGGTCGGATTTTACTGAATTAATTGTATTATTTTTAATAAAGGATCACAAATAGAAACTGTTTCTATAAGCAGAATAACACAGATTTCCATGGAAGGGCTTACTTCTCATGTTCAATAGCATCTGAGCCAGTCAGGATTTTCCTTACTGCCACCAAAAGTAAGAGAAATCAGAATATTTAGAGCTGATGCAGTATCCCATCTCATGCATTCACTAACAACTTAGTAAGCAGCAGTTAAAAGGATTTTCTATTGCTGGCAGTCTTCCTCTGCCCTATATATTGCATCTAACCATGAGAAGCACCTGGCTGTCACCAACAATGGAACTAAATGACTTCAGTTGTTTCTGCATTACTACTCTACAGTTTTAAATTAAATGTAATGCTGACCTTGCAGGCTGTCCACAGAGAAGACAGCTTGGAGAAGACACGTTGCCCCATAATTTTTGACCCCTGGAGCAGTATGCTTCTGGTTGTTGGTATCTCTTCAGTGGGTGCAGCTCCATTCCTGTGAGACTCTACTGTGAGTGAGTTCCCTGCTCTCATTTAGGTCCTCAAATGTGTTGCTCAGCTGATGAAATCGAAGTATGGAGCTATTATCAGCAGTTGGCTTTATTAACAGTGTTTTATTTTAGGGCTAATTATAGATCTATATTTTGTTATGCCCACCCCCCCACTACTGTGAAGGCACTGGCTATCCGTATGCAATGTTCTTGTTTAATTTATCAGGAAAGTAACTTTTGCTATTGAACCAGCAGTGACTCTATAAGTTTACCTATACACTTCTAGTAATATCTACTCCAGCTCCAGTAGTACTAACTCAAATGTGAATGAACTAAACTAAAATGCTGTGTAATTAATTGTGTATACTTTCCTTATGGTTTACATCTCAACACATCAATCTTTCAGAAAGGGCTTCAGCTGGCAGCTAGAAAGCTATTACAAGACAGTTTATAGCGACACTACTAGCACACAAAAACTGCCCATTGTTGGTACCAATACCCTTAGGCTGAGATTTACTGCCCTCTTAGGATTCATTTTGCTCCAATGATTTCAGTGTATCCTTCATCTGAACACAGCTAAGTACAAGGCTGCAATGATGACAGACCACCATGCTTCTGTATCATGGCTGAACAACATGCCACCAATTACTCAGGCCATGCCAGGGAAATGAACAAAGAAATGCAGTCACATCTCTGTGGCCAGCTCTGAGCCTCAGGACTGGTATCTGTGGAATCAAAGTCTTTTTCCCTGCTGCCCAGGATATCACATTCATGTCCAAGACAAGTTACTATGGCAACTAAACCTGGGCTTAGCAGATGAAGGCATTGCTGTGCAAGTCAGTGTTTGTTTTGCCAGTAATATGGCTGGGATACAGCTGTCCATGTAAGATGGAAGTAGCACGGATTTTTTATGTCTCTGCTCTTCACTGTCTTACCATTGCCAAAAAGAATGACTTTAGCACCTAAAGTCATATCCACTTTGATCTCAGCTTTTCTGCTTAACTCAGTACCAGTTGCAGGATATTGGAACAAGCTGGACCGAGATGTAAAAGCAAAGATTGCAACTCACGCTTTCTGCTCACTCTTCATGGGTGAATTTTTACCCAAGCCCTGCTCCATCCACCCACACAGAAGTGAACAGAGCCATTACTAGAAGTCCCAGGAGCAGGGCTCAAGCAGCACTGTATAGCTGCTGCTGAGACTGAACAGCCTGGGCTGCCTTGAGTTTGTTGAATTCAGGTGACTTGAAAAGCTTTTCAACATAGTAAGGACCACGGGAGACTCTGAAACATTCACCAAGCAAGCCTCGGGTGCTCCCTCTGCCCCTTCTCCCACAGTACAGATGGGAGCTAGAGAACCAAGGTGCCCAGCCTGCTTTCCATGCCTTGGCCCTGGCCTGCAACACTGCGGTGAAGAACTTGCATGTCTCTGTGGTCAGCCAAAAAGGCACAGATTAAAAAGATAGTTTGTTTGCAGTTTGTTGGCCTATAAGATTTTTTTGTAAAGGCTGAAACCCCATGAAATATAAAGTTAATAGAATTCTTTATTCCTGGAAACCAGTACCAATGAACTGTGACTTTACAGTTTACTGGTATTACTCAAATAGCCAAAATTCTTCTCCTTCCTCATTATCTGGAACATAAGATAATATCCATATAGTTAGGACCAAAGACTTAACTGAATATACCTCTCACCGAAAACGTTTACAATGGCTTCAATACCTGCCAATTGGCATACGTATTGCTAAGGCATATGCTCTCCGAGGAAAAACAAGAGTTTGGAAAAGAAGTTGGACATTTTTTTTGGCTTCAAAGCCTGCAAACATTTACTACCAAATTAATAATTTCTGCCAAGTCAGTGCTGGATATGACATGCCAGTAACCTGGAACTTGTCATTCACTGGAAAACTAGAAAATGCTCTTTCTTAGCAGTGCCCTTTGAGTGAAATGACTTCTTTCTGATCCAACACCTTTTCTTCACACCTTGCCTTAAGTGTTTCTTGAAGTGCCTTCAATAGCTTTACCCAGGACAAAATCCTGCAGTACCTGAGGCTGCTGTAATTCCAATGAATCTCGTGCTCCTGCTTCTCTCTGGAAGGAGGCCAGGCAGGAGAAGCGGAGAAAGGCTTTCTGCAGGCCTGCAGATCATGCTTCCAAGGAAAAGAGACAGGAGGAACAGAGAGAGAGGACATGGCCATGTCTCCTGAACATTTTTTCCAACATTTTGGGCTAGTCAGGGTGAGACCTCTCCACCTATCAAACTGCAGTGAAGGAGAATGTACATGGCAGAGACTTGCTTTGCTTTGAATTTAGTCTCTCCTCACTACACAGACCTGTGAGCAAACCAGACTTAGGTTATCTGTTGCCCTGAAATGATCAAACATCTTTTATTTTCAAGTGATTCTGTCAGAGAATTAATAATAACCTAAAAAGGGGATGTACCATAGATTGGCCAAACTACAATCTGTAAGTGTTGCTCTTGCCTCTGGGGAGGCATCTTTGGATTATTTGGAGTATTTGAGAACTTCAGAGAACGAAGAGAAATCCTAACAATTGCATGGCCCTAGTGTGTTGTTCAGTTTTGCAACTTTCTTTGCTCCATCTTTAGGAGAAAACAGGAAAAATAACGCTTTTCCAAATACTGCAGACTGAAGAAGCTTAGTAACTAAGTTAGTCTCTCATCTAGAGACCTCTAAGCCTCCAGTATGAAGCACAGTTATTGTTGTTTATGCAGACACAGATGTAAGAAGACAGAGAGGTCTTTGGCAGACCACTCACAGCAAATACACACCATTTAGATTAGAAGATGAGTAGTTATGAAAAACATTAAATTAAAGCCTCCTAGACAATAAACCAAAGACTAAAGTAAACTAGTTCTACAATAGCAATATATTAGAACACTTTTTAGTTTCCATCCTTACACAGTGTTAACATTTCTGGCACAAACGACCCTGCTGGACTGCCTCAAGGAAGAGGTCAGACACCATGAACCACAAAAATGGCTCAGAATCATCAATTCTGACTTCTCTGAAATTCTATTTAAGCTACACTGCCAGTCAGCAGACACATGGCTATTTCCATGCTGCTTTAATTTACTTCATAAAAGCAAATTAAGCCCCAAATCTGACTAATCATGAGGGAAGTGGCTGACAAGCACCATGACAAAGAAGAGGAAGTATAAGTGTAGTAAGCCTCAACACAAGCAGCAAATCCAGAAAGAATTCAAATGGTAAACAAATCCAATTTTCAATTCGCTATTTTATTACACTGGGAGAAGACTGTGTTATAAACACACACTCCCACACCTGATCTCTTGAAGTACCAATGAAGTTACTTCACCTGCACCCACACAAAATCATCAGAAAAATATTCACTCAATGAGCTCCTACCATTTAATAAGCCAAAATGCACTAGCATTAATTTTACACTTGCAAAAAGGAGGAGAAAATCTATTCTGGACATGAGGATGTATGTTCAACTAGAGTGTGAATATGCCCTGAAAACATAAGTACTGTGGAGCAAAAGCAAGGAGGCAAAAAGATGATAAAAAAAGAGCTGATGAAGCAAAGCAAATAATTCAGTGACCCTGCAAGTCTGTGAAGCCTTTGAAACATCAGGCTCTTTGCTTTGATATCATGTTCTGCCAATCAATCAAGAAAAGCCCAAGGACCCATTTGCAGATTTAGTGAGGGTACATGGAAAAGTCATACCAACTTGCGATGTCTTGCTTCTTGTATAATGATAAAGGCACAGCTTCCCTACGTGGCTCCAAGCACAGCACAAAATGGAAGTGCCTGCAGTCTCTGAGCAGCTCCAGACAACACAAAACCCAGAACAATGCTCATCCCAAACATTGTTAATATGATCATATTGCATTACAGTCATTGTAGTGATATTGGACAAATGTTATGTTGCATGAGGCTATACAATAATTGGGCAGTAATTAGTAAAAATATTAAGTTCCTGTTTTAGAACTGCTTCATCAGTAGCTATAAAACAACATCCCAATAAAGACCATAAAACTAAAAAGAACTGAGATTAACAAGGTGTGTTATGGCAGTTTAGAAGTAAAAGTCACTTTAGCAATATAGAATTGAACAACACTATTTAAAACAATGACCAGAGAAGATTTACTATTCCATATTTTAAAAAGAAAAGCAATAAAAAGCAGCTATTCCAATGGCCTAGTTTTCATAGCAAATATGTCAGGCTGGTAAGCAAAACACAGCACCTTGATGCTCACCAAAAACACCACTATATATTGGACAGCTGACTATAGCACTATCAGTCCCTGATCAGATAACCGTGCATGGATAATGCTAATCACTGAAAAGAAGAAAGAGAAAGAAACATTTTAGAAAAAGTTTTGGCTGATATTCAGATACGAATTTTGACTGTACAAATAGGTATATTTATGGCTGAGTCCAAGAATGATAAGACAAGCCATTAGAGAAGGAAAGTAGTTCCTTCCAAGTTGTTTTTATCAGGCTCTGAACACATCACCTCATTTTTAGTAGAGTTCTGGTATCATGTGCAGTTAACATATAATTATTACAGAACCGTGATTGCATTGTTAGCTGAAGTTTATTGTATCATTGACATTAGTGATGCCATAACATCAAACTCAATAATAATTCATAACAAAACCTACAATTAGCACAATTTTTCCTCCCTTTTACACCAACCAAAAGTGTTCAGCTTGGAGAAGCCTAATAGTCCACGCAGAAGCGAGCTAGGGCTGAACCTGAAAGGATTGCTGGCTGGTAATTTAGTAATATGGTAATTAAAATCTTTTGATGATGTAATTACACATCAACTACAAAAGGACAGCTGCTATACAACACTGCCAGGGTATGTGGCATGAAATTATTAGATTGGAGAAGCTTCGGTGGATAAACTGAATACCACAGACGTAAGTCTGAGGTATAGCTGGCACCACACAGTACATTATTATTATTCAAGTCTCACACTTAAAGTTTCCTTAGTCTCCTTGTGATAGTAACAGTTTGTTGCACATTCCTTGGTCCTCTGACAGCAGAAGCTGTTCAAAACCCACCTTTAAAAACTTCTGCTGTTTTGAAGTTCCCTGAAATTACAAAACCTAACCTTCACCTGGAGAGAAGCAATATAACCAAGGTTTGCATGAACCCAAAACGTTTATTTCCCACACAAAACCTTCTCTCACAGATTCCTATCTATGGGAAACTTGATTTATTTGCAGGCTTTTTCCAGTAGGGTAGCAGAGAGGGAAGAAGGAGAATGAGGAAAAGTGAAAGGCACAGATCAGTAGGTGAACTCAAAGAAACTAAGAACCAAGGGTTTTGTCATCTAGTTCCAACAGCAGCAAGATGAAGTCAGTCCCCTGTTTGAGTGAAAAAACAAACCCACCCTTCTTCTTGAGAGCAGAAAATAATTTCTTGAAGTAGTTTGCTTACTGTATTTCTCTCTGCCTTCTCTTCTACCTGTACAAACCACAAAGCTGAACACACAAGGCATGAGACAGCAAAAATAAACATATTTTTCCAACTAACACAAGTAAAATTTCTTGACTACATAACTGGGCTCTTAAAAATACAGGAATGCACTGTGCACCCTGGCAGGGGGAGACAATCTCGAAGTGGCTTGTCTAGTCCTAAAATGTCCTTTTTGTCCCAATAGCAACTCGCGTGTTTTGCAACACCTGTTTTTTTCTCTGAAAGAGGAGATTTTGTGGGAGAGAGACCCAGGCCAACTGATCTACACTTTAAAGCTTTAAAATTTCTTTTGAGCTAGGAAAGTCTAGGAATGGACTTACCAGAAAATGAAAGATTTTGGAATAATTCTCCTCAGCATACAAGAAATTTTCTGTGAGGTCCATTTGAGAAGCACAAAACCAAACTATTTTGAATCTGGAGGGACTTTATCACCAACAAGATGTTAGGAATGAGAATTTGAATCCTGGTTCAAACAACACCCAATGGCTTCCTTTCTGATTCCTGCTCTGCCTGTTTTTCTGAAGAGATGTTCTGGGTGAACTTAATGAACATGCAAAACATCTTGAAGACTTAGTATGTTTAACTACAGTTACACCAATACTCTGGCCCCAACTCCAAATCACCTCCAACAGGAGTGTCTTGCCCTTGGGTATCAGAGGCTGCAGTGGAGCTGAGGCTGCTCTTAGTGAGCACAGAAGGAATCCTGAGGGAACTGGAAGCAGCTAGTTCCAGTCATTTAAGAACAAAGATCTTGGCTACTCAGAAGTAAGTCCTGCATAGCCAGTTTTACACAGCACACTTTTAAGAGACAAGAAAGCAAATTAGCCGATTCAACAAAGAGACTCAACTGTACTTCAAGTGCAATAGCACAAGAAAACATGATTATTTCTAATTTAATGGCAGAAGAGATAGAATGTAGTTCAGCTAGTAGTTCTATTGACCAGATAGGTGATCACCTCAAACACATTTGCAGCTACCATGTGAGGACTCACTTGACATTTGATACAAAAAGGAGATTCAAGTATGTCACTTGCCAATAGAAACTGGGTGAGCAACTTGCAACTCACGCAGCAAGTTTAGCTTCTTAAAGCCAATCACCAACATGAAAAGAACAGGAATTTTATGCACAAAGGATTTATCTGACTTCCTACACAGTGTAAAGCAGCAACAAAAATCTTAGGTTTAAACTACAAAACCCTTAACTTTTGAGTGTTGTCTCTGTAAGTATGTGGGTGTACACACTACAAACATGAACTGTGTGTGCACAAACCTTAAACACAAACTCATAACCATAGCAGTCTTCACCTAAAGACAACATGGTTCAATACTTTTGCAGATGTTAATTACTGAGCTATTACTGAACAGAATACATGAGCAGTTTGTATTGCATGGGAACTCTTTTCCCTGCCCTGTTTATGCAGTGCACTGACAAAAAAAACCACATGAAGTCTGAAGTCTTGCAAGAAGAGCCTCATTATCTCCCTCCAATGGTGGTAAAGACAGAGCTAGAGAGGGTGAAAGAATGCAAGAGATTTTCAGTATGCTCCTATCTTTAGCAACATCAAAAGACAAAGAAAATACTTCTTATCATGAGTCTTCAAGCACCCAACTTCAAAATAAAACAAAGCAACAGCTCCTGAGCAACAGCATTCAGTTCTGAGAAAGGGACAAATACATGAGCTAGAGCAGGACAAGGCAAAAAACCAATAGTGATAGCCTGCCTCTGCCTCCTCTTCCCCCAAGGCAAGAGGAGCAGCTTACTGATCACTACCTTAAATTACATGAAAATCTGAAAGCCAAATGGCCTATCATTACTAAGCCTGGCAACAGGAGCCACAGGACTTCATACAGAACAAATACAGCCCTACCAACTGTTCTGGATGCAGTCACCTTGTCAGTTTTCAACACATGAGTCTACTATGCACCCAACACCTCTCGTGTTTCAATGGCTTTTTAGTACTTTTCCACTTCTCTGCACACATCAAGTCATTCAGAAACTGCTACAGGACCAGAAGTGCTGTCAGTTTCCCTGATTGCAACCACTGCTCAAGATACTGGAAGGTTATTCCTGGCACTTGCGTTCATTTCTGTGAGAAGTGCTAAGTGTTCAGCCAAGAAACAGAATTTTCCTGTAATGCTGTCTGCATTTAAGCAACTCAGTAACACCACACCTGGAGAGTTTGGGGTGAAGGATTAGATGGGCAGACAACACACTTACCTGCTATCACCAGCGTTTGCCACATAAAGCTTCCCCAATAAATACACCACCACCAGGGCTGTGCAGCCGCCAGAAATGTTATACATGGTCCTCTCTCGCTCTATTTGCAAATCCTGTGGGAAAACAGAACAAGATTTATAAAGACAGCATTCTCAAGCAATTAATGGAAATGAAGTCTCCCATAAAAACAAAAAAAAAAAACCAAGAGAGTTTTTATTAAACTGTATGTCCCACTGACTGTCTTTTCCTGCAGCTATGGCCACATGAACTGGGAGAAGAAAGAAGGTTGAGGAGTACCTATTACTTATACAAAAATGTTTGGGAAAAATCAGGTCAGGAGACAATAAAACATCAGTTACTAAGGAATAAATAGCAACTCTCAGGGATGCAAGAGAATTTGCTATGGCAAAAGCACAATAAAGCCAAAGAAAAATGAAGCTTAACAACAGGTACCTGGTGGTATAATTGGAGAGTGCTTTACATAGACAGCAGATAATTAATGAGACCCAGCTACAACATGAATAACTACCTACTTGCCTAGAGGAATGCTAGGATTGTGGGGTATACACCTTAATAACAACAGCAAGACACACTCCTGCCACAAGGCTACCCTTCAGAAACACAGGGAATGAGTGGATGCTAAACTGATTCTGAGTGCAGGAAATATTACATATTAAAAAAGTCCTTCTGCTTAACAGAAGTGGAGAACGCAAATTATACTTATCACCAACAGTCAATAAAGTCCTGGAAAGAAAAAAAAAATACATAAATACACACACATACACATATATATGCATACAGTGCCCAAGAAAGCTTGCAGAACATAGAGCAAGTGAGTAAAAGAGCTACTTTCATCCATGCATTTTAAACAAAGACTGAAGTGTATGCCAATGAATTAATTCTGCTGTCTGTAGCTTAGCTTCAGGTAATAACATGCTACAAGTTACCCTTCTCTCCAGCGTCCAGAACCAAATTCTATTTCAAACTGGTCTGTCCTTATAATATTGGATTCAAACAGGTAGCATCATTTAACATCACTATTGCAAGTACTGGCAGATCTTTTTCAGCTAAAGCCTGCCTACTTTTATGTGGTTTTTAATAAGAATATATGTTTGCTTCTGTGTGTGCGCACACACACAGATCTAT
The DNA here is from genome assembly GCA_013397075.1 of Rhabdornis inornatus. Taxonomy (NCBI): domain Eukaryota; kingdom Metazoa; phylum Chordata; class Aves; order Passeriformes; family Rhabdornithidae; genus Rhabdornis; species Rhabdornis inornatus. The sequence continues at coordinate 11,309 of VWZS01003103.1, read as the reverse complement.
ACTTCCGCCATTTTCATATCTGCACTGATCAACAAACAGCTCAAATTGCTCATGCCTTGGCGTATGGAATTTGGAGCTTTATTTCAGAGCTAAATTTATCTGAAGAAAAACACTACACTAAATACAAACCATGACAGCCGCAATTTGATTGAAAATCTGCAGACGTGGGAGGAGGTCCCTGTCCCACACTTCATCTCTTACAAATTCAGGGGAGGGAGGTTACCTGGGGCAGCAGCAGGGATGCTCAGCAGTACTTGGGCACTCTCCTGAGCCAGTGGGCAGAGGTGTCTGTCACAAATAACTCACTGACTCCTCACTGGCGAATGCACGTACATCCCATTTGTGCAATGAATACAGTGCCGAGGTATCCTCAGCTGTGCCTGCAAACTGCACGTGGCTGCCACAGGGACATGGGTTCTACTGCACTCACCAACTTTTTTTTTGGTGGGGTGGGGTGGGGGTTCGGTGGTGAGGACCAGGAGGAAAACACCTCCAAGCTATAAATCTTGCAGAACCTTTGGCCACAGACACGGGCCTGTTAAAAATGTCTCTTTATATAATCTTGCCATAGAGAAGCTAATTCTCCTCCCCATGGTTTCTATATATTTTTAAATTAAGCTGTAAAGAAGAGTTCAAAGGAAGCAGACATTTCTAACCATCAAAATAATTTAAACTCACAAATACTATGGATTTTCCAAGCACTTTCAGGAATTTTAAGAAACTTTCATTTCCACAGTTCAGAATATCCTCCCCTCCAAGACCTTTAAGCAATGTGCAATTCCGCACCTGGTTTCAGCTCTGTCATACATATACAAGTGCTGGAATGCCTAAATTAAAATTTATTTCTTCCAATAAGCATAATTCAGAAGCATCTATTATAGGAGAGAAGATGAATAATCCTAAGGGCTTCTTTTTCAGAATTTTCATGACTTAAACTACATCTGTGTACTGGGTTTTCTCAAATCATTGCTGTTATTAGGCTCTCTCACCTAGAACTTCAATTTACCACCATGACTTGTCAGAGTACATTGAGTGCCATGTATGATTTGATATTACATACTTTGCTCGACATTTTCTTTTTCAGCAGCAAGGAAGAGGGCAAGGCTTTCCAACAGCTCAACAAGATTTGAGGGGGGAAAACGAAGCAAAATAAAATTAAGCTCACCAATGCCACCAACTCATTCTAATGTAGAGACATCGGCTTTTAATGAAATACTTTATAACAGCGGTGCTGGGAATGTAATACAAATGTGGGCAGAAGGCCCAAAATGCCTCTAAAGTACACTCTTCCTGAGTGTAAAGGGGCTCATTCTAGACAGAGTGTATACAAAGTGTTCCTCGTTTTCCACCGGGAGAATGATTTCAG